>VDFB02000017.1:38245023-38561029 GCA_007258455.2 Sequoia sempervirens | reverse complement strand
CTATTTGCATTGCTTATAGTAGTCCATTCCCAACATGCTTAGATAAACACATCCAACTTAACAAAAGCTTTTTTGTTTTGTTTTGACAATTTATAGACCATTCATTTGATGATTTTATTAATCTTCATTGTTACACATAGAATTGAACATTAAATTAATTATTACTGATGGTTGTGGGAGAACTTTTATTTTTAACTAATTTAGAAAACCTAAGAGCTTTCATCTACATGTTAATGTGCAAGTTTCTATTTTAATTTTTTTGTGCTATAAAGAATTCTCCTTCATCATGTGCTTATATAATTTCAAGTGACTCAAGACATAGTTGGTTTAATGCAAGTTTCCATTCATTCACACCATTTACCATTCTTCCTTGGTAGATTTATGTATGAAAAGTGGTGTAGCATATAGATATGATGTTTGATAATTCCAAACAACTCACTGCCTTCTTTCATAAAATACTTTGGTGTGTTCAATAAAATGCAATGTAATCAACATTATCAATATGTTTCATAAAATTCATTACTTACTTTTGTTCTATGTGTGATTGTGAATATGAAACATTCAACATCATGCCGCGGAAATGACCAAAGCCTCTAACACTAGAGGAACATGCAATAAAAAATTCTAGCTTGTGAAGCAAAAGCATTGCAGCCCATACAACCAAAAATTCCCATGCAATCTAAGAGAGATGTACAATTGGAAAAACAAAGGTCACGAATGGAAATACTTCATGGAAGGACACAAATGGATCCCCAAGTTGGAGGTACATCATCAACCATAGGTGAATTTCAATGCACATCTCTAGTTGAAGACACACCAACAATAACATGTTGTCTTCCAAGTACATAGGAAATCACACCTATAGTTGAAGGCACACCATCAACAACATTTTGTTTTGAAAGTACATTAGCAAACATGCCTCTATTTGAAGTCACTCCACAAACGACATCTCAAGTTGGAGGTACAACATCATTTACATGTGAATCTCAAGGTATGTCATCAATTGCACCTCTGATTGAAGGTACACAATCTATCCCCGATGTTGTTGACATTCCTAATGTTGACACAAATTTACATTTGAGAACTCCTCCTAGAGTTTTTCATAGAAAACCTAGATTTTTGATTGATATTGATTCCAATGTTTTGAAATGGATTCTAGATTAAGATGTCAAAACGTACATGTCAAAGAGCTACATAGAGGATATGGAGGTTTTTTTTAGAAGCTAAGTGAGGGTGGAAGATGCCAACTATTTATTGAAAGGATGAGGCAACTCAAATTTAGTCCCACCATGAAGGATCTTGGGCTGAGAGTTTTGAATGACTCAAGTGAAAATTTCATTGTAAAGAACTTGATGAGTGCATATGAGAGCGTGGGTTATACCTCACACACGAAGGATAGTTGTGCCACAAGACATGTGATGACAACAACACTATTAAGTAGTCAAACAAGGAACAAGGTGAACCTTACAAAGAGAATTAAGTCTTTGAAAATAAATAGATCATCTCTAATGAGAGCCAAATGAAGGTGTGAAAGATTGGAGGAACCAAATAGCAATGAGTTATGGGAATTCTCGGGTAGAGTTCCACAAAAAGATAAAAGAATTGCTCAAGGCTTGAGATCTTTAATAGTAGATTATTAGAAGGATAATACAAGGACCTCTCCTAGTCAAAGAGATGTTGTAAGAAGGAAAATTGGTAGTAAAATCCATGAGCCACATCCAAAGCATTATTTGGATACAACTCAAACCCAATTTTTTGTTGATTTTGTACAAAATTTTCTTGAAATTAAAATATGTCAAAGGTATTTTGAAATGCTAAATCATTTTTATATCAAAATAAATCACACATGCACTACTTGTTGTTGTAGAGTACATATTGATTTTTCTAACCATTATGATGTTTATTGATCTGTATATGTGTAGATATGCATACTGACAATGTTTTGTAGGAATGTAACATAAGGCCTCTACCCAAATCCTCAAGGGAATTCTTATCTTACATTTTATGTGAAAGAGAGGATGGTAAAATTCTTTACAAGTCATGTTTGGATGGAACATGTCATCATTGTGGTGGCATGCAACATTTCCCAATTTTCCAACACATGGCTAGTACACACACAATTGGAGACAAAATTGTCGAATTTGGAAAATACAAGACAATGGCCTACAATCTAAAAGATGGGAAAGAAGCAAAGAAGTGTGAATTGGTCAGTGATGAGATTCGAGTATATCAGTTTATGGGCATTTTCCATGATTAGGTGGTCTATGAGTATGCAAGGAATACACATAGAGCTCAATGGTTGGACTCACAGTTCAAGTTATGCAAGGACACATTTTCACTTCATAACATATTTTTAGTTGTCAACTTTGCAAAGAACTACACACTACAGCCACAGAATGAGGTGCAATCACAGTACTACAACTCCACATAGGTTGCTATATTTTTGCATATAGCATTCATTCATGCAAATTATAGTACAGAGGATAACAAGAATGTATTGAGTGAGCACCACTTTTACATCAGTGATGATCACACACATTCTACCAAGTTTGTGCAAGGATGCTTTTAGATGTTCTATGTAGATCTAGCTAGCAAGGGCATATCATTTAGTCAACATATCATATGGTCAAATAATTGTACATCACAATTCAAGAAAGCCAAATTTTTTTACTGGTTGAGCAAGATGCATAGGATCAGTGGTGTTCAACATATGTGGAACTTCTTAGAGGTCGGGCATGGAAATGGGGAGCATGATGGAGTGAGTGTATGTATCAAAAGAGCCCTTGCACAAGAAAAGTTAAAGTACAAAGACAATGTAAAGTTGACAAATGCAAGATTAATTGTTGAGTGGTGCAATCATGCAATGGGTCGAGTAGTCAAGGTAATTCTTTAGTTCATAGATTTTTTCATTTAGTAGATGATACTAACATTGAAAAATATGACGATTGTTGTATACTTATAGGATTGAGTGAGCTACACTATTTTAGAAGCTCCAATGGAGGTGCATGGACTATCCATACGCGAAATATGGCATGCTTTTGTTCTGCATACATACACTTTGAGCATGGAATGATTGTGAGTCAAAAGAGTGGATTAATGAATGGTCTTTAAGAAGTATAACCCTACTTGACACTTATTAACTCTCGACGGCTCTACAAATCACAAAGATGTAATCATTCGTTGACTTTGATTATGTATTGGACCTTGTAGAACTAGGTAATATATCTTACTTTCAGGCTTTATTTTGGTGTTCATTAAATATATCTAACAAGATGAACATATCCATGTAGGGCACATATATGCAGCAACTTGATTGTAGATGAATACAATGAAGAGGGTACAAATTATTACTTGTGTCATTGTATTGAGGCTAAAAAGAAATTGGAGGCCCCAATTATAGATGGAGAAAACATAGAATATCCTACAGTTTTGGTGGTTTTTATTGGAACATGGATTAGAAGGTACCCAGTTAAGAATGTTATAGTTTGGTTGTTTGAGGACTTCGACATGCATCCGAAGATTCTTCACTACTCAAACCTTGTCGTCACCACCAACGTTCATTTGATCAAATATAAGGGCATACCTATGAACAAGAACTTTTGGAAAGTGCATGAGTCTGACCACAAGGAAATACTTGATATGATAAAGAGTAGAGAAGACCTAGATGGTTTTCTAGATTGATTGGTAAGTATACACATTGAATTTGTAAAGTCATGTTATTGATCATTTCTTTATTTCTAGAATTTAAGTTTGATTGTATAAGGGTTTGCAAAATTGCATTAATGTAGAGATGAAAAATGATGGTTATATGATTCTCTCTATTATATGGGAACACTCTTAAGAAACCTTGCACATGCTTAATAATTAAAAAGATATTACCTCCCACTTAGATTTTACCAAACCCTAGACTAAAACCTCTAGTTTCATGCATTTTCCCACATAAACTCAATAGGGAAAGAAACAAAATATACTTTATTTATTTCTCTCAAAATAAAACACTCTCCCTAACACAAAAAAATTCTCCATGAGACCCAATACACAAATCACATTGAGCACAATAAGGTGTAGGTGCTCTTGCAACACTAATTGGTGCAGGGGCACCAACCTTTGGTGGTTGTCATTAGGGTGATGAAGTATTTTTTTGGATTGGATAAGGTCATATAGACCATTTATTGATGTAATAATTCTATTTTAGTGGTTATTATTGAGTTAGAAGGTTTTAGTTGCAAATTTTCTAAACTAGTGCAAAGTGTCATTTTTCAAATTTTGAAGTGCAAGAAATGCATAGTGGGGAAGTTGAACGGTCAGGGAAGGCCAAAGGTCACTTGTGGTGTTGGTTTTCAATCAATTCTTGATTAAGTTAGTTGAATATATGTATGTGAATCTTGAATCAAGGAGTGTGTGGAGAAGAGTGAAAGATTATGTAGAACCATTGATCAATAAAGCTTTATTTTCTTTGTAAATCTGAGTTTTTTTTCTCTTTTTTAGTGTTAAAGTAGTGAATTGCATGAGCCAATACTTAAGAGAATTGAATAAAATGTTTTTATTTGGGTAGAGGGATGTGTTAGCCACATTTTTTTTTTTGGCATTGAAATCCATCTTGTTTTGAGCTCTTAGGGCAGATTTTACTATAGGCGGGTCTGGAAGTCTAAATTTCAAGTTTTGAGGTCATCAAGTCATTTAATGGCTCATTCCACCTAATGTATATACTATAGCTTGGTGGAATGATTCCATTAGGTGGGTAATAGGTTAGAAATGATTCTTTGAGCAAGGGAGATCATTTTGGAGTGATGTCATGTAGCCTTCAATGTGAAAATGTGTGATTTTGAGTGAATTTGAGTGGTTTTATGGTGCAGGAGCACCTACACCTTACTTTCACAATTAGAGCATTATGTGTGTCTAGGTAGGTTGAAAAGGTTTTTTTATGTTTATTTTCTTTAATAAGGTCTATAAAGACCATTTGGTGTCTCATTGATACATTTTTGTAAATACGGTCAAATATGTGAAGCAATTGTCAATGATGACAAATGGGGGTCTAAGTAGGTTCATTTTGCTTTTTATATATTAGGTCATGTTTTAGGGTCTCATAAGGTCTAAATAGACCAAAATAGGTGCTTTAAATGTATTTTAAATTTTTTAAATGTTTTGGAGGGTCAAATAGTTAAAGAATGTAAACAAAATCAAATGAGTTGTTAACAAAGATAGGTAAACAAATGTAATTTGGAACTCCAATGGCTAATAAGGGATTCAAAATTCAGTTGGAGGCTATTATGTCAGTTTTCTTTGATCAAGAAACCTTTAAAAAGGTGGTGGTCATCATTTATAATGTTGGCTTTGTGCTTTTGTGAAGAAATCCAATTGAATTCTCACTGTTAGTAAAAAAAATTCTGAATTTTCCCATCTTTCCCAGACCTATACGGTAACATACAGTCATTGAATTGAGAAATTTATTTATCAGAAATGTAGTGGCATGAATCTTTTATGTTTTGCATCAAGTCTAAAGGTTTAATAGAGAATTTGAAGCATTCCAGAGTTGTTTTCTTGTGAACAGTCGGGTATACCCTATTTTGGGGTTTTGTAGCCTTAATCATGTCTTCAAGACCCTTGCACCAATTGTTCTCATGGTAACTAGTGTATTGGATCTTATGGAGGATTTTTGAATGCTAGGGAGATTGATTTATGTTGTGAGAAAGGAATAAAGTAGATTGGGGTTGTTGTTCCTATGAGTTTTGGGTAGAAAATGCATGTAAATGGGGGTTTAGTTCTAGGGTTTGGTGGAATATGTATGGGAGGTCATGTATTTTGAATCATTAAGAATGTATAGGGCGATTGGAAAATTTTCAAGTTGGTTTTGAGGTCTGGGGAGGTTTGGAAGCATCATATTCAATAAACCCTCATCAATAGTGCATAAAACAAGGGTTTTTGAGTTTGGGGTGGATTTGGATGTACAAGTGGAATCTAATTGTGGATTCTAAATTTTTTGGGCATTTGAATTTCTTCCCAAAGGTTTTAGAGGGTTTGGTGAAGGATAAAGGGTACTCTATTTCAAAAAGTGGCCTATTTCACTAGTTTTTTCAATGGTAGGGGTATTGGATCTCTATGTTGGTCCAAAAGAGTTAATGTTGGGGTTTACATATGTTTTATAGCTTTGAAATGGGTATATGAGTTCATCTTTTTTTTTCCATGTGTTTTGGAAGATATTAGATTTAAAGGCCAAAAACTAGATTTGCACAGATATAAGGTTACATAGGTGAAAGTGAGAAAATATTTTTATGATTGTTTTCTAATTTTGGGGAATAGTTGAAATTGCTTTCATAGGCCTTTTAATCTTGTTAGATTCCTCTTGAAGTCAGGTTGTTATTTTGGTTGAGTTTGAGCCCCTGGGTCTGCATCATTTTAGAGTGTGAATGGATGAAATTCTTTGGGGTAGTCATTTGTGAGAGTCTTTTAAGATTGTACAGACATCATATGGTATGTTTGGGGTATTGCATGTGAGATTTAATTGTGGGAAGAGTGATTTTCAATAAGGATCCTTGGAAAACCTAGGTTTGGTGGCTTGAGAGTGATGGTTTAGTGGATTGGTAGCTTGGTGAGTAGTTGGAGCTCTGAAAATTGTGAAATCTTAAGGTTGGCAACCTATTTAATGACTTCCCATGGTGTTTTACTTGATTGCAAGTGTTTGGGAAGGTGTGTCTTTGGAAAAGAGTCCTAATTGGCCTAGTTTCCCCTATAGTATAGTGGGATTTTGGAGAATACATTGAAAGACCCATCTTCAGTCCTCCTATGACCTTATGACTACTTCAAAAAATCCTTGTTTAAGCCTGCACATGCTTAATAATCCATAATATTAGTCTCTAAAATCTCAAATTTCCATTAAAAAATGTAGTTCTCTCAACTAGGGCTTCAGGCCCAAACATACACATGACCTCCCAGTCCTTGGAAACCTTCAAACACATCAAACCCTACTAGAACTCACTAAAACCAACTAGTTCTAGCCTTCTTCAAATCAAATTCTTCAATCTGCTAGTTCAACCCATGCCTTTCAAGCCTGAATTCATGTATTTTATACTTGATTTTCATTTTAATTGTCATTGAAGAAATTATATATTAACTTATATGTTTATCATATTTTCCTCTTGTAGGAGTAGGTGTTGGAACACTTGAAGGAGTAGGTATTGAAACACCTCAGGAAGGAGGTGTCGAAACCATTGAAGGAGATAAAGAAAAAGAGATGCCTAAAGACATATGTGTTTATTTTCTTTTGTGTTTGGTAAATATGTTCCTATTATGGACAATTGTATGCTAACTTCTATCAATTTTATGTTTTTGTGTTCACCTATATAGATTGAGATTGCAAAAGTTGGTATGATTGGTTCTTTGAGAGGGGCATATTCTAGGACTCATGACGGTTTGAAGAGATGTATATATATGAGGTAATCAATATTTCAATTTTAGAGTTCAATTATAATTCAATGTATATTGATTTTGATGTTAATTATTCAATTTTAAATTATATAATATAACTAATCTCAATTTTGGTTTGAATTTTTCTTGTGCTGTTACCTTCATAGCCAAAGAGTGCTTGAAAGAGGCTCCATTTTGATGATCCACTAGTAGTTTAGGATGAGATAAACATTTTGGCATGCATATTATGAATATATATCGAGATGGCATATGCCACACTTTGTAAAAAAAAATTTGAGTTGGCATTGATACCATTTTTGTATATGGACATACACTTGATTATTGGATAATTTCATATATAGAAGTTGAGAATTGAAATAATTTGTTCATCATGTAGATGTTTAAATTGTTCAAAAATTTAATTTTCAGCAATGGTTAAATATCAATGTACAATATCATAAAAAATAATGGTTATATTATATAGTTGACAATAAAAAATAATGAATAATGGTTAAATTATATCATATATTGCTTAGTTATATTATGGTTAAATTATATAGTTTAAACAACTTTGAAGACAAGAACAATGGTAAAGTTTAACATTTTAACTTTAAAGTTTAAATACACATATATATCATTGTATTACACTACATATTTCATATT
The DNA here is from genome assembly GCA_007258455.2 of Sequoia sempervirens. Lineage (NCBI taxonomy): Eukaryota > Viridiplantae > Streptophyta > Pinopsida > Cupressales > Cupressaceae > Sequoia > Sequoia sempervirens. The sequence goes on along the minus strand of VDFB02000017.1, from coordinate 38,552,962 downwards.
TCATTATCATTACATATTGAAATACAAAAAATATCATAGTTTTATGTTGATCAACATGCCAAAGTGATGCAGACCAGGGTGGAAAAATCTGAACAAACCAACTACCCTTTAATATTCCTTTTAGACACAAAAAACCATTGGAAAGTCATGAGAATGGTACATAAGAACTAAATCAATCATCATCTTCCAATGAAATAGTTACCAACACTCTAAAACTCAAAACCCACACTTTTGACAAGTTTCAAAGGGGGTTTATTGAAAACCTCACCTCTAGACCTCTCCTCACCATTTGAATGCCTCCAACACCTTCAAATATTTCTTCCCTTGCTTAATTAACTCTTAGAAAGTGTTTCCCCAAATTTTTTCCATCACAACCTACTCTTAACCTTTAAATTTTACTCGAAACACACATTCTTGACAACTAGGCTTCATGCCCAAACCCCCAAATGGTCACCCCTACTCTTGAAATCATGCACACATGCCCCTTACACCTAATTATGCCATTCCTTTGAGTTGCAGTATAATACAATGGGTGGAAAATACTTTTGGTGGAAATATCCAAGTTGCCCCTACGGAAAAGCATGAATTTAGGCATATGAGGCATAGCTTGAAGTAGGATATTAAAGAAATAGTTTGGAAAAAGGTTAGAACCTAGTTGTTTCAGTGTTATCAGGTGGAGTTTGATGTGATAGAAGGTCTACAAAGGCATGGTAAGTCATTTGGATGTTTGGGCTTGGTGCAGGAGCACCAACCTTCTCTCTATTTTCCATGAAGTGTTTGATAGGAAGTGTGTGTGTTAGGGTGTTTTTTTTGAGTCCATGAGTTCAAATAAGGTCCTAAGTGACCATTCTATGGTACTTGGTCAACTTTGAGGGGCTTATGTATTCATTTTGTAATTATTGTAAATCAAATGGAAAGGAGTGTCAAAGTTGTCAAGGTGGTCTCAAGGGTGGTAGTATATTGTTTTCTTGAATAAGACATGTTTTTTAGGTGAATAAGGTCTCATTAGACCCATTGTAATAGGCTAGGTGATTAAAAGGGTCAAAAAGAGCAAACATTGCAAAGCATGTAATGATGTTATTAAATTGTGTAAAAGATGAAATTGTGATCTCCAATGGTCATAAGCGGTTTAAATTTCTGTTTGGAGGGAATTTGGTCATTGGTTTAAGAGGAGAATCCTTTTAAAAGGCATGAGGACACCATTTGTAATGTTGGCTCAAAGTTTAAGGTATTGGAAATAATAAAACTCTTAAGTTTTCTTCATTTTTTTGTGTTTCTTTCACATTTTAACAACCTGTACGAGCCGTACAAACTAAAATTTGCTATGTAATCTTTCATTTCTCATGGAGGACTATGCTAGCCTTATTTTGCATCAGGTTTGAAAGAATTTAATAAAGATTTGTTGAAGAAATCATTGTTTTCTTGTGACAGGATGAGAGCACCCTTTTGAGGGTTTTGTGATAAAAAAACATGTCTTAAAGGGCCCTTACACTGACAGTATCTATTGTAAATAGTGTAATGGGTTGTAGGGAGTCTAATTAAGTTGTAGGTTGCATGATTAGAGTTGTGGGGAAGGAAAAATGAGATAAATTTGTTGTCCTATTGATTTTTGTTAAAAAAAACACATGAAAATGGAGCCCTCATCCTAGGGTTTATGAAAATAAATGAGAGTGTGGAGTTTTTTCCAACTTTCAAGCACATAGGGGTCAAAATACACATCTTTGAGTAGGTGGCATGGTCTGGGAGGTTGTGTAAGTGGGATTTTGAATAAGCCCTCTTGGATTGGCATGAAATTGAGGGATTTGTGGTTTGCTATGTTGGAAGGGTTAACCCTAGGAATGAATCATGGTTTTAGAGGTTTGAGGGCATAGGAAATGTTGGGCCCCAAGGTTTCAAGGGTCTATGAGAAGTTTAAAGATATGTTGTTTTGTAATTTAGGCCTAATCAACCTAATTAGGTCAGCATAAAAGGGGTGATTTTAGGAGGTTGGTCCAAAAGAATTATTTCTAACTTTAGGATATGTGTTACAAATCTAAAATGGCTGCCTGAAACCATCATATGTTTGTCAGGTGTCTTGGAGAGTATTTGAGTAAAGGCCAAAAAATGAGTTTGCACTACTACTAAGATTCAAGGGCGAAATTGAGAAATGATGCTTCTGATTGTTGTCTAACTTGCAAGATTGTTTAAATTGCTTTAAAATACCATCTTAATCTTGTTAGATGCCTCTTGAAGGAAATTTGTCAATTTGATTGAGTTTGAGCCTCCTAGTTTGGTGAATCCCTTAAGAGTCTGAAGTGCAAAATGGCTGCAAACTTCAGCATGACATTACTCAGACACCATGAGGATTGAAAAATTCTCATTAAAGCCTATGAGATTGTGTTGTGCCCCTCTACAATAAAATCTCTTAGTTTTTGCTATCTCATAGGTGTTTTCTTGTGGGAATGAGATTTCTCTTGGGGAAAAAGTTATCAAATACAAGTAGTGGAAAGTTGCAGAGTGGTGCAAATTTCATTCTGTAACTCATGTGACCAAAATAACTATTCCAATGCATCTAAGTGGGTATGTTTATGCTAGGAATGGTCCTCTTTTTCACCCAAATGTGTCGAATTGCACCAAGCTACATTCAACCGACTGAATCCCTTAAGATTTTGAAGTGCAAAATGGCTGCAAACTTCAATATGATGTTGCTTGGACACCGTGATGCTTAGAAAATTATTATCTAAGACTATGGGATTGTGTTGTTTCCCTCCACAATAAACTGTCCTGATTTTTTTATATCTTGGAGGTGTTTTCCTGTAGTGGTGAGATTTCTCTTGGGGAAAAAGTTGTCAAATGCAAGTAGTGCAAAGTTGCAAAGTGGTGCGACTTTCGTTCAGCAACTCATGTGACCAAAATAACTATTCTGATGTATCCAATTGGGTATGTTTATTGTAGAAATGGTTCTCTTTCACACCCAAACATGTCAAATCACTTCGAGCTACGTTCAACTGACTGAATGCCTTAAGAGTCTAAAGTGCAAAATGGCTGCAAATTTCATCATGATGTTCCTCAGACACCATGAGGCTTAGAAACTTCTCATCAAAGCCTATGGGATTGTGTTATACCCCTCTCCAATAACCTCTCTCGGTTTTTGCCATCTCAGAGGTGTTTTCCTATGCCAGAGAGATTTCTCTTGGGGAAAAAGTTATCAAATGCAAGTAGTGCAAAGTTGCAAAGTGGTACAAATTTCATTTTGCAACTCGTGTGACCAAACTAACTATTCCAATGTTTCTGATTGGTTACATTCACACTAGGCATGTTCCTCTTTCACACTTAAATGCATCGAATCACTCCAAGCTACTTTCAACTGGCTGAATCCCTTTAGAGTCTGAAGTGAAAAAACACTACAAACTTTAGCATGAAGTTACTCAGACACCGTGAGGCTTAGAAACATCTCATTAGAGCCTATGGGATCATGTTGTAACCCTATACAATAACCTCTCTCAATTTTTTCTATCTCAGAGACATTTTTTTGTGGCGGCGATATTTCTCTTAGGGAAAAAGTTGTCAAATGCAAGTAGTGCAAAGTTGCAAAGTGGTACAACTTTCATTTTGCAACTCATGTGACCAGAATAACTATTCCAACACATCTAAGTGGGTAAATTTATGATAGGCATGGCCCTCTTTCACACTGAAACATGTTGAATCACTTTGAGCTACATTCAACTGGTTGAATCCCTTATGAGTTTGAACTACAAAATGACTGCAAACTTGGACATGACATTAGTCAGAAACCATGAGTCTTAGAAACTTCTTGCCATAGCGTATGGGATCATTTTGTGCCCCTATACAATAACCTCTATCATTTTTGGCTATCTCAGAGGCGTTCTCATGTGGCGGTGAGATTTCACTTGGGGAAAAAGTTGTCAAATTCAAGTAGTGCAAAGTTGCAAAGTGGTGCAACTTTCATTCTACAACTCATGTGACCAAATTCACTGTTCCAAAATGTTTGAGTGGGTACTTTTATGATAGGAATGTTCCTCTTTTTCACCCAAACACGCCAAATTTCTCTGAGCTATGTTCAATCGGCCAAATGCCTTAATAGTCTGAAGTGCAAAATGGATGCAAACTTTAGCATGACATTAATAAAACACTGTGAGGATTAGAAACTTCTTTCTAGATCCTCTGAGATTATGTTGTACCCCTATATAATAACCTCTCTCAGTTTTCACTATCTCAGAAGCGTTTTCCTATGGCAGCGAGATTTCACTTGTGGAAAAATTTGTCAAATGCAAGGAGTGGAAAGTTGCAAAGTAGTGCAATTTTTGTTCTGTAACTCGTGTGACCAAAATAACTATTCCAACACATCTGAGTGGGTATTTTTATGCTAGGAATGGTCCTCTTTTTCACCCAAACTCGCTGAATTGCTTTGAACTACATTCAACTGACTGAATCCCTTAAGACTCTAAAGTGCAAAATGGCTGAAAACTTCAATATGACGTTACTCAGACACCACGATGCTTAGAAAATTCTCATTTGAGCCTATGGGATTTTTTTGTTCCCCTCTACAATAACCTCTCTTGTTTTTTTCTATCTTAGAGGCATTTTCCTATGGTGGCGAGATTTATCTTGGGGAAAAAGTTGTCAAATACAAGTAGTGTAAAGTTGCAAAGTGGTGGAACATTCATTCTGCAACTCGTGTGACCAAACTAACTATTACAACACATCCAATTGGGTATGTTTATTGTAGGAATGGTCCTCTTTCACACCCGAATATTTCAAATCACTCCGAGCTACATTCAACCGACTGAATCCCTTAAGAGTTCAAAGTGCAAAATGGCTGCAAACTTTAGCATGACATTAATTGGACACTATGATGCTTATAAAATTCTTATTAGAGCATATGGGATTTTTTTGTGCCCTGCTACAACAACCTCTCTCATTTTTTTCTATCTCAGAGGTGTTTTCTTGGGGAAAAAGTTGTTAAATGCAAGTAGTGCAAAGTGGTGTAAGTTTTGTTCTACAAATCACCTAAGCAAACTAATTGTTCCAACACATCCAAGTTGGTATTATTTTACTAGGCATTGTGAACGCATCCAAGTTGGTATTATTTTACTAGGAATTTCCCTCTTTCACACCCAAATGCGTCGAATCACTCTGAGCTATGTTCAACTAGCTGAATCCCTTAAGAGTCTGAAGTGCAAAATGACTTCAAACTTCAACATGACATTACTTAGACATTGTGATGATTAGAAACTTCTCATTAGGGCCTATGGGATCATGTTGTGCCCCTCTACAATAGTTTATCCCAATTTTTTCTATCTCAGAAGCATTTTCCTATGGTGACCAGATTTCTCTTGGAGAAAAGGTTATCAAATGCAAGTAGTGCAAAGTTACAAAGTGGTGGAACATTCGTTCTACAACTCATGTGACAAAACTAACTATTCCAATGCATTCAATTGGGTAATTTTATTATAGAAATGGTCCTCTTTCACACCCAAATGCATCGAATCGCTCTAAGCTACATTCAATTGATTGAATCCCTTAAGAGTCCAAAGTGCAAAATGGTTGCAAAATTTAGCATGACATTTATCGGACACCATGAGGTTTAGAAACTTCTCATAAAATCCTATTGGATTGTTTTGTTCCTTGATAAAACAACCTCTCTCAATTTTTTCTATCTAAGAGACGTTCTCCTATGGTGGTGAGATTTTTCTTGGGGAAAAAGTTGTCAAATGCAAGTACTACAAAGTTTCAAAGTGGTGTAACTTTCGTTCTACAACTCGTCTAACCAAAATAACTATTACAATGCATCCAAGTGGGTATTTTTTTACTAGGAATTTTCCTCTTTCACACCCAAGCGTGCCAAATCACTCTAAGCTACGTTTAACCAGCTGAATCCCTTAAGAGTCTGAAGTGCAAAATGGATACAAACTTTAGCATGATGTTACTTAGACATTGTGAGGATTAGAAACTTCTCCTTAGTTCCTATGTGATCATGTTGTGCCCCTCTACAATAACCTCTCCCAATTTTTTCTGTCTTGGATGTGTTTTCCTATGGTAGTGAGATTTCTCTTGGGGAAAAAGTTGTCAAATGTAAGTAGTGCAAAGTTGCAAAATGGTGCAACTCTCATTCTACAACTCGTGTGACAAAAATAACTATTCCAATGCATCTAAATGGGTACATTTACACTAGGAATGGTTCTCTTTTGCACCCAAATGCGCTGAATCACTCTGAGCTACATTCAATCGGCTGAATCTCTGAAGAGTGTGAAGTGCAAAATGGGTGCAAGCTTCATCATGACGTTACTTGGACACCATGATGCTTAGAAATTTCTCATCTAAGCCTATGGGATTTTGTTGTGCCCCTCTACAATAACCTCTCTTGGTTTTTTCTATCTCGGAAGTATTTTCCTATGGTGACAAGATTTCTCTTGGGGAAAAAGTTATCAAATGAAAGTAGTGCAAAGTTGTGAAGTGGTGCAACTTTTGTTCTCCAACTCATGTGACCAAACTAACTATTCTAACACATCTGAATGGGTATGTTTATGTTAGGCATGGTCCTCTTTTGTGCCCAAACATGTTGAATCGCTCTGAGCTACATTCAACCAGCTGAATCCCTTAAGAGTCTGAAGTGGAAAATGATTGCAAACTTTAGTATGATGTTACTTATACACCATGAGGATTAGAAACTTCTCATTAGAGCCTATGGGATTTTTTAGCACCCCTCTACAATAACCTCTCTCAAATTTTTCTATCTCAAAGGTGTTTTCCTATGGTGGCGAGATTTCTCCTGGGGAAAAAGTTGTCAAATGCAAGTATTGCAAAGTTGCAAAGTGGTACAAATTTTATTCTACAACTTGTGTGACAAAACTAACTATTCCAACAAGTCCAAGTGGGTACATTTATGCTAGGTATGGTTCTCTTTTACACCCAAACATATTGAATCACTTTGAGTTACGTTCAACCAGTTGAATCCCTTAAGAGCCTGAAGTGCAAAATGACTAAAAACTTCAGGATGACGATACTTGGACACCGTGACACTTAGAAACTTCTCATCTGAGCCTATGGGATTGTGTTGTGACCCTATACAATAACCTCTCTTAGTTTTTTCTTGGAAGGAAAATCAACATATCTAATTCAAGAGAAAGTCCACCCAATCTTGGTAAGGCATGAGCAAAGTTTGCCATGCCCATGGTGAAGGAAAATGTCAAAGATGATGTAAAGTCGGCTTGGGAAAGAAAATCTATGTTCAAAATGTTGTCATGTTTTCCCTTGGATTAAATAATTCTTATCCATGACAAAGGTAAAGTCTGCCCAACTCAAAGCATACATGGAAAAGACAACATAAAGTCAGCCTAGCTCAAAGCATACATGGCAAAGAAAACTTAAAGTCTACCCAAAGCTGAAAATAGGAGATGGAAAACATATCTTGAAGTCCTCATTAGGACAAGATCAAAGGGAACATCCAACACAATGAGATGGTGTCTCATCATCTTCCAACCAATCAAATTGTTCCAAGCTAGCATTTCTAGGTTCAATGAACCTGACAATTCATAATGCAACAACTTTTTATTGTTGATTTATATTTAGTAGGACTAGTATCCCAAAATGTAATTTTCTCAATTTTCGAGAGGTAGTTAGTGGTGACAAACCCTAATTATGGTTTTATTTTGTAATCTCGGTCGTTGATTCGAAATCAATCTTGTCCATTGAATTGTATTTGAGGAGCCTATAAATTGAGATCACCCCTCATTTGTAAAACATGGGAGCATCCATTGCATACTACTAGTTCACTACCTTTTCTTTACATCACTTGTTAATGCCATTGCTTCTTATTATGCTTTGATATATTTTTTCCAAGCATCCATAGCTTGTTTGTAAGCACCTATTTTAGGCTTTTAGCCATATCAACAAGGCAGTGAATTGTTTAATAAAAAGCTTTGGTAAACATGTACAAAAAATGTGGTAGCATAGACAAGGAAATGAATTGTTTGAAAAAATTCCTCAAAGAAACATGGTCTCATGGTGATGGAATGGCATGAAAATCCATAGCAATTTGCATGTCATTGCATTCCATCTCCATGAGACCACATTTCTTTCAGGCATTTTTTTCAGGTAGTTCATTGCCTTGTCGATAGTATTGCTTGCTATTATGATTTTGATAGATTTTTTCCAAGCATCCATAGCTTGTTCAAAAGCACTTGTGTCATGATTTTAGCCATAGCAACAAGGAAATGAACTGTTTGAAAAAATACTTTGCTATACATGTATGAAAATTAAATTACAGCATAGACAAGGTAGTGAACTATTTGATAAAATATGTCAAAGAAATCTGGCCTCATAGAATGCCATGATAACAAAATACAATTGTCAGCTATACTCCTACTTATTAGTTATGCAATGTGAAGCATAACTACTTAGATTTACTTTGTAAAAGTATATTGTAATTAAAATTTTGTCATCTATAAGCATCTAGTTATTAGTTATGCAGTGTAAAGTAATGGTTTGACTTTGAAAGATGTGCAATAAAATGTAATCAATGATATTAATATAAACTACAAAAAAAATATTTTTTTACAATTCATTAGTTAAAATATTTATTTTATTTTCTCTCTATATCTCTATATGCTATGGAAATAACTTTCAATTTCAAAATAAATAGATTTTCTCTCTTGTTCTACAATTTTTTATGTTTTTTTATATATGATTTTTTCTCAACTTTTAAAAAAACTCTTATACTTTTGGTTTGTAAAATTTTTCCCCAAAATATTTTTTTTGCTATGCATTCTAAGCATGAATCATACATGCGAATAAGTGAGGCACAAGTAATTGAAGCTTTCCAAAGGATACAAACCACCAGGAATGGAGCTTATTTAGCAATCAATAGTAATTAATTAAGCATTAGATGTAAACAAAATCCATGCCTACAATATTTAAGCATACGATTTACACAATGCACATGATAACATCATTCAAGAATGGCAGTAACAACATAAGATTTTTTTAATCAAAAATACGTAAGGTATACAATGATATATATTGATAAAAGTATATAGAATATATCCAAAAAATCCATACAGGCTTAGTACAAAGGAGCCATATTATGGACATAAAATGTCACATATATATTGCTTGTACAAAACGTATGCTGCAAAATTCCACATAGGCATACAAAAAATGACCCTAATACAATTATTTCCCTCTAGGGGAAGGAAATAGATCCCATGTTGACTTCAAAATTTGGCTGGATGGAGTGACTGTTGGTTCTCTGGTCTTACAAACATGCTCACTAGTCCTCCTCTCTTCACTCTGGAACTTCCACTGATACCATAAAATGTAAAGATATTAATACACATAAATTGAATTATGGAATAACATATAACAAAATATAATCACTTACCGCATATAGATAGTCATCATACACATTTACATCATTACCACATCCATGATCTAGAGTGGCAACCACCTATAGCAACCATCAAGATAGAAATTAAGCTACACAAAAGTATCATGAAAATTTTATATAATAGACCATAAAAGAGAAAATATAATGTCAAATAGACTAATCTATTGCATACCTATCTCAACGCATCAGAACTAGCTATTTTTGCAACAACTCTATGGTCCATCGTGCCACCAACATCACCAGGGATGTCTGATGTCAACATCTACAAATGGTAAATGAAAGATTAAATGGTAGGGTGAACTATTAAATTTTAATGGGATGGAATTAGGAACAAATAAAGGAACAAAAAGTGAATTAGGAGAAGATAACGTGACATGATCAAGGAATACAAATGTAATTTTTGTGTTTCTCATCAATTTTTTAGATTTGTATATGCAAAATTATGAAAAATAGCTAACATTGCTTTACAACACCATTATTGAATAAAGGCTACCTAAGTGTAAGGTCCTTGAGGAAATGAATTGTGAGGTGTGGAGGTCGAAGGTCCACTAGGAAACTACTTGAAATCCAAAGCATGCTATGAGACAAAAATTCAAATATAAAATTCAACTATTCAAATGCAATAATAATATCTTTAATACTAGTTGCATACCTGTGGACTCAACGTCAAGAATGAATAAGGGTTTGTAGGAATGGGGCATGTCTCATGAACACTCCAACCCTAAAATTTCATCAAATCAAAATTCTACTAATTTACTTATTCTTAAATTTCAAAATATAATTTAATAAACCACATTAATTGAACTTGTTGAATTTTACCTAATTGTCAATGTTGAATGTATCATTCAACAAATCATCTGTGAAAGAAATTGGCTCTGCAACTGATGTAGGTTGTGTAGGTGCATCCTGAGCACTCTGATAATCATACGTGAAAATTGCACCACAAGCACCACAATGGTGGGGTGGAGATCAGGGCCTACATGTCTCCTCCACACTATGCTGTACTAGAGGCCTCACACACTATAAAATGGTCTAGGTGAGTGATCCAATTGACTCCAACGTGTCCATCTGTACACTATCCTTAACAATGGAAGGAACGGTGGCATGCTCCACCGTGGGTCTAGCCAAGGGTCTTGGTGCCAACTATGGATTACATTGTGCAACAATTCTATCATGTGTGGAGCCCCCCACCTCTACCTTGAAAGTCTAAGATGTCAAAATAATTTGGCATCTTATTGAGGATAAACTCACTATAGAGTTTCCTCATAATGTCTTGTGGTACCTCGTGGTTATTGCATGGAGGTTGGTCAAATACCATCCACCACCGCTCCCAAAATTTATTTTTAATTAACTCATGGTGGCGCCAATGGGTGGGGAACCTCCTGCATGTATGAGACAAAGGTGAGTTGGTTTTTAGTTTTGTAAATAGGGAACACAAGTTGGATTTGCTAATTTTTTACTTTTTAACATCTGCATATGACAAGCCTCTAGCATAAGATTGTTTCATCTCATGCCTCTTATTTGACCAAAAAATTATTTTCTCACTCATTTCTCCTACATGAGATACAATTGAATTCAATGATTCAACAATCCCTCTCCTATAAGGGTGGATTTCGGCATGCTTGATTAATCTTCTAATTAATTGTTCAATGTCTCTTTTATTATTTTCAATTTGATTTAGAATATTTTTTTATGTTCCTTGAGGATGCCTATGAATTGATGGAGGGGTTTCAGGTTGTTGTTGAATAGGAGGCTCTTCCTAAGGGGGTGACTATGAATTCTCAAAGTTTTAAGGTGGAGATTCATTCCCTGATAATTAGAACAAAATTTTATTATAAAAGCCTATTTCAATTTGCATTCTAACTAAAATTTGAAATAAATTGAACAAAAATACATACCTCTTCATAATCTTCGACATCTTTGATGTGTTGGAGGCATCCTTGTGAAAGAGAGTAGGCTAACGATGCAAATAATGGATGATATTTGGCAAGAGCAAGTTGCAAACCTCCAATCCTCTAATCCAAGCCGTGGGTTCAAGACAAATGAGGGTTTGAAATACGTTTTGTGCTTTTATTTTTCTTTTGAATTGGGCACACGCCAAATTTGGTATGTGCCAAATGGCTAATTTTAGCCTTTTTTGCGAATTTTTACAATTTGACACCTAAATTGTGTCACAAATTGGTGCACTTACCCTTTTTCTTGTCTGTTAACTACATTATTCACCTTCCACTTATACTACTTAATATTGAGAAGCAAATAAATTTGTTAATGATTGACTTACATTTGTTATACTAGCTCCTTGACATGATTTTATGAGCATATTTTTTTCCCCCGTAATGTGTGTTTGATGTTCTCTCTCTTTGTACACTTCCTCTATTTGTACCTCTATTCTTCTATATGTTGTGCATTTCCTTTTTTTTGTTTTTTTTGTGTTTTCCTTTCAAAGATGATGCAAAGAGTTGTGATAGCCTATGTCTCTTCCATGTTGACCCAAAAGATCCTTTTTCTCTTTTTGTGTTGTGTTTTCCTTTTGGGGATGACACAAAGCATAGAGACACCCTATGTCTCTTCCTAGTTGACCCAATAAGTCCTTTTTCTTTGCTTTTTTTTATTTTTTTTTGTGTTTTCTTTTTGGGTATGACATAAGGCATTGAGACTGAAATGTCTCCTTCATGTTGACCCAAAAAATTTTCCTTTTCATTTTTCTTTTCACTTGTGTTTCCCTTTTGGGGATGATGCAAAGCATTGAGACTACAATGTCTCTTCCATGTTGACTCAAAATGGATTTTGTTTTCCTTTTTCTTTCACTCTCTTTGTGCCATTCATCCAGTTCTATGTGCTTTGGGGAATGATGACAATTTCAAGCTCTTTGATCAAAACATTGCAACAATGAACATACTGACCCCAAATCCATAGGTCCCTTATAGGTTTAGTGTGTTATTTTATGGGGGGAAACTCCCTTTTCTTTTTCTCTCTTTCTCTTTTACATGGCATAGCCTTCCTTAGAAAACATATAACTTCATGTAAGGGATTTCCAAGTTGGCTCTCATGTCCTGTTATCTTTTTACATTTTTCCTTTGCTACTTTAAAGTAATTATTCATAGAACGATGTGTAGGAATTCCTTTAAAGTGGGGGGCATACATTTTCATAATTCATTTGCATTTTTGGTTCTAAGTGTAGCCTTGTCACTTCATATGATGCATTCATCACTTTTTGGATGACATTGGGTGTGATGTCCTCATAAGTGTGATCTATCATAGCATATTACATTCCTCCTCGTGGCTTGATGTGATGCACTGCATCCCTTAAGTTGTGAATATTTTATTCTTTGATTGGTCCTCTCTTGGAGAAATTAGACACAATGTTCCCTAAGTGATAGACCTTGCATGAACTTAGCAAGACTCCTTTGAACATCTTTTGCATTTTACATTTTTTCCACCTTGCATAACACAATTTGTATGTATGTGGTACCTTGCTCTTTGTTCATGGGTTTTAAGCATACAAAGTTGTGCTTGTCTCATTAAGCAAAAACTAACATTTTCCCTTGTGGCGCCTTGTTAAAGTTATCATGAGGTATAACTTTGATATGGTGTAGCGGGAAGCCCATTTAGCCGCATGACTTTCCCCATAGCCACCTATGTGTTTGTGAGTGAATACCAACTAGTGTATGTACTTCACCTTTTTGTGTCTTCTCACCCGACAAACCATGAGTTCTATCACCCTAGAGTGAGTATGCATTATTTTTTTCTTACAAATAGCCTAGATCTAATCCACAAGTAGTTGGATAGATGATCGAAGCTCAAACCAATTCTCCCCTTTCTTCTTCTAATCCACATGTGCATTCCTTTGTTCTTATGTTTAGTTTACCATGGGATCTTCATCTTGGGAGCTTGATCATCCCTCTTGATTGTTTTCATTCCATCTTGCTAACATAAGTGCATTTTGAATATTCTTGATATGCATGGCTACTTTAGTGTGAGTTTGAAGCAAGTTCATCCTCTCACTAAAGTCAGGGCTAAATATGCCATAGAAAAATGGCCCCTTAATAGTTTCATGGTCTTTTAGGTCTTCCTTCATGATACTTGGTCCATTTTGCACTGATTTAATGTTGCAATGTGACTTGAACATTCACATTAGGTCCTTAAAATTCGAATTAGGGCATCTTGTGAAGGTGTTGTAAAATATATATACACTTTTCTAGACTCTACTCATTACAATTCACCTAAAAATCACCTTTTCATCACTTATCAATTCCTATTTTGAAGTGTTGTAAAGTCTTGTAACAAGATTTCACACTTTTCTAGGCTTAATTTCATTAATTACACCTTTCTTATGCTTTATTTGACCCTTTTATGCCCTTATAAGGTTTAATTAAGTGTGTTTTTGAATGTAAACTTGAAAAATAATATTAAATGCTTGGATAATTCCCAACACCCACTTACAAGTCAAAGGTGGGACCCATTCGACATGGGTGACGAATGAGTCCCTCTTGGCTCAGAATTCAAAATATTTCAAATTTTCTGTTGAGTTTTTATTTAAAATAACCTTATGTCTTTATGTGATGAGGTATCTTCAGGTTACTAAGGCACAAGTGTGTATAAATAGGTGTTTTTACATCCATTTTAACCCCCATTCATCAAGTTCACTTATTCACTCATTCATTCAAGCATTCAAGTATCTTGGAGCAACCATTGATATATCTTTAGATTTCTTCAACAAGGTTGGAAAGTTTAGGAGATTTTTATGTTATTTATTCATCCTTCCTTATTCATTTCATTCCATTTCTTCATTAAGTGTTTGATTAACAAAGTGGGATTTGACCAAGGAAAATATCTATAACATAACCCCTAACCATTTCTCCCCTTTTGCATGTGTGTTTGTAGACTTGTGTATGTAGATTTATAAATCAATTAGGTGTTGAAAGGTGGTCAACAAGTCAACAATGTTTCAAGTCAAATATCACCTATTTCAGGCTTGGAGACAGCCTACAGTCCATTTTCTGTAGATTTGACTCTATCAACTAGTTAAGTAGACAACCTCAAATCTGGTGTTATAGAATTGGTCCCTGATTTCACACAAAAATTGGGAGAGGAATGATTTGCAATCAATTGCAAATGAGTCCCACCTTAAGGCTGAAAATCCATGTTTTGTTAGATTCTAGGTCCCAACACTGAGAAACTAGTTTCTAGAAGTTTTCTTCAGAAGCGGGATTGATTCACCATTAGTGGCGAATGAGTCCCACTGGTTATTTTTAGTGATCTCTATCAGCATTTAAAACACTCCAGATTCTTCATTCTCTTCCTAGGTGCACTCTGATTCAACCCTTTTCATTTATATTTTGCATTTGTTCATTTTAGTTCATGTTTGCATATCACATTATGTTTTCAAACATTGAATCTTTCTTAGGTTTTGCATTCATAATCAGTCAATTACTTAGCTTATTTGCATTTAGATAATCTCATTTAGTATTATTAACACCATACACATCTTAAATTGAGTGAACCACATTGATTTTTTGTGAAGTTTATCTTTATCCTTTTAGGTGAAACATCCTAAGAGTGCAAGATTAGCCTATAAGCCTCACACCTAAAAATCTATGGTTGAAATACATAAATGAGTATATTTATTCCATATATTTTTGTTAAAAGAATCCTTTAAAAAGATAAAAAGAAAAGATTCCAATCTCTATCAAGATTAACTAATCACACAAACAAAATATGTTATTCAATGTAGCATTAGAAATAAGGAAAAAACCTTTTAAATACACTAGAAGTTCATTAACACACTTAAATATATGAGAAATAGTCCATAAAATTACATAATTTAAGACTTTTAAAAAAATAAATATAGTTTACAAAAATGACCATACAAATCAAGCATACATCATTACATCATTGACCAGTAAAAGGTTTAAAGTCCTATCTTCTATGCTAGAGAGTATGCCACATAGGGAAAATTTATCTTGTTTTTAATGCTTTACATAAGAGAATATTACAAAATATATTTAAATATACATTATTAATCAATTTTCTATTTGATTTTCACTTTTATATTCTTCATGGCAGTATTGTCAACCTCATTCATAAGATATTGCAAGCTCAATTTGCGAAACAACCACTAGTTTGCTTGGATCAACTCTTCTTTATTTATTTCCACTCTACCATTCTTCATAAGGTTCTAGTATTTTTCTTTGGAGACCTTAAGAGTGATGGAGACCTACATATATACATTGTGAATTGTGATTCTTTTGTTAGACTTAGTAAGTGCCCTTCTAGTGCCTTGATATTTTTCTACATTTCTAGATTTCCATAGATGCCAAAGAATTGTTGTACATAAAATCAACCAAAAGATATTAACTTCTTTTCCTAAATCAATAATTTTCCCCAAAATTATTTCTCTTTTCCTTTTTTCTATCCCCCTCCTCCAAACATATCAATTTGAAATAGATTTCATATTTCCTTATCATAAATGTAATCAAAAA
The DNA here is from genome assembly GCA_007258455.2 of Sequoia sempervirens. Classification (NCBI taxonomy): domain Eukaryota; kingdom Viridiplantae; phylum Streptophyta; class Pinopsida; order Cupressales; family Cupressaceae; genus Sequoia; species Sequoia sempervirens. Next base: position 38,537,092 of record VDFB02000017.1, on the reverse strand, counting down.
ATAAATGAGAGATAGATTTAGATTTTTAACATATGTCAAACATAGTAGGACTGCCTTTTAGATGAAAAATTGGTAGTTTTTGTAGCAACATCATCCATTTGAACCCTAATTTATTTTGGTTGAACCATTAAAAGAATTATTCCATTGTTTCTGATTAAGATTAAGATTCCAATTTTTATTTAGTTGATAAGTTAAATTAGGGGGTTTAGCAATGATCTTATAAACATCTTTTTCCTTTAGGAGAGTTAATTCTCTACCTTTCATCCATAATAATCATTGGTTTTTATTAATATTATAGAGTTGCAAGCTATTTAAGTTGACATTATTGTTTCTTAATATTTAATATGTTATTTTATGAGTTTATTGGAGATTAAAATCTTGTTTAAGGAGTTCCCAACTTATAAGGAAGTTATTCCTTATAATGTCACTGAAGTTTGAAATTCCTCTCTTATTCCAATCTTTAGTCAAACACCCTTGAAGGTGTGCTAAAGGTTTATTATTATGGTGAGTATTCCACCAGATAGTTCTATTAAGGTATTATTATTCAATTTTATATCGATTGGGTATTTAGAGAGAAAATCCTCTTTGCATATATCCTAAGCTTTCCACAAGCCTTTAAAGATATTCGATCCCATCAAGGAGATTAGAAACTTACCAAAAATAAGGTCTTAGAGTGGTAGATTCTTCCAAGGCCTGGCACTTTTTGTTACTATGGTTTAGATATTATTCCTAATCAATTAGAAACTTCCATGGTTTTTTCACGATTAAGCCTTTGCAAATCCATTTAACCACATGAGAAATTACTTTCTTTTATATGTCATTTAGGCCCAAGCACCCACTCTACTTCTCGATGTAGTACCACTCCCATTTAACAATGTGCATTTTCTTATTCCCTTTCCCATCTAACCATAAAAACTACCTTATCCTCTTTTGGATTTCTAATAACTATTGAACATCCAAACCAAAGCATATTAAATGTTATAAGAGAGGATTTTTTGACACACTTGCACTCTACCTATAATTGATCTAAGTATTGTTTATTCCAAACCTCAAGATTTTTCATTATTTTAATTTTCATCCAATCCCACATATCTTTTAAGTTTGGGGGTATGTGCAGGATCATGATGGGCCAAAAAGTGGCAATATTATGGGTATTTGTAGGGTATGTAGCTGATGAATTTTTTTAACCCAAAATTGATGAAACGAAAAGGGTTTTTAGAGGATATTCTCAAATTTCCACCAATATAAATTATGCTTTAATTTGAATTTAATAAATAATTATTATTCATTTTCTATTAGAATCATGACTAAAGTCCTGATCGATAGGCTCATTGATAAACATCTATAACTTTCAAACGGTATCACATTTTTTGAATCCAAAATATGCGTCACATTCTATACTTCACATACTATAGGATTAAAAAAAGAAAAATTAAATTTCATGATGTTTTGACCAAGTTAAGGTGGTCAGACATACGAGTTTTTATATTTTTTAAAATTTGTAATAAAAAATTCATAATTAATTATTTACTTGGAAAAAAATTACAAAAAAATATGCATGACATTTGGACATGAGTCCTCTACTTATATATAAAATATTATAAAAAAATATTATCATTTTATTATGGTTAGGGTGGTCAGAAAGACACCTACTTCTTATTTTTTCCTTGAAATTTAAGTACTACTGTATTGAAATTTCAAATTTTCACCAAATAGATTTTATTTATTTTTAAATAAACCTAGTAGTTTAGAAACTACATTCAATTTTCTACAAATTCTATTCTTACATATTTTTGAAATAATATAGATAACTTATTCAAATTTTTACGTCAAGTTTCCTAACACTGATTTTTCTAAATTTTTTGCCACTTAAGGGCCTGTTTTTTCCATGATGATCCTGCACATACCCTTGGATTTACTATAAAGGATATTCCAAGATTCCTGACAATATTATTTAGGCCCCCCATTGGAACTCATGTTCTTTAAGCCAATCAGGTTGTTGGTTATCCCAACTTTGAAGAGTAGATTTTTCTTTGGATTATTTTTCACCATCTTCTTTGGCATAAATGTCCATTTTCCTCTAATATTTTCAAATTTATTTTTATCTAGTTTAATAAAGTAAGTGATGTCATTTTCAAATTGTATATTAATTAAATCTTCCATTTTTAGAGGAGAGGCCATGAACTTTTGGGCTTAGTGTGGATTCTCTTGATATATAGTATGGTGCTTCTACAGTTAGGAAAAATAGAGAAGGGCCAAGGGGACAACCCTACCTTATGGATCTTTGTAAGAATATCTTATCTGTAACCTCTTCATTGACCTCAACATGAGCTAAAGTCTCATTATTTAATGTTTAACCAATTTGCACAATATTTCTAGGAATCCAAAGGCTTACATAATCATTAAGATGAAAGGCTATTTGATTCTATCATATTCTTTCTCAAAGTCTAGTAATAGCATGCCAATATTTTGATTGGAGGTTCTAGCCTAGTCTATTTCCTCCCAACTAGCTATCAGGTTCTCTAGAATGTATCTCTCTCTTATGAATATGGTTTGAGTGTTATTAATGACTTCTAGGAGTTCAGTGGTTAGCCTTTGAGATATTACTCTGGCAAGGATATTGTAGGAGACATTCAGTAAGGTGGCCGATCTCCAAAGTTTTAACAATTTTGTCTCCCTCCTTAGGGATAAGCTTGATGATTCCCTAGTTAATATCCTCTTCTAGTGAGCCAAATTCTATTGCCTCATTGTATACCTATAGTAGATCATCACTTATCCATTCCATATTTTCCTTGTAGAATTTTGTTAGTAGGCCATCTATTCCTGGAGATTTATCATTACAAATTGAAATAATTGCATTTTTAATCACATCTTGAGATAATTGTTTCCTTATCCTTCATACAACTTCTTTCGAGACCTTCCTTGGGATTAAGTCCCTACATTGGTCTCTAGCTTGACTTGACTAAGGGTTGTTACATGCAGATGAAAAAAGGTCTTTGTAAAATTGAAAGAATTTCCCTTTGATACCTTCTAGGTCTTTTATCATGACCCCTTCATCCTAATGACACCTAAAACCTCTTTAAATTCCTTATCTTTCAATATTTTGAAGGAAATATTAGAACCTCTATCACCTTGCGATGCCCAGTTTAGCCTTTCTCTTCTCTTAAGCACATGGTCTTTGTATTTCTAAAATTTCCTTAGATTCCCTTTACTGTTAATAAGCTATCTATTCACTTCATATTTTTGAGGGAAATTTTGAAGTTGACCTTCTGCTTTGAAGATTCCTTCATATAGGATATTTTTAGTTGTCCTTAAATCTTTTTCCTTTTTTCACCAATAGTCTGAAATATGTTTTGCAAAACATTTGACATTAGTATTCCATCTATCAATGACAAATTTGTGTTGGAGGGAATACTTATTTATTTATCTTAAGTTAAATATTGCATTATTATAATCTTCCATCTTTAGGATGCTTGAATTGAGGATGAACTTATTTGTTTTCTTGGGGTTATTATTAACACAATTCCCAATTGCAATTTTTTATATGATAGGGTGGTGATTTGAAAGGGTCCATGGATTAACTTTGACACTTGTATTATCCCCCTTTATTTCATCAAAGATGAGGAGGTCCTTATTGGCATAGAATCTATCAAGTCTTGAATAAATCCTCTTACTGACAATTTGAGAGTTACATGATATATACCAAATGGCGTTATTCTCTATTTTTACACCTTTCAAGGGGATCTACAAGATTAAGCTTATTTTTCATTTTGTACTAGAAAAAATTCTAATTTCTCTTCCATCCCATATCATTTCCACCTATTTTATCATCTTGGTTCTCCAACATATTAAAGTCTCCTAAAATCCAAGGTATTTTTAGTAATTTTCTCAACTAGTCCCACAATTTACATCTATTCCTCTATTCATTTAGGGCATAGATGGAGTAGATACAAATTTTACATCCTCCTTCTCTATACAAACCCACACTACCCTATTACAGGGTGAAGTTCCATGATTTTTAATCCACTTTCTCTATTTTTTAGAGATTAGGATTGTAGTGCCAATTTTTCCTTTCTCATGATTAGTTGTATAGAAGGTAGAATACTTCCATAAGAATCTTCGGTTAGATTCCAAAGTGTATTTAATATCTTTAATTTCTTGAATCATTTTGAAATCCTTATTTTTTTCCTAATTTAGAAACCCTCTTATGCAATACTTTCTATCAAGGGATTTTAGTCTCCTCATGTTCCAATAAATGCAATTAATTTTCATCCATATCTTGACCCTTTTCCTCTATATTCTCAAATCCATTAAATCATTTAGGAAAATAATGATTCCTTTTATCTCTTCTTAGGTAGGGGACAATATATTATTTTTTCTTCTATCTCCTCCTCCTTTTCTAGCCCAGACACTCTTTGTCAAAGGTCTTTTTATCTTTCCCATGATTAGAAATCATCACTTCTTGGAGATTCTCTTTCTTTGCAGCCTTATTTTCCCCCAAGTATCTCAGTTCATTTGGTGGGATTGAATTATCTTTTAAAGATTGCTCATCCTATTTCTAGTCTACTAGATTAGAGGAAAGGAACTTTTTGGCCTCCTCTATATCCCAAGTTTGATTCTAAAGATGAAATTATTTATTATTATCCTCCCCTTTAGGGTGTTGCTTACTACCTTTACCATTTTTCTCACTTAAAATCTGGTCCAAACAACCTCAAGTACACCATCATAGAATTTCACCATTTCCTTGCTATGGTTCTCATTTACAACATGATTTTGGATCATTTTTTTAATTTTGTTTTGAATCCTTTTGAAGTGTATTTGGGGGAGTTGTATCTAATCTCAATGAATAGTTATTTGCTTTATTTTTAGTAACTTAATAATTTTGATCATTCATGATATTATTCTCAAGGTAAAATTCAAAAGGATAATTTCTTCTAGAGCCAGGGATTATCCCTTTCTCTCTAGCATCTTGAAGAATTATTTTTTTATTCATAATTTTCTTTTTAATCTTTTCTAACACTAGTTCTTGAGCATTACACTTGTTTCCTGAGGGTTAATTCCTATCGTCAAGAGGGGTATGAGGCATGAATCTTGTTTGCAGTTTTCTTAGAATTTCATTTTCTTATTCCAATTGAGGCAAGTTCAAGTGATCAGATCCTGACTGAACCTCTACAATGACATCATTATTTTCCATTATACATTTCCTAGAGACTAGGTCATCCTCCTCGATCGAAAAGATTAGTGCATTGTCATTTAAATCCATAAGATCCACTTTACTTTTATCTTATTTTTATTAATTCTAGATTCTTATCAGGCATGCTTGAATCCCCATGGGCCACCATGTTAGATTTCTTGTTTCCCTTGGGTCCTTGAGAATCAACCATACCTTCCATGAGTTTTGGGTTAGGGTTAGACTTACTTGATTTATTTTTAATTATTTTCTTATGGTTCTTAATTATGGGATAATTTTTCCTTACATGCCCTCTTTTTTACAAAGGAAACATGCATTCAAGCCACCCAAAAGATCAATTTTATAATTTAGGATAGTATCTTGTATTTCAATTCCTGACTTGATATACATTAAAACCATCGTGTCTAGATGTAGTAGGAAATTTTTTGTGTCCTTAATTTTGAAGACATTTCCGTACTTCACAACTATCCATAGGATGAAATTCCAAAGAAGAAGAGGTATATTTTTTAAGGTTATCCATCTTAGGTAGGAGAGCATGAGCACTTCTTCATTTATAAGATTTGAAGATCATGAGATGAATCTAAAATAGGGATAAATTTAATACCCTAACAAAGTGAAGGTGTGAATCTTGGTGAATTGTATACTTCCTGATAAAAATATTAATTTTATTGGAATTTTTTTTCATTTTTCAAGAAAAAAAAGTAATCTCAATTGGTGAATCTTTTGTAATTGCTAGAAGTCTATGGAAAATTATGACAAATTAAAATTCTTTTAAAACAAATAAAATATTTTTATTGGTGATTAAAACCATTTTTCAAACCATTTTTATTTTCATTCATGAATTAAAGCTATTTTCAAAACAAAACAAAAAAAATTGTTGGCGATTAAAACTCTTTTTCAAACCAAAAAATATATTTTCATTAGAAAATTAAACTTTTTTTCAAATGAATGAAAAAACCATTGGTGAATTAAAAATAATATAAAACTAATAAAAGAATTTAGTGGTGAAATAAACTAGTATGCCAATAAAAATTCATAGCGTGGTTGGTGAAAATATCAAATGCTACAATCACATATTGTTCTATTCTGGGAAAAAAATGCTGCACATTCAAATTCCTTTATAAAGTGTCCAAAATTGGGACAAGTGTCAACATATTTATTATGTTTGAAGCTAGATTTTTGTGCAAATTAATATAACCATGACCATTTGATGAATTTTTGATGGGCGACTATAGGTACATTCCGAAAGCAAATCTCTAAAGCACTAGACTTGTGAATTGAAACCTTTGGAATAACACTAGAACCGTTAGAGTTCCAAAAATAAATGGTGGACATTTTATTACTTATTAAATCACTTAAAGTCATGACAAGTAAAATAATATTTTATCATTGAATAGCTACCGATAGTTGATGGTCACTTAATTTATGACTTAAGCCTTTGGAGTCATCAAGGCAATCAGCCCCTCGACCTAGGTGAACAATGGGTTTGAGAAATGAACAATTGAGATAGGGTGATGTGGGTCAACCTTGACCACTCCCCACTAGCCCACGAGGGACCCACCTACATCTCTTGTCTCTCAATGGGGAGGTAGGAAATGCCATGTGCAACGATCAGACTCGTTAAAGGAACTATAGCAAGGTGTGAAATGTTTAGGAACTAGTGTTAAATCTTGTGCTACTAAAGGATCCTTTAAAGCACATGTTTGAAAGGTAAGAAAGAAATATTAATCTAGGCCATCCATCTAGTCTGACAGTTCTATACAGGAGAATTGTATTAAGGTAAAGATCACATAGATGTGAAGTGTTAGATTTAATCTGGGCCACTCCCTACCACCACATGGGAGACCCACCTACATCTCTCATTCCTCAATGGGGAGGCAAGGAAGTTCCACATGGAATGATTAGAACTGTCGAAGGAACTATGGCATGGTATGAAATATTAAGGAAATATTTTGACATAAGGTTGAGTAGTGTTAGTGCTTGCACTACTAAAGGAGCCTTTTAAGAACATGTTTTGAAGGTAAGCAAGACATATTAATTTTGGCCGACCATATCATTTAGGGGTTATGCACAGATGAATGGTATTAAGGTAAAGAGCACACATATGTGAAGCACAAAATTTAATCTAGGCTGCTCCCTACCTCCTTGTTGCTGAAAGTTACACACGAGTTAAACCCAACAGGGAAGCAGGGAGGCTGACACATGGATTTTCTTAGTGTTCATGAAGATGGTGGAGCTCGTGGTTAACTTGGAATAATATTGTCACAATTTTTTCAAAATAATATTTCTCACATCAATGATCAAGTGGTTAATTAAATATTAAGTGTGAGTATTTGATGTCATTGTCTTCATTATAACTTCTATATATACTTCACCAACTTGATATTTTTCATATCATTTATAATATATTTGGATTTGATTTCTTTCTTCTCTATTCTCAATTTAACTATGATATTATGGAGTCTTCATGGCATGTCATGCTACCCAAATGTTTTTGGGAGAAAAGAAGTGATGATGCATACAATAGATGAAAGTTGGGTATGGTTTTTACAATTCCTTATGTGCAATTTGAGGATGCTATAAGAATAATTGTGGGTAGGGAATGAATTCAAAAAAATTCCCATACTCTATATTATGAGGTATCTTTATTTTTCTTGTCCATATGCATGAACATTTTGCTCGATAAATATTTGGTGAAGATGTTGGGAATACGTTATTTGCAGCCTTTCATTTTTCTTCGTTCCAGTTGGCACTAGAGAATTAAAATTTTGAAAGTGGGTTAGCACTTGTTGGTGGAATCTTCTAGAAAGTGGAATTGCATTCTTCTACAACACAAGCTCTTGTCCTATTTAATATGAGATGTGGTATGTTGTGTGATATAAAAAATGAATGATTAAAGAGTCTATAGTTTTGGAGGAAGGTTTTGGGTGATTCATTTTTCTTCTCTATTGTTACTTTGTTAAATTCGATTCACCTTCTACTCAAACATCTGGTTGATGGCCTAAGCTATTGTTACAAAAAAAAATAGCAATGAATTGTGTGACATGTCATGTGTATATTTTATTGTACAACATAACAGTTCTTGTAATAAGTATTTTGTGACTGACTTTTTGTCATGGTTAGTGGGTTTTTGCGAGGTTGGTTATGTAGTATGTACTTTAGTCTTCAGCTACTTAAATTAAAATACTTTTCATGGCTCCATTCTTTTAAATCCTTTTTTCTTTGTTCAATATAAAAATGTGGCTTTTAAAACTAATAGTAATTATCAACATATAGTTCTGATCATAAGCGAACATAATTTATTGTGATTTATTAGTGGAAATTGATAATGATTAAGGTAAAATAAGCCGTTTAATTCTCTCTTTTCAATGCTCAATGTAATCTACCTTTTTGAAGAAAGTGTGGTTATGGTATTGTAGGTGGCGGTGTAGATTAATTCCATATGAACATCCAAAGTGATTGATTGGATAGCTTTATTTTGAAAACTCTACGATGTACAATAGATGATGATATCATTAATCTAGTGATCAAGTGAAACAATATTTGTAATGATTTCATATCGTTTGAGTGGAAATTTTGATAGATTTTCAGCTTGAGGTATAGTTTGCATGTAACAAAATGTCAATCAAATTAAAATTTTTAATTGTAAATGTAAGGATTAAGTTACATGAATTGATTAAGTTGGTTTTTTGTCTTGCATGAATCATGATTATCAGGCTGGTAGTGGCATTGGTGGCCCATAAATAGGGATAGTGAGCACAACTGAAATCATTCATTGAAGGATAAAGGCTTTACTACTGAGTGCAATATTTTGAATTGTCATAAGTGTTTTCATTTTGTACGTTTAATAAGTATTCAAGAAGAAGATGTGGTATTATTAGGGATATATGTATTTACAGAGTAAAAGACCAATTTCCTTCATTTTCAGAATGGGTGTAAATGGAAAGAAGTTGATTTGGTTCATTTGACTTCTGAAGTAGATTTTGAACCAAGATAAGGAGCTCTGATGGAGATAAGTGGTATCCCAATGCATGGAGGCTACATGCAAAAGATGGGAGCATATTTACTACCCCTCATCTTCTACATGACTCTATTTCTCAAAGAGGATAAGTACATTTTGTATCTTCACAACTCCCATTTCTCCAACATGGTTGGCCAAAAAAATCCCTTGCATTTATTTTGAGAGCCACATTTGTATTATGTTACATCACCAACAGAAGCTTGGAATCAATTTTTAATCCATTGTCACAAGCAACAGCTTGGAATCAATTGTGTCTATGTAGAGTGAATTATACAAAACAAGACCTTGCACACTTTAGAATTACTAAACTTCTAGATGAACATTTGATGTATGGTTATAGTTGCATTCTAGAATGAAATGCATAGAGTGCTAGGCTTGTGAACATAAACCTCCAGAATCACCCTATAACCTTTAGATTTACAAAGATGAATGGTTTAAAATTTGTTGTCAATTCAGGACAACCATGTACTAATTGTGTATTCCGGAAGCAACACATTGATGTTTCATTCACTTTAATGTTTGAAGAAAAAAGGAAACTTTCTACTGCTAAGTGCTAAGTGATTTTATTTTTAAGTGAGAGGGACAACACACAAGGAGATTTCAGATTGCTCATAGTAGTGCACTAGGGAGATTTCGGGTTCCCTATCCAACAAATCCAGTCCATGCCTGTTAGTATTAATCTTTTCAAGAATCAAAATTTGGGCAAGTGAAAGATAGAATTCCTATGACTACATTTCAACTTTCATCGTTTCTTAAAATATTTATTTTTTAAACTTTGAAGTTTTGGTTTAGGGTTGAGAGACTTAAGAATTAAGAAAAAATAAGGAAGACTAATAGGGAATTCACAATTTCACATTGTATAAGCATGTCTACCACAAGTACCACTAGAGAAAAATTGGATAAAAAAATACATTATGCATAATTACTTAAAACCTCAGGTTTCACAGATGAATACCATGACATTTATGATCCTGAAATATATGGTAGGTGTACCTCAGAACTTATATTTTCATTTGAGAATAAGGCTGCAAAGAAAATGCAAGTTAATAGTTATAGTGCATCGTGGGTAATTGTATCAGGGTGCATGATGTTACATGAGGTTTTCCCTTGCCCAAAATTTATCATGGTTTGTACCCAAAATTATGATGATAACAAAAGAGAAATTGTTAATAAGGATAGTGAAGAAGAATTGTTATACATTAATGATGAAGAACTTGGAAAAGTGTTGGGGTTTACAACTAAAGAATTTGGAAATGTCCACATTGACCTAGAAAAGCTTGCTAGTGATTATGAAGTAGTGGATGAAAGGGAGAATAATTCTTTCATAAATAAAATAGTTCAGGATAACATACAAGTTAGAAAAAAATTGAAAGGTAATCATAAGCCTCCTTATGATTTTGATATTTTTAGACCATGGGTTTAGAATACTATTTCCATGCTAGCAATTTTTCCTTAGACTGGATAGCAATTGGGAAGTGGGTGCAAGCCTCCTTGAAATGGTATATAGTATCCATTATGGTGTTCGATATTTCAAACATAACTTTATTGAGCACATTGTAAAATCCATGTATAAACAATTTTTAATGATTAAAGGAGGTTCCACCAAGACATTTAGGTTCACAACCTACTTGTGATTTTTTTTTCTATTCAAATTTAGAGGAATGTTTTAGACCAAAAAGCTCTAGATTCAACCCTATAAGAATGCTCAAGAAAAGAAAATGGCTCCAGAATATGATTGGACCACTGAGATAAGGATGCATGATTCTTGAAGGAAATACAATCATTTTGTAGACTACTTTTTGGTTCCATTTCATCAAGCAATTACAAATACTCCAATGCCTAAATTGCCAATGTCATGTAGAAATTGCATTCAACTAGGAAAAGAAATAAAATTGGTTGATTAGTACTTAATGGAAGAATATATTGTGCTAAGATTTTAGGATTGAGAGTAGATCCATACAAACTTCCAATACATGTGACAAAAAGGGTTTTTGCATTGGAATATGTTAGGCAGATGTAGAGCATTGATGAATTACACTTTGTCGGTCAGCAAAAGAAGACCTCATTTCCTTATTTACCTTTTTCATGGGGTGTTTTCACATTTGAGAGAAAGCATTTAGTATGGCACATAATCTTTTAATTTTTTTTTAATTTTGATGTTGTCTGTCACTGGCAGTATGATCCATGTGACACCAAAAAATCAATGATTGTGGCCAATAGGAATGTTGCAAGTAGAATTCAACATCAAAGTAAACCCTTGCTTGAAAACTTGAGAAACAAGGTGAAGGATATGTGTAGGATCATCATGGAAAAAATAGGACCTTAAGTGGCGAAAAATTCAGAAAAATCAAAGTTAGGCAACTTGATGTAAAATTTTGAATAAGTTATCTATATTATTTCAAAAATATGTAAGAATAGAATCAGCAAATTGAATGTAGTTTCTAAACTACTAGGTTTTTTTTTTTTCAAATCTATTTGGTAAAAATTTGAAACTTCAAAGTAGTAGTACTTAAATTTTAGGGAAAAAATAAGTAGGTGTTTGTCTGACCACCCTAACCACAATAAAATGATAATATGTTGTTCTAAGATTTTATATATATGTAGAGGACTCATGTCTTGGTGTGATGCATTTTTTTTTGTAATTTTTTTCCAAGTAAATAATTAATTATTATTTTTTTATTACAACTTTTAAAAAATATAAAATTTGTATGTCTAACCACCTTAACTTGGTCAAAAATTCATGAAATTCACTTTTTTTTAATCCTATAGTATGTGAAGCATAGAATTTGATGCATGTTTTAGATTCAAAAAATGTGATACCATTTGAAAGATATAGATGCTTTTCAATCAACCTATCAATTAAGACTTTAGTCATAATTCAAATAGAAAATGAATAATAATTATTTATTAAATTAAAAGTAAAGAATAATTTATATTGGTGGAAAGATGAGAATATTCTTTAAAAAACCTTTTCATTTCATCAATTTTGGGTAAAAAAAAGTCATCATCCACATACCAATCATATCGCCACTTTTTGGCCCATCATGATCCTACATATACCCTAAAATGGGGATTTTTCGAGATAGTGCTATCATATGATTTTTGTCATAGAGCATACCCACAATTTCAATTTCATTCAAGGGTAACCCTCAAGATCTCAATGCAAAAAATAAAAAATCTTGCAATAGGGTTATCCTAGGTGATGAATGCAAACTACTATGGGGTTCACCACCAAGTTTAGACTTGGAAAATATAATGAATTGCAAGATGCAAAGACTAAACCCTAATTGAATGCCAATTAACACTAAATGACCTATGAAAGTGAATGAAATAAAACAAAAAACCAAATATAAGAAGGTGTGCACCTGGAAAACTAGAAATGTCTAAATGGAGGTTTGAATCACTGGAAAACTTGACTTTAAAGTTGACTGGGACTCATTCACTAAGCTACGTGAATCAATCCAACTTTTGGAAAACTATATAGGAACAAAAATATGGCAAAAGGGTATGCAAATCTATAGACTCCTAAAAATTAACTGGAACTAGGACTCATTCACTAGAAGTGGCGAATTAGTCTAGTTAGGCTTTTCTGCAACTTCAAAAGTTGATCCTGCTCTTCTTTGTCTCCTCTATCCTTCCTGAGTGATCTTTGGATCTGAATCTTTGAATTGCAACCTATAGGTCTTCTCCAAGGTTCTCCAATGCTTGATGACAACTTTGACAACTTTGAATGATTTGCAACTTTTCTCCAATCTTTCTCCTTAGGAAATCTGCAACGTAGACCTACAAATTGTTGGACTCAATGAACACTAAGAGGGGGGGTGAATCAATGTTCAACAATATTTCAATTTCATTTCAGATCTTAAACCATGTACAACATTTAAACAAAAGTAAAGATGCAAGAACAAGAAGGAAACAATCAAAATACCATAACACCAAGATTTTTTATGTGGAAACCCTATTAGGGGAAAAACACGGTGGAGGTTAATCAACAATTTATACTTTGTTTAAAGTATGAAGAATAGGGAATGCACATGCATTTAGACACACTGCCTAGAGCTCACTACTCAAAATAAGGAAGGCTCACTTCCTTACAAAATTTTTGGATTACAACAAAAGGTTGAACTGAGAAAGTAGCATCTGCAAATCCCTGGTGTCAGTTCTAGTGAAGCTCATAGAGCAGATTCTGGAACTTCTATTTGATTTTGCACTTTGCTCTGCTATGCCTTAATTTGCTTCACAAAAAATAATCCTCTTCTGCACAAGAATTTTTTTTCAACTGATCTTTTGATATTCGCACACACATCTTCTCTTGTCTTCACACACATGCATTCATGAAAATGAATTTCTCAAAATCACATATATATCCACTATCAAGGATTTCAATCACTTCAAGTCAGCTTTAGAAAAAAATGAAATATTCTCCAATGGTCAGTTGAATTCACATTTAATATTTGGTGCATACCCATCAAATTCGGCCACACCATAGCTAGGACCCAAAACAAAATGTATGGACTCTGAAATAATTAAACAATACATCTGTGCTATGCTACATTCACTAAGTCAGCCACCATGAACAAATAAATAGAAAAATCATCCTGCCAGATCTCCTAACTTACACATCGATTAATGTGACATCGCAAAAATTAACAATAAGATAAAATATATGCTCAACAACCTTCCTCGATAACCACAACCTAAAATGATAATCCAGTGAAGCATACAAATTGATATACTAACCAGATACCCTGTTCTTCATTCACACTTTTGATAAAACTTTGTTCTTCACTCTACCTGTCGGTAGGAACAAATTCTGATTTGCAGACTAGAATAATGACTTAGGTTGTCATCAATGACAACATTAGAATCCATATGCCAACAATCTCCCCCTTTGGCATTGATGGCAACAGGTAAAAATGACTAAGTATTAGAACCAATATGATTACACTACCAAAATTTCAAATTTTCAAAACATAGCTTCCCCTTAGAGTGATAAGGAATTTTCACCACTCTCTCTCCCCCTTTGACATCAATGAAAAACATATTTTTCATTGCACTCTCTCCCTTTCAAAAATTTGATCAAAATTTGAAGAAATACAACTACTACTCGAGTCAGAAAATTATCTTGTACATATCTTTCATTTCTAGAAGAAATTTATTCCATGCTTCCACTGCAATACCAATGATTAGGATCAAGCTATTGTTTTCAGATGTCTAATTGATAATCTGGATGAGGGATTCTAGAATTGTGATTTCCTCTTCTAATTTCTCTCCTTTCCTCAAAACCTCAATTAACTACTAAAGTTTGCATTCAGTTAAATCCTTCACCTTTCAAAGGTGTCCACAAGGTTGTTTCTGGTGAATAGAAATTTTGTATGTTTTGACTGCAACACTTGAATCCTTTTCTTGACTGCACCATCCTGATCCTAAAACATGTTATAATCCTGACCAATTTTGTTTAGCTTAGATTCAGTTTGATCTAGCTTATCTTTGTATCTCCCAATTGCATGATGCGAACGAAGAAAATAGTTGTAGATGTTATTGGTTGTATTTGTGCATTGCATCAACACATTCATTTTCCTTTTTATTTTGGTGAGAGATAGCCTAAACTACTCCTTCAAATGTAGAATTATTTCTCCCTCTTTCCTATCCTAAGACTCGGAGACCATGGCATCCTTAATGCACTCAATCATCTCTTTAGGAAGCTTATTCTAAAAACTCTCCACACCAATATTATTGTGCAAAAAATAAGTAATTAGTGTGCTCTCGAACAGGTCTTTCTCATAAGAGGGTCCCTTAGACCATATGTCAGCAATTTTTTGCATCCCATCTTTCTCCTAAACAAGCTGCAATATCTTTTCTTTGGATAAAACATCTTCTTCTTTGCTTCCTTCTACCATTACTACATCCAACTCAACTGATTCCATTTCTTCCCTTGGAGTGCATTCGTTAGATTCTTCATCTGGTATGTCCACAATCACTAGATCTTTAGCTTTTCCTTCAATTTTTGGAGACTTATGTGCCAAAGGAGTGTAATCAACAATCTCTTGTGCTCTTTTCATCTTCCTCTCCATCTCATCAGAAGAAGATCCAACTTCAAGTTCTCTTACTGGAATGGCAATATTAATTGCTCCAAACTTCCCTAGCAATTCTTTGAAGAAATTTGCATACTCCTCATAATTTTCCAAAGTATTAGAGTGTTCACAAATTTTTTTACAAACTGGTTCATTTTCTTTCCATACAAAATTCTCAATCTATAGCAAGCAACTCAGAAAATACATCACAAGACATATGACCAAGGTACCAAACCTAAAGGGGTAATCTGCCTCCTTTGTTAGTTGCACATTTTCCATCAATTGATCTTTAAGCAATCCATATAGATCAAAATCATGATCCTCCATTATCATTTTATGAGAGATATAAACTACACTTGCTAAAGTTGCACCTTCCCTATTTCTAAAAAGGATTTTGTATGAAATTCCATGTGCAATGTATCTTGTTATTGGATCTTTGATCCTAAAAATTATAAAATCCCTTTAATCTCCTATTACTTTGGTTAGGGTTTCAACCTCCTTGTTCTAAATCGACTTCTTTTTGGAATATACCCAACATTACATAATCTAGTTAGAATCTTGATTACCTCTTTCAAAATGTGATAGTGTTTATCCATAGTTAGAATGTCATCATTCAATCTGTCCATGATAAACCTAATGACTCCCATGTTATCAAAGTATGGAAATTCACTCCAAATGTCCAAAATTTTGTGTTTCACACCTTCAAGCCATTTAAATTCATTGGCTGGCAACAAATTTCTCACATCCCTAATCTTCTCACTGCTATATTCTTCTAAATTAACCCTTTCTTTGATTTGCTTCATTTTTCCTTCTGTACCAAACAAGTTTCTACTAAACACCAAATCTAGAAAAATCTCTAGGAAATAGGTAGAGTGGGACTAATTCACCACTATGGGTGTATTAGTCTGCATTAGCTCTTTTGAAAACTCATAAATGAAAATTTTAGCTTTTAGCCTACTCAATCTGCACCTCTAGGTGTTTAGATCTTAAACCTTGTTTTTTAGCATTGTTGGTGAGTTTTTGTGTAGGTGTTGACCTTGAAAAAGTGGAGATGACTCCAAAAAGTTTGCAACTTGATCTTAAATCATGTACAAGCCATCCAAGCACCTAAATTTGAAAGATCACACAAAGAAAGAGAGAGACAATGGTTATTGTTATGGATTTGAGGGTTTTCCTTGGTCAAACCCCGTTTAGGTAATTAAACCAAAATGATGAAATAAGATAATGAAACATGAAATATGAAACAATGAAATTAGAAAATTTTCATGATGAAGGATCTTGAATTTCTACAAAAATGGATGAATAATCTTGCTCTTGAATTCCTTGATGATGTCCTTGAAGATGCTTCATTGTGAAGACTCAAAATGATAAACCCTAGCTTGCTTGAGTTGAGATAGATAATGAATGATGAATGAATTATGAATGAATGGATTAGGTAAATGAAGTAGGGTTAAATGTATCCTTTTATAAAGGAGTGTTAAGAATAAGGATCATAATCAAGGGCTACAATTAAAATAGAAAATAATTTAATCAAGGGTGGATGTTAATTAAGAGAGAAAAGACATGGGTAGTGAACTATAGATTTTTTGCAACATAGGACTTTCTAACTCTTCTAGGGTTTTTCACCTAAAAGGAGAGAGTAGGGCCAAAGATTCTAAAGGGTTCATTCAAATTATGTTATGTATGTTTTTTTTAAAGGTAAATGTAATGAACTAAGTGCAATTAAGTGATGTAAATGACTGATTACGAATGCAAAACTTAAGATTTATGCAATGTTTGACAACACAATGTGATATTCAAACAATGAGATAGGAATGAATAAATGAAGAACAAAAAGGAATGAGTTGAATTAGAGTACACCTGGAGGTCTGATGAAGAATCTGGAATGTTCTAGATGTTGTCTAAAATCATAGAAATTCATCAGTGGGACTCATACAACTAGGGTGACAAATTTGTCCTAATTCTGATGAAAACTGTTGAGAAAAGGTTTCCAAGTGTCAGGATCTAAAATCTAACAAAACTTATATTTATAGCCTTAAGGTCAGAGTCATTCACCACTAGTGGCAAATCAATCCTCTCCCAAAATTTTGAGAAATTAGGAGACAACTCTGCAACACCAAATCTAAGGATGTTTTCTTGTCGGGTTGTCGAAATCAATTCTATACGAAACACATAGAATACCTTCTCCAAGCTTGAAATAAGGATGATTAGACTTGAAGAACCTAGTTGAATTGTTGACCACTCTTCAACACCTAAATACTTGTTAAATATACACACAAAAGTCTACAAACACACATGCAAGAGGGGAAAAATGGTTGAGGGTTAGCAAATAGGGGTTTTCCTTGGTCAAACCCCACTTTGGTAACCAAACCCTTAATGAAATAATGAAATGAAAGATAATGATAAATAAATAACATGCAAATGCTATCAACTTACTAAACCCTTGTTGAATAAAATTTGAAGTTGTGTGAATGGATGCTCTTGAATGCTTGACTTATGCTTGATTTGATGTTGTAAAGTTCTTCAATGCTTGAGTGAATGAAAATATTCCTTGGATGTGATGTGTGATTGTAGGAGATGTAAAATGATTTGAAGATCACTTATTTATATGCACTTGTGCCTTATTAAACCATTAATAACTCATCGTAGGTCGACATAAAGTGATTTTGAATAAAAACCCTAAAGGAAATTTAAAATATTTTGAATTTGGAGCCAACAGGGACTCATTCACCACCCATGGTGAATGGGTCCCACCTAGGACCTGAAAATGGGTGTTAGGAATTATCTTGTTGGAATATGGCTTGGAGAGATCTTTTTTGGCTACTTATGTTGTCATTGATGGCAACTAGATTCAACACTATAATCCGCAGTATTAGCATTACTCATACCAGAAAAGAACTTTAGTTTTTGTACTCTACTGATAGTAAATATGAAAATCATGACATCCGATTACGCAAGTGAAACTGTGCATGATATCTCTCACTATCGTATCATTATTTCATGTTGTGGACTCCCAGGGAATCTTTCTTAGAAATTACACTATCCTTTGGTAAGTTTTGTGGTATGGTATTAACTCAGAGTTGGAGTTAAGAGATTTGATAGAATGATTCATGGCTTATTTTCCATTGTGGCTAACATGCTTCATATGGCGTATCATGGATCTATGTGGAATATGCATTTTGTTATCTCTTATGTTTGGAACTTTAGTTTTGGATCCCTACTAAAGTCTAGCCAACTTGTGTGGGTTTGATTTACTTCTAATTAGAGATGTGAGCCGACATAAAGAAAAATATTATATCTTATTGTGAGGCCAACATACGTTGGATTTTTGGTTAGTGGGTATATAAAGGAGATTAGTAATTCATTTTAATAGATATATGAAGGTGTGTGTGCGAATGTGAGAAAAAGGAGTATGTATGCATTTGGGGAAGAGTGAAAAAAGAGAAGATCAATTTTTGTATGTTAAGTAGTGCAGTGTAGAAGCAGAGTAGAGCAAAAGTGCAGTCTGGTCAAGTGATCATAAATCTATTATTGAGCTTCATTGGAACTGAATCCAAGCATTTTTTGATGCTATATTCTCAGTTCAAGGTTTTGTTGTAAACTTTATTATATTTGTGGGTAGTGAACCATTTTATTTTGAGGAGTGAGCTCTAAGCAGTGTGCCTAAATGCAAGTGCATTCCCAACTTTTATTTACTTTTAATAGAGTAAGCATTGTGGATTGATCTCGACCTTGGTTTTTCCCCTAACATGCTTCCATGTAAAAATATCTTTGTTATGGTGTTCATTAATGTGCCTAAATGCTTTAATCTGTTATATGATAAATGAAGTTCTATTATTTCTATTGATAATTTAGATCTATTTTGAAAGTAGAAATCATTGAACACTAATTCACCCCCCCTCTAAGTGTTTTGAGTGTCCAAAAATTGGTATAAGAGCTTTGGTTCCTCTTTAGAAGTTTGACAGCATGAGGTGAATCTTGAATCTCAATGGACGCTGGTGGTATCCAACAATAGCTTATGGTGGCACTTGATGATCTTGATCAATCTAAAGCAGAGGTCATGGAACTAAATGAAAATCTTGAAGATGTCAACAAATTCATTTAATATTTGAAGGATAAGATAAATGGGTCAACGGAAAAGAGGAAAGAGTTGTGTGATCAGTTGAAGCAAAAAGAAAGCAAAGGTCTGGATGATGTCCATCTGAATCAAACCCTAAAATAAATAACATAAGAATGTGAAAAGTTAGCTAAAGACAATGCAACTCTAAACATTGAGATGGAATCTATGACAATGAAGTTTATCAAAGAGATTGAACAAAGAAAGAAGAATGATGAGAATCTTTCCCAGTTTCTGAAAGAAAAATACAAAGAATGCAACAGAATTAACAATAGAACCATTCAGTTGGAGGTAGAACTACAATAGGCCAGAAACTATGAACATGATATTGAAAGATAGATAGTTACTCTTGGAAATGAGCTTGCTACTACAAATGAATTCAAGGAGAAATTCAGGATAAGTTCTACTAAGCTTGATGAGATAACCAAACGCCAAAAGAATACAAATGACAAGAGAGCTCTTGGCTATGAGAAAGGTGAAAGCTTTGGATCTGAACAGAAGAAATTTGAAAATAAGAATAGAGACAGAAGACATCCGGTAAGGCAACGTAAGGCAACCCAATGCTCAAAATTTTATTGGATATTTCTTTTCTTGTAATAAATTTGGGCATATGGCTTCTTAGTGTAGAAGAAGGATAAACCCTAGTACTCCATCATTTTCAGGTCAATGTTTTAAATGCAAGAAGTATGGTCATAAGACATTAGAATGCAGAAGCATGCCTATCAATACAAGTAACATTAAATGCTATACCTGTGGAAGATTTGGACATGTTGCTAATCAATGTATGTTAGGAGGAAATCAGAGGAATGGATGGTATAGACAAAAAGGTCTGGTATGTTTTCATTGTAACAATCTTGGACACCTTGTAAAATTCTATAGGAACAAAAAAATGAATAAAAGAGGTCTAGTTTATCAAGGAAGAAATTCACAGAAAGAAAATAAGGGAAAAGAAAAATCTTATGTGGAAGAGATAAGAGATCAGATGAAGAAAACATGGGTGAAGAAAAGTGAATTTGATGAAGGAAACAAGGCTATACCACAAGTTCCCTTCAGTAGGTCTTCTGACAATTAATATCAGGCTAGTGGCCTAGGAGGAGTTTTTAATGAACATCTCCTATCCCTCGGTATATAATCAACTCCAAATTGTTGAATTTCGTCGGTCATGTTATTCATTAATGATATTTTTTAGCAATCAGATGTTGAATCGGGTAAAATGGTATTGGTTTGTAGTCAAATTCTTTGCTTGCTATCTGAGTTTGCAGAGTGACCACAACTTCTAGGGAAATGCATTTAATGCGGCATAAAGTAAAGTAGGTGAAGTTAAAAAAAAGAGGGGCATTTGAAAACCTAATTTGTCACCATGCATTGTTCAAAGGAAAATAGTTCGAGAGCATTTTCTACAAATTTTTGAGGTGCGAAAGGGGATCCTTGCAGGGAATTTCCAAGTATTTCTATTGATCATTAATTTCATATCTATTTTTGTGATTAGTAGAAATCTGTTTGGGGCGAATCATGAAGCAAATCAATAGAACCTTAACTTTAGATGAGTATAGGAGTCAAAAGATTAGGAATGCAAGGAATTTGTTGTTGCTCACCAATTTTAGGAGGCTTGAAGGATCTAAGCATAAATGTTTGGATATATGGAACAAATATCCTCATTTCGTCAATTCTGAAGTAATTCAGTTTATTCTAAACAAATTGGACGGCGATATCCTCACTCTTGACAAACCTTATCAAATTACTAAGGATGTGATTAGAAATTTGACAGGCTTATGCAATATTGGTGTTTTACCGAAGAAGAAGTTGATTCGTAATGTTGAGGTCGAAGCCCTAACTGGAATAAGGGGAGATCATAGGGCTTTGATAATTGAAACAATTAGATATCCTTTGACAAGGTATGAGGCACATGGAATCTCATATAAAATCTTCTTCAGAAACTGAGAAGGATCAACCTCAACAGGTGCTGCATATATCGCTCATAAAATGATAAATGAAAATGAATATTTTGACCTATGTAGTATGGTAAAGGATCAACTGATGGAAAATGTTCAATTAACAAAGAATATTGACTACCCTTTCAAGTTTGGCAGTCTGGTAACATGCATTATGATGTATTTTCTAAATTGTTTTCCTGTGAAAGAAAATGTAGTATGGAGAGAAAATATGCTTGTTTGTAAGAAAATATTTAATCATTATAATTCTTTTCAGAATTGTGAACAAGTGTATGAAATATTTCTTAGAAAAGTGTCAGAAAGGTTTTGGGAAGGTGTTATCCCTATCCTAGTAGAGATAATAGAAGGAGGGTCATCCTCCGGTAAGGCTAAGAAAAAGAAAAAGAGAGGAAGTGATACAAGTAATGTCACTCCAATGGTACCCAAGTCAGCTAAGATTGAGGAAAAGGGGAAAGGACAGTTAGTTGTGGATGTAGAGGAGAAAGTTTCTAAAGATAATGCTCCAAAAGATCATCCAAAACCAGTTGAACCAGTTCTGGAAATTGCAAAAGAAAGTGATGATGAAGGTGCTCTGTTCAAAGCAAAGATATTGCAAATTATTCAAGATGAGGATGGAATGCAAAATTTATTATATATATGGTTCAATGGACCATCCTATGAGAAGGATGTCATTGAGGACACTCTAGGAAGATATTTTGTTAACAATAAAATTGAATTGGAGAGTCTGAAATATGTTTTCCCAAATGAACTAATTGACTGTGTCAAGGAAGCTATGGAATCTGTACCTCTAGACAGAAAAGAAGAGGAGATAATTTCTCTTTTGAAAATGTAGTTTAGGTTATCTCTTTCCAAGTTGAAGAATAAAATGAATGAGCTAAGATAGTGTATTGATTTAGGAAATAAGGTACTAAATTATTTTCTAAAGTGGCCTCATGTGGTAGACAAGTACAAGGACAAGTTGCAAGAAATTGAGGATAAGCTTATTAAAATCGGTCAATATTACAGCATGTCTTTGGATATGGATGGAAATTTTAGGAAGAAGGTTCATGCTCTATAGGATGAGCATAAAAAGGTCCATTTTTCCATAAATACTCTTATTGATACCTTTTGGAAAGTAAAAGACCTAACTAAAGGGAGACTAGAGTAGATGATTGAAGTGTTCAAGTCAAGAGAAAAGATGGAAGTTGCAATCACCCTTCTTGAGTCACTTGATCAGATCATCAACAAAAAATTAGAAAATAACAACTTGATCATTGCCATTGGGATCGCAGTAGATTCCTAGAAGAAATTTGTTCCAAAAATAAAAGCTAGGTATAAAATAATTTTTTGAACTCTTGTTGCAATTGTCAAATTTTGATCAAATTTTGGCCTCATCAGTTGGGGAAAGAATGGAGTAAAATCAAGTGTAAAGTAGAGAAAATATAATAGAGCTTTTTCATTGATGTCAAATGGGGAGATAATGAGTGAAAAATCTCCTAGATATGCATAGGGGGAGCAGTAATTTTGTTTTTGGTTTTGACACTTAGTCAATTTTTCACTAAGTGTTGCCATCAATGCCAAAGGGGGAGATTGTTGGAATATGGCTTGGAGAGATCATTTTTAGATACTTGTGTTGTCAAATGGGGAGATAATGAGTGAAAAATCTCCTAGATATGCATAGGGGGAGCAGTAATTTTGTTTTTGGTTTTGACACTTAGTCAATTTTTCACTAAGTGTTGCCATCAATGCCAAAGGGGGAGATTGTTGGAATATGGCTTGGAGAGATCATTTTTAGATACTTGTGTTGCCATTGATGGAAACTAGACTCAGTAGTATGATCCACATTATTAGCATTACTGATACCAGAAAATAACTTGAGTTTATATACTCTACCGATAGTAAATATCAAATCAGGACATCTGGTTGCACAAGTGAAACTATGCATGATATTGCTCACTACTTGATCATTATTTCATGGTGTGGACCCCTAGGGAATATTTCTTAGCAATTACACTATCCTCTGGTAAGTTTTGTGGTATGGATTAAGTCAGAGTTGGAGTTAAGAGATTCGGTAACATGATTCATGGCTTATTTTCCATTGTGGAAAACATGCTTCGTATGGCATATCGTGGATCTATGTGGAATATGTATTTTGTTATCTCTTATGTTTGGAACTTTATTTTTGGGTCCCTACTAAAGTCTAGCTGACTTATGTAGTTTTCTTTACTTCTAATTAGAGATGCGAGCCGACATAAAGAAAAATATTATATCCTATTGTGAGGCTAGCATACTTTGAATTTTTGGTTAGCGAGTATATAAAGGAGATCGGTAATTCATTTTAATAGAGATATGAAGGTGTGTGTTCGAATGTATAAAAAAGGAGTATGTATGCATCTAGGGAAGAGTGAAAAAGAGCATATCAATTTTTGTATGTTAAGCAGTGTAGTGTAGAAGTAGAGCAAAGTAGAAGCGCGGTTTGGTCAAGTGATCTGGAATCTGGTATTGAGCTTCATTGGAACTAAGTCCAAGCATTTGTTGATGCTATATTCTCAGTTCAAAGTTTTTTTGTAAAATTTATTATATATGTGGGCAGTGAGCCATTTTCTTTTGAGTCGTGAGGTCTAGGCAGTGTGCATGAATGCACGTGCATTCCCCTCTTTCATTTTCTTTTAATAGAGTAAACATTGTTGATTGATCTCCACCGTGGTTTTTCCCCTAATAGGGTTTCCACGTAAAAATATTTGTGTTATCGTGTTCAGTAATGTTCCTAAATGCTTTAATCTTTTATATGATAAATGAAGTTCTAATATTTTTTTGATAATTTTACATCTATTTTGAAAGTAGAAATCATTGAACACTGATTCACCCCCTTCTTAGTGTTCCCAATGTCCAACATATCTTGCATTTATTGTTATTTTTCAGGTTTACATTAAAAAATGCACTTAATTAAGGCTTATAAGGGCACAAAAGGGGTCAAATAAAGCATAAGAAAGGTGTAAATAGTGAAGTTAAGCCTAGAGAAGTATAAAATCTTGTTACAAGACTTTACAACACTTCAAAATAGGACTTTATTAGTGATGAAAATGTGATTTTTAGGTGATTTGTAATGAAAAGAGTCTAGAAGAGTGTAGAAATATTTTACGACACTTCACAACACCTTCACAAGATGTTATTATTTGAATTTTAGTACATATATATGCATATTCAAGCCATATTACAATATAAAATTAGAGAAAAATAGACCAAACATCATGAAACAAGACCTAAAAGGCCATGAAAATGACAAGGGTCCATTTTTCTATAGCACAATTAGCCCACACTTTGGTGAGAGGATGAACCTACTTCAAACTCACACTAAAGTAGTCATGAACATTGAGAGGAGGGTTCAAATGCACTTATGTTAGCAAGATGGAATGACAATGATCTAGAGGGATGATGAAGCCCCCAGGATAAAGATCCCATGGAAAACTGAACATAAGAACAAAGGAACACACATGTTGAAAGGGAAATTGAATTGAGATTCGATCATTTGTCCAACTAGTTGTGGATTAGATCTAGGCTAATTGTTTGGAAAAGAGAATGCATACTCACTCTAGGGTGACAAAACTCATGGTGTTTTGTTGGGTGAGAAAACCCAAAATGGAAGATACATACGCTAGTTGGTATGCACTCACAAACACAAAGGTGGCTATGGGGAAATTTGTGTCACTGAGTGGGCTTCCCACTCAACTATCTAAAAGTTATACCTCCTGATAACTTTAATAAGGGACCACAAAGGAAAATGTCGATTTGTGCTTCATGAGAAAAGAAAAGATTTGTATGCTTAGAACTCATGAACAAAAAGAAAGGTACCGTAGGAATTCAAGTTGTGTTATGTAAGGTGGAAAAAATGTAAAATTCCAAATGCAAAAATGTAAAGTGTAAAAGATGTTTAAAGGAGTCTTGTTAAGTTCATGCAAGGTCTATCACTTAGGGAACATTAGGTCTAATGTCTCCAAGAGAGGAGCAATCAAAGAATAAAATATTCACAACTTAGGGGATGTAGTGTGTCACATTAGGCCACTAAGAGGAATGTAATATGCTGAGACATATCACACTTATGAAGGAAATCACACCCAATGTCATCCACAAAGTAACGAACACATCATATGAACGACAAGGCTACACTAGGAACCAAAAATGCAAATGAATTATGGTAATGTATGCCCCCCACTTTAAAGGAATTACTACACATTATTCTATGAGCAATTACTTTAAAGTAACAAAGGAAAAAAATGCAAGAGGAAAACAACACATGAGAGCCAACTTGGAAAGCCCTATGCCAAGTCATATGTTTCAAAGTTAGGCTACGTCATGCACATGGAAAGGAAAAAAAAGAAAAGGAGGTTTCCCCCAAAAAATAACACACCAAGCACATAAGGGATCTATGGATTTGGGGTCAGTATGTTTGTTTCTACAATTTTTTTATGAAAGAGCTCGGAACTATCATCATTCCCCAAATCACATAGAACTAGAAGAATGACACAAAGAGAGCGAAAATGAAAGGAAAAACAAGGTTCATTGTGGGTCAACATGGAAGAGACATAGGGTGTCTCAAAGCTTTGCATCACTCCCAAAAGGAAAGCACAAAAAAAAAATGAAAAAAACAAGGACCATTTGGGTCAACATGGAAGAGACATAGGGAATATCTATGCTTTACGTCATCCCCAAAAGGAAAACACAAAAAAAAAATGAAAAAGAAAAGGACCATTTGGGTCAACATGGAATAGACATAGGGTATCTCTATGCTTTGTGTCATCCCCAAAAGGAAAAAGCAAAACAAAGGAAAAATACAAGGATCTTTTGGGTCAACATGGAAGAGACATAGGGCGTCTCTACACTTTGCGCCATGCCCAAAAAGAAAACACAAAACAAAAATAAAAAAGATAAGGACCATTTGGGTCAACATGGAAGAGAAATAGGGTGTCTCTATGCATTGTGTCATCCCCAAAAGGAAAACAAAAAAAAATGAAAAAGAAAAGGACCTTTTGGGTCAACATGGAAGAGACATATGGTGTATCTATGCTTTGCGTCAAGATAAACACAAAAAAGAAATGAAAAAGAGAATGGATGACATATAGAAGAAGATAGGGACAAATAGAAGAAATGTACGATGAGAGAGAAAGCATCAAACACACGATATAGGGGAACACGATACATACATAAAATGAAAAGGAAAAGGAGAAAGTTATGCAAATGTAAGTCAACCATTAACTAAGTTATTGGTTTCACAGTCTTAAATAGTTAAGTGAAAAAGGAATAACATAGTTAAGAGATAAAGACAGTTGCATTACAAGGGTAAGACTAACAACTTCTTGCACCACACAAACTATAGGGAAAGAATGAGCCAATGTGGGTGATGTGAAATAATCATGCAATAGTGAGAATATAAAATTCTATAACTATGGTATGATGAAGGAATTTTATTTTTTATGGGATAATAGGAAATAAATCATTATCGGTGAAATGATACTTATCTAGTATGTCTTTCAATGTTCGACATTCTTTAGTTTGATGTCCAAGAATATGATTATATTTGCAAAATGGTATGTTAGAATCCTTAGGGAAAATGACCAACCTATTCATTGGTGGTAAAATTATAAGAACTTTGTTTAAAAGCAGTTGAAGTCTCCTTTCACATTCAAGTGGAGGATGTGTAGGAAACTTGAGTTTCTTTAAATTATAAGGTCATTTTCATTTGCTAGATTCTCCTTTTTCATGAATGGAAGGAGGAAGAAGACGCATGGGGATCCTAGCATCTTTTTCATTAGAATCGTGTAATGGTTGTTCACATGGAAGGAGTATGTTTAAGTCAGGAGGAGAATCAAAGATCACTGTACCATCATCTCTAAGTCTCCAATATTCAAAAGGAGGTTTATCAGGATGAGAGGTATCTTGATATCCTAATCTTGTGATGTTTTCTTTTGTTGGTTTTTGTTCAAGAAGTTGGTGAATGCCATGTTCATGGTTTGTGTCACAACCTTATTTGCTTAAGATAGTAAAGCCTTTACCATGTGTTTCTTTAAGGTTTATGGGAGTTTTTGTGACTCTGTGATCATAAAATGGGTGAGGGTGTGTTATTTTAGAGGGACTAGGTCCACTTGAGGGAGGAACCTTAGGTCCTTCATTGATTTCAGGATGTAAGTATGAAAAGTGATCAAGAGGTGTAATAGTGGGAAGATGTTGTGTCCTCATGGATGGATAAAAGGCTACATTGGATTCTAGGTTATCAAGGAATTCATTAGAGAACTTTTTCATGCTATCATCATCTTCTCCAATGATTTCTACATCACGAGGAGGAAAATATCGAGGAGTTGAAGGGGCATGTGAAAGATCAAGGTCATTAGGGTCATAGCCGAAGGCACAATTGGACATGTCTACCAAGGATTTTAATGAATTCCAAAACTTATTAAAAGAAAATGCCATGATGCAAGTAAACTAGGACGTAATAATTGACTAAAAATAAATATTCTTGAGATTAAAATAGAAAGAAGCTACAACAAATAGTAATGTAGGAAAATGCCAAATTTTTTTTGGAAATGTTGTGTAAAAAGTGCATGTGGACTGATTCGCCCAGGGTCACGAATGAGTCCCAGTATAAGATTTTTGTCTTTTTCAAAAAATTTAAAATGATTTAATTGATTTTCAAAAGGAAATAAAGGATGCAAATGCAGATTTTCAAAAAAAACTTCAATGATATATAATGCAAAAATGAACTCTCAATGAATGTTTCACTAATGCAATTTGAGAAATGCTAGAATGCAAAAACAAAACAATAACCTAAATGCATGTTCATGCAAATGTAATCTAAGATGCAAGATGCAAAGGAAATCAAAGATGCAAAGTGTTCAAAATTTAGGTTCACCAAAATGAACCTTAGATTTTGGCACCCTAGGACTTTCTAACTCTTCTAGGGTTTTTCACCTAAAAGGAGAGAGTAGGGCCAAAAATGCTAAAGGGTTCATTCAAATTATGTTATGTATGATGTTTTTTAAGCTAAATGTAATGAACTAAGTGCAATTAAGTGATCTAAATGACTCATTATGAATGAAAAACTTAAGATTTATGCTATGCTTGAAAACACAATCTGATATTCAAACAATGAGATTAAGAATGAATAAATGTAGAACTGAAAGGAACAAGTTGAACCAAAGTGCACTTGGAGGTTTGATGAAGAATTTGGAATGTTCAAGATGTCTGAAATCACATATATTCATTAGTGGGACTCATTTTCCCAAGGTAGCGAATTAGTCCTGCTTCTTATGAAAATTGCCAGGAATAGGTTTCTGAGTGTCAGGATCCAAAATCTAGCAAAACTTATATTTCCAGCCTTAAGGTGGGACTCATTCGCCAATGGAGGTGAACCAGTCCTCTCCCAAAATTCTAAGAAATCAGGAGACAACTCTACAACACTAGATCTAAGGATTTCTACTTGTTAGGTTGTCGAAATCAATTCTACAGGAAATAGATAGAATGCCTTCTCTAAGCTTGAAGTAAGGATGATTAGACTTAAAGCACCTAGTTGACTTTTTGATGAATCTTCAACACCTAAATACTTGTTAAATCTGCACACAAAAGTCTACAAACACACATGCAAGAGGGGGAAAATGGTTGACGGTTAGCAAATAGGGGTTTGCCTTGGTCAATCCCCACTTTGGTAATCAAACCATTAATGAAATAATGAAATGAAGGAGAATTATAAACAAATAACATGCAAATGCTATCAACTTACCAAACCCTTGTTGAAGAAAATCTGAAGTTGTGTCAATGGGTGGTCTTGAATGCTTGAATTATGCTTGATTTGATGTTGTAAAGTGCTTGAATGCTTGAGTGAATGAAAAGATTGCTTGGATGTGATGTGTGATTGTAGGAGATGTAAAATGAGATGAAAATCACTTATTTATACAAACTTGTGCCTTCATAACCCATTAATACCTCATCATAGGCCGACATCAAGTGATTTTGAAGAAAAACCGAAAAGGAAATTTAAAATATTTTGAATTTGGAGCCAAGGGGGACTCATTCACCACCCATGGAACATGGGTTCCAGCTAGGACCTTAAAATAGGTGTCAGGAATTATGTTGCATTTAATGTTATTTGTTAGGTTTACATTAAAAAATGCACTTAATTAAGGCTTATAAGGGCATAAAGGGATCAAATAAAGCATAAGAAAGGTGTAAATAGTGAAGTTAAGCCTAGATAAGCATGAAATCTTGTTACAAGACTTTACAACACTTGAAAATAGGACTTTATTAGTGATGAAAAGATGATTTTTAGGTGAATTGTAATGAATAGAGTATATAAGAGTGTAGAAATGTTTTACAACACCTTCACAAAACACTATTATTTGAATTTTAGTACCTAAATATGCATATTCAAGCCATATTACAATATAAAAGTAGAGAAAAATAGACCAAACATCATAAAACAAGACCTAAAAGGCCATGAAAATGACAAGAGGTCATTTCTATATTGCACAGATAGATAAAAGACTTGAGGTGGAAAATAAGATTGGCACAAAAAAAAGAGGTGTTAGGAGAAATTAAATAATAAAGATTATTTAATTTAGATGGCCAACATAAGAGAAATAAATAAAATATAATTTTATTTATTTCAAAATAAAGGTGAGAACAAATAATTAAATAATTAAAAATAATTATTTAATAGAGAGGGAAGGGATAATTAAATAATATATATAATTATTTAATAGAGAGAGAAGGGATAATTAAATAATTAAAATAATTATTTAATTGGGGAGAAAAAGAAAAGATAAATATAACATTTATTTATGGAGAGAAAAGTCTAATGAATAATTAAATAATTGAAATAATTATTTGATTATAGAAGAAAAAGGGAAAAGTTAACTTTTGAATTAAAATAACATTAGACTAAAATGTTTAATTAGAAAATTTATGTAGAGAATCTACCAAAAACCACAAACCATGAAGGGTACTTCAGACCCAAACTCAAACTAAGAAGATCAATTAGCAAATTAATCAAAAACTCACTCATCTTTTCACCAAAAATCCACACAAATTCACTTAATTCTTCATTTCTACAAAGCCACAACCATCAAAACTTGACTTCAATCCTTTACTAGACCCAAACTCATCTTAGCCATCATCAATTTATCATAATCAAAGTAATAACCTCATATCCAATCACTCTTACAAAATAGAAGTCTCAATATAACATCAAACAACAAAACCCTCATCGAATGCCCTTATAGACTCAAGAAAATAGGGTTTTATAGAAAAATCTCCTACCAAACCTCATATAAACGTGTATATCCCTTGTACATATTGAAATATTTCTTCATATAGTAATAAAACTGCCACCAAGCCTTTGTAGCTGTCATTTCTCCAAAGCCTGGTATGTAGGGACCATTTCTTGTATGAAAACTCAAAACTTGTATCTGGAGCAACAACAAAACTTCACATTCTTGTCTTCCCCTGAACCTACGCACATATTAAAATTGAATAAACAACTAATTTCAATCCATTCCACTAACCTAATTAACCCTAAATCGGTGGAATGGCAATCTTTTCACTTAATGGACTCTCAAACCCTTGTTGAGGGTTACACAGTAGTTATGATAAAAATGTTCTTATTTCCTCAAATCTGAGTAAAAATACTTCAAAATACTTTCGAATGTAATATAACACCTTGCTCTGAAGAAAAATAATCAACAATCAAACTATAAGGTGTTGTCAAATCTATACAAGCTTGAAACAAAAGAGATAAGTGTTGCAAATACAAAAAATAGGGTACTTTATTTACTAATTTCTTCAATAATACAAGTTTTTCCCTTTTCCATGCCTTGAAAATGCTTTATATAGATATTCCAATCAGTTATGAATGCGGCCCCTACATCTTCCACCAACTAACTACCCTTCCTAACAAGAGGACTCTTCATCTTCTTTAATTTTGCAATTATGCAACTAATGCAATTTTTGCATTTTTGCACCAAATGAAATTTTTTGTGAAATATCACTTCTTTAATCACCTAATGACCTACTTGAGACTTTGAATACCATTACATATGACCTTCACATGACACTTTTCACATTGTTTACAATTGAAAATTAAAATTTTGCAAGTTTTCCTATTGAAGGAATTCAGTGAAGAAGGTGCACCTGCACCATACAACCAACCTACAAACACTTTCCAAGTCCCTTGGAAACATGTTGATGCATTTTATTCTACTTCTCAACTACTCCTTATTTCTTTCCCTTGAATCTTTTCCTTGGATTCATCTGGTTCCATCCTTTTCCTTCAACTTTTTTCTTCATTTCTGACTCTTCTTGTCTTCACTTGTCTTTTGCAATCTCTCTTCTCTCTCTTCCTACCAGGTTCATGATCATTCTTATCATTCAAAAGGACATAGATCCACCATTTCACAACTCTTAACTTTCCACTAACTCTTTTCCTACAAATGGACATAGGACTATCCTTTCTAATTGCCTTCTTTCAAGTAATATTTCTTCTATTCAACAATTGATCCTTGACCTTCTCTGAACAATCATCTTTCATCTACTCCCGTTAGTGGAGTACTCTCAAACTAACCAACATCTTCAAATGGATGCAAACTCAAGTGTTTCTTCAGATAGGTATCCATGTACCTCACTACCTCACCACACAAACTCAACAAACTTCTTAGCCTCACCTAGGTATCTCCTCTTTTTTCTACCTAGTCTCTTGGTGACCAACAACCAGGTTCTCTCTTAACCTGCACAACCACACAGAAACAAAACCACTAAAATCTCTCTTTGCAACTTAGATTGATCAAGCACCTGTAACCAACCAACAACTCAACAAACCAACTTCAACAAACTTCAAATTCAAAAAATCATTAGAATTAGCTAGCTCTGATACCAATTCATGTAGAGCATCTACCAAAAACCACAAACCATGAAGGGTGCTCCAAACCCAAACTCAAACTAAGAAGATCAATTAGCAAATAACTTGCTCATCTTTTCATCAAAAATCCACACAATTTCACTTAATTCTTCATTTCTACAAAGCCACAACCATCTAAACTTGACTTCAATCCTTTACCAGACCCAAAATCATCTTAGCGATCATCAATTTATCATAATCAAAGTAATAACCTCATATCCAACCACTCTTACAGATTAAAAGTTTCAATATAACATCAAACAACAAAACCCTCATCAAATGCCCTGATAGACTCAAGAAAATAGGGGTTTATAGAAAACCCTCTTACCAAACCTCATATAAAATTGTAAATTCCTTGTACATGTTGAAATATGTATACATATAGTAATCAATCCACCACCAAGCCTTTGCAATTGTCATTTCTATAAACCCTGGTCTGTAGGGACCATTTCTTGTATGAAAACTTAGAAAATTTATTTTGAGCAGTAGTAAAACTTCACATTCTTGTCTTCCCCTAAACCTACACACATATTCAAATTGAATAAACAACTAATTGAAAACCATTCCACTGACCTACTTAACCCTACATTGGTGGAATGGAAATCTTTTCACTTAATGGACTCTCAAACCCTTGTTGAGGGTTACAAACCAGTTATGATAAAAATGTTCTTATTTCCTCAAATCTGAGTAAAAAGACTTCAAAATAGTTTTAAAGGTAATCTAACACCTTTCTCTAAATAAAACTAATCAACAATTAAAATATAAGGTGTTGTACAATCTGTACAAGCTTGAAACAAAAGAGATAAGTGCTGGAAATACAAAAAACATGCTACTTTATTTACTAATTTCTTCAAGAATACAAGTTCTTCCATTTTCCATGCCTTGGAAATGCTTTATATAGATATTCCAATCAGTTATGAATTCTTCCCCTACATCTTCCACCGACTAACTACCCTTCCTAACAAGAGGACTCCTCATCTTTAATTTTGCAATTGTGCAACTAATGCAATTTTTGCATTTTTACACCCAAATGACAACTTTTATGCAATATCACTTTTTTAATCACCTAATGACCTATTTGAGACTTTGAATACATTACATATGACCTTCACATGACCCTTTTCACATTTTTTACAATTGAAAATTCAAATTTTATAAATTTTCCTATTCAAGGCATTTAGTGAACAAGGTGCAACTACACCAAAAAGTATGAAAGTGATTTACAACACATTACAACACCTTGACAAGACATCGTCAAATTCATTTGCAAGGGTGAAAGACCTAATGTGGATTTGTAAAACACCTCACGATATTAAATCAAGGCCTCACTAAGTCCAATTTGTCATTAATTATTCACATATCAAGCAAGACATACTTTTTTCTACAGTACACTTTAACCCCAACACTAACCTTAATTATAAAACTAACACTAATTCTAATTGTAACCCTAACCCTTACCCTAACCCCAACACTAACAATATTTTTTACCCAACCTAATTTATAACTAACACTAATTCTAATTACAACCCTAACCTTAATTTTAACTCTTACCTTAACCCTAACCCTAACACTTACTCTAACCGTCATTGTAACACTCAAAATAATTCTAAATTATACCCTAACTCTAATTCTATATCTAACCCTAAAAGTAACCCTAATTCTAAATCTAACATCAATTATAATTTTTACCTTAACCCTAACCATAATACTAACCATATTTCTAACCCACAATAATTTTATAACTAACACTAATTCTAATGAGAACTATAACCCTAACCCTTATTCTTAAACTAACATTAATTCTAAGTGTATCTCAAACCCTAACCCTTACCTTAACCCTAATCTTACCATTGAATTCAACTATAACCCTAATCTGAACCCTAGATTTAATCCCAATTCTAAATCTAACTCTAACCCTACCCATAATGCTCATTCTATCTCTAAAACTAACACTGACATAAAATGCATAAAAATTGGATGTTTATTATTCGATATAATAGGTGGACATATAGTAGAGGAAGCAGTTGAGCATAGGAGAGGGGTAGTTGGAAAGTTGTAATAGTTATAGTTACTTAACTGTATACATGATCCCTGCCACAATAAAATATAATACATTATACATTATTTTCTAACATTCCCCCCTTATTACATTATTCTTATAAATGCATCCCCTAGGAGCTCTTACATCTTACCAAAGGACCCCCCTTAAAGATTATATAACAAAACTTGTTGAATACAAATTGTATATAAATCTTTGTGAAGATATTCCTTGAAGAAATAAATCTTGAATTAGGTGGAACTCCATCAAGCTACCTCATCTCCCTGATAAAGGTGTAGCCTCTAGTTGAATTTCCAAGTTCTTCCTCCCATGAATTCTTGAATCACAGATTCCTAAATTATTCAACAATAATCCATTTTGATCTCTTCAAACACATGGCCCCATCAAGTTATCTAATTACCCTTGCAAGGGTATAATTTTTTATCACATCCTCAAGTGCTCGCTAGACAACAATTCATATTGAGCTCTACAACAAACCCCTTATCTATCTCCAAAAATCAAACTTCATAATATATGAATTCTTCAAATCTTTCAGCAACAACAAGGAAAATAAATAAACTAAATCCAAAAACACTTCTCATGCAAAGCATCATCTCAAAGCGAGAAGCTAACTTGAGGTGATTGAAATTCCTCCACCCTCTAGTGCCACCAGCCTCCAATATGAAGACATATAGTACTAATGCATAATTAACACCACTAGAAGAGTCATTGACAACATCATCATCTGATGAATCCTCATTCTCAATGCAAGCAATGTTTCCTTCTTAGGTTTTATCTTTGAGATTTCCTTTAAGAACATCCCTAGCTCGAATTTTACAAGACCAAGCTATGTGACCTTTTTTCTTACAATAAAAACATTTAATTTACTCACTGTTTGTACTTGATCTTTTATTATAGCTTTGAGAATATAATACCTCTCTAGTTGAGAAGTATCATTTGAATCTTTTGCATTTGTTCTCTTTTCTTTTGCTAGAAGAGTTGAAATCATATCTTCTAAAATTTGAGAGGGTATTTGGTTGAGTGTAATAATAACATTGCTAAATGTTGAAGGGAAGATGTTTAACAAGATAGCTTTAGCATCTTCATCATCTACTAGAGCCTTAACTTCTGCTAATTGTGTGATCTTAGACTTCAAAGTACTTATATGACTTGACATTATGATTCCATTTTCCATTTTGAACCTAAATAATTGGAGTTTTAGAAAAAAAATTGCATTCAATGCCTTCTCTCCAAATAGTTTATTTAGATTATCCCAAATTTCTGCTGATGATTTATCCAAATCTATGTGGTGTAATTCAAAATTAGAAAGAGCAAGACCGCTAATGACCTTGGCTTTATCATCTCTATTTTTCCACTCCAATAATTTAGTTGCCTTTGTAGGTTCTTTTCCCTTTCCACTCACTATTCCCTATAAATTCTTATTCGTTAATTGTATCTGAATTTTTATTTTCCAGTATGAAAACTAAAACTAGAATACTTATCTGATTTATCTACTACAATCTCCATTATGATAAAAAATTTAAAAAACAAAACTCAGTACTCGGCAATCGATGCAGTCGATTTTCACTTCCTTCCTTACGCCATAGTATGCAACTTGTATTATGAAAGCTCGGTTTGTCCAATGGGACTTTAAATTCCTATGGATTTGCATAATAACATCTGCAAAGTTCGTGGTAAGTTATATCTGTCACTTTGATCTTGGCAATGCGAACACAAGTGGACTCTTCACAATAGTCACCATCTTGTTAATGATAAGAATAGAGCATTACCATTCATAGTGGAACTTCACAACATTCTTTGTGATGTAGGGACCAATTCAGAGTTAAAGAAGGTCGTTCGGCTAGTAGTTAATGATGCTAGTAGGAATGAATAGCACCAACAATATTATTGTTCTCTGTATTCTTCGACTATAGACTGGTTGTCTCAACAACAACAATGAATACTTCAAACTAGTCTCTCGTTCCCTATACCAATGACCAGTGAAAATATAGGCAATAATGAGGGGCCATATTCAGTGAAACTAAAATACCATTGGAAACATAGGTTCTATCGCACTGGTAAAACCTTAGTCATAACATAGTCATCTGCAGATTCTAATCAATCGCACGCGATTAAGAAATGGATCTTAGAAATCACAACGCAAAATCACTACCTCCATTGCTGCCTTTTTCTGCACTCTTCCATCACCAGCTATAGGCACATGATCATGTGTGCTCTTGTACTCCATGAGATAAAATGCTTAAAAACTGAATGTTTATTATTCAATCTAATAGGTGCATATATAGCAGAGGAAGCAGTTGAGCATAGAAGAGGGGCGGTTGGATAGTTGTAGCAGTTACAGTTACTTAACTGTATATATCCATGCCACACTACAATATAATACATTATACATTATTTTGCTAACAAATCCTAACTCTAATCCTAACTCTAACCCTAACTCTAATTCTAAGTCTAATTTTATCTCTAATCATAGTCCTCATCTTAACTCTAACCCTAACTCTAATCTTAATCCTAACTCTAAACTTAACCATAATCTTTACCCTAATCTTAATGATAACCACAAATCTAATCTTAATCATAACCATAACTGTAACCGTAACTATAACCATAACCCTAATCCTAACCTAAACCTAACCCTAACTATAACCCTAACCCTAACTATAACCTTAGTCCTAAAGCTAACCATAACCCTAATCCTAACCCTAACCTTATTTCCAATAATTATCCTAACCTCAAGACTAGCACAAACCCTAATCTTAAGCTTCATTATAATTCTATCCCTAACCCAAACTCTAATTATATCTCTAATTATAACTCTAACCTTAACCCTATCCCTAAACGTAATCATATCTCTAACTCTACATCTAATCTTAACCCTAGCCCTAGGCCTAACTTTAAGCCTAACCTTATCCCAACTCTAACTCTAATTCAAACTTTAACCCTGACCTTAACCCTGACTCTAACCCTGATTCTATCTCTAATCGTTATCCTAAGCCTAATCCTAACCCTAATAATTTTGTCTTCCATGTTACACTATGAATGCTACTAACACACACACACACACATACATATATATATATATATATATATATATATATATATATATATATATAACACCGGAAGATATCATTCTCGAAACATCTACTTTTAATCAATTATTCACATAAAAGTGCAATAGATATCTCAAGAAAGATATATCTCAACATTTTTTATATATATGCTAGTTTGTATAAAACATCCTAACCAAAAAGCTATGCTAACCAATACACTATGCTGGTTGCGAAAAGAAAAAAAACACATCGTAATACTTATTTCGAAAAAAAGATTATTTAGCTTTTAGAAAATAGTTCATTACTGTAATTAAATTTAAAATCCGTCACTTAGAAAGACATTTTGGACAGCATTTGATTTCATTTGCCTACCCTACACTTAGAAACACGGTGGAAAACAAAGCAATTATGATTAACTTGACAAACATTAAACGAGAGAGATGTCTTCTTGTTGGATTAAAAAAAAAATCAGATTCAAGAATTCTTGTTCGTTTTTAAAAATGAAATACTCATTTGTGGATGAGATCCATATTGGAAACACCAAGAAAGATACAGCCGTTCTCGAAATATAGAGGAAAACTCAATAAAGGCCATTAAATTATTTGAAAGAGATTAGCGGCTTATTTGTTAGTGACACAAACATATCCATATCAATTGTAACAAATTACTGGTTCTGAAATAAAGACAGATTTCATAATTCTCAATTTTAAAGAGAATAAGGTTAAGGAATCACGGCAGTGGAAGATCCAGCTTCGCTCAAACCATATGTTGAGTCTAAATTACTTGTTACGGCTGCAGACCAATAGCTTTTTCTCATACCATATGCATATGTGGTCTTTACTTTGGTTCCAGCATCCTCCGCTGGCAACTGAGAGAAATCTAAAAGAATTAAGTGCCCAATTTCTGATGGGGGAGAATAATTAATCTTCACGAACATGCACACCACGAACTTGCTCAAGCAGGAAAGGTTTTCTAGATTAGAAGGTATACTAGTGAAGAAGGGACTCCCTATAAACAGCTGCTCCATTTTTGTGAGTTTGTCAAAATCATGTGGCAGGTCTTCCAAGCTTGTACCCATCAAATTTAGCTTTCTCAAAGAGTTTTGACTTGTCGTTTCATTTGGCAACGTCTGCAATTTTGTACAATTTTCGAAATTCAACTCCTCAAGTGTCCTGATATTTTTAAATCTATCTGCTTCTACAATCAGATTTTTACAGTTTTGTACGTCGAGGCATTTAAGCTGTACGAGATGACAAAAAGAGTGTGGAAGATCCAATAAGTTTTGAAAATAAGAGAAATCCAAGTGTTGCAGACTAGTTAATCGCCCAAAAGTACTGGGCAAGGATGTTAAGCTCTCACATTGCTTCAGCACCAAATGCTTCAAAGCGTACAATTCACAGAACTCTTTCGGCAGAGTTTGCAGACGAGGGAGGCAATTCAATGTCATCTGCTCCAATCGTTGTAGCGACATTATTGTTGGTGGAATTGTTGCAAGTTCAATGCAATATTCCACAGTAATCTCTCTCAATTGTACTGGAAGCTGCAATTTCGCAAACACATACAATGTTTCTGTCAGTCCATAAGCGGAAAAGATCTCAAATAACCATATATATCCTAGTGTTTTAATAAGCAGTATAGATCATCAAAATGTTACCTCAGAACCAGGACCCCATAAATATTCAAGGCTCCCTCCAACAAGTTCTAGGACTCGTAAATTGTTCATTTCGAAACCAGGAATGCTTTTGTGAGGACAATCTCTCCAACGAAGCCATACCAAATCGCTTAATACGTCACCCAGTGAAACGTCCCCATTAATATCCAGAAACTCTATTTTGAAAGAAGAAAGTGTGTGCGTTCCACAGCGCCGATCGTAGATCCTGGTCGCGTCCGTGAATCTAAGCTTTGTGTTTTTCTACACATAAACATATGAATAAACGCAAAGCTAATTGATTCTGAAAAATAAAGACGACGAAATACCTGCGTTATTACACTTTGAAAGCTTAAGAAATATGTACTGGTAGTGACAGTAGACCGCGAATCAAGTTTTGAGCTCCGTTTGAACGCCATAGCCGACAGGGAAGACGTAGACAGTTGTAAAGCTGCTGATCTGCTATCTCTCGTCCTAAATTTAAAAGATGGTCATTCATCTTCAAGCAATTATTTTGATCAGTTTGGAGCAGGCACATATACTCCAGCTTTTGAAGGGCACGAGCAGCTTCCCATCCGAATCCAGCCCATACGCGTATTGCAGAATTCTTTTCCATTCCAACAAAAAAGCAAGCAATATCCAGGAATATCTGCTTCTCCTCTTCTCCCAGAGCACCGTAGCTAGAGTTGAGTATTTCAGGTATCTCAGAGATCATCTGTAGTTCCCTCTCCCAATATTCTTCGTTATTAGCGCCATACAGCTGCAGGTTCCAGCCGATACGTTTCAGAAATAAGGGTGACCCACCACACTTCCTCAGAGCAATTTGTATCAATGGATCGAAACCAGTGATAGCTGGAGAATAGCTAAACGCGCTTCTACACAAGAGCTCTCGACCATCCTCCATATCCAGAGGTTGGACTTCATAATGCACGGAGATTCCTGAAATTTTAAGGACCGCCTTATCACGGGTTGTGACTATAATCACACTTCCTGAACCTAAAATGTTGCCTTTGAGAAGCAGTGCTTCCAGTTGCTTGTGATCATCAACGTCATCAACGACAATGAGAAATTTCAATGGCTTCTGACGACTCAGGCAATCTACACGATCTGCAAGAATCTCTCTGCCTTCGCTTATAGTGTTGATTTCTACATCAGAGTCACATGTGAGGTCCTTCAACAACAGCCTCTGCAGAGCTTCTAATCCATTTTGCTCCGAAGCATTTATGACTCCGAACAGAAAACTGGATCTATCGAAAGATTCTTTATTGCGATAGAAAAACTCTTCCGCCAAAGTAGTTTTGCCGGATCCCACTGTTCCCACAATTCCTACTATCTGACAGTTCTTTCCGTCTTCGCTAGACTTGGACAGAAAGCTATCAAAAGCGCCAACTAGCTTGTCCAGCCCAACTAATCCATAATCAAGATTCTTTCGTTGTTTTCTAACATGCTCCATAACAGTCCTCTGTGTAGCTTGCACGAGCTTCTTCTCGTCCCTGAAATACCCGTTCATTTCAAACATAAACTAAAGCGCGAAAAAGAAACACTTCCTTTTTCAATAAAGCAAACATTGAAGTTTATATTGATTGATGTGTAGTTTTAAAGAATCCCTAACTACAAATTGAGCAACTTCAGTATTTGATCGAGCAAAGGTTTACCCATGGAATGTAGTTGAATTCAACTCTAGCCCTGAAATATTGCACACTCTTTTCAGCGCTTCTTCCCAGTCCTGAAGTCTGTCGGCATATAAGAGTCGACGTCTTCTCGAAGCGAATGCCTTTGCGTATCGGCCTCTTCTACATCTCAAGCGCAAAAGATCTCCAGGAGGAACGTAATAAAAGACAGGTATAATCGTTCCAGCGCTTCCCAGCATTAGACAGAGTTCTTCCAAGCACCAAGCAGATTCGGCATATTTCGGGGAAAAAATTGCAATGTGAACACAAGCAGTGCGAATGGCTTCTTTGATTGTTGGGAGTAATTCCTGTCCGGCTTGAAATTCTGTTTTGTCGAAGAACACTTTCAATCCCATTTGTTGAAGCGATTGATAGATAGTGGTGGCGAGAGTTTCCTTTACGTCTGGTCCACGATGATTGATGAAAACGTGATATGGCCTGATGGAATCGGCGAGCCTTTCCTCGCTACCGCCATACGAAGGCATTCCTTCAATCCTTCCTCAACGCTGTCGTAATAAGTTGCCCCACAAGAAAAGTGAATGAAGAAATCTCTAAATAAGGAGGAATGTTGGGATGTGAGGGTGGAGTCCGAGTCTTTTAATACCATTACCAAGAATTTCCTTCTTTGACTTTCTCGGGAAGACCCGTTAAATGATTCTGCGAAAGAGCCAACGAAGCATTTCAGTACGCGGAAGAATTCAAATTAATCTGGCAGATTCTGAAATATTCTGAAAGCCCAAATTAGTTGTGCCGATTCTGAAATATTCTCAAAGCTAAGCCAGCGATTATTTGAGCATTGACTAATTACATTTGAACCTACGAAGCTCCGCCATGGTTCTGAGCTGGCGAAACCCGATTCCTGTTTTCTTCGTTGACTTTGCCCGAGAGAGACGGCACTAAAATTTGATTAGCATGTTAAACAGTTACGTGCTGGTGTTCGTTGTAACTCTAATTGGATTATCGATGTATTAAATACACGACCAAATACAGGCAAAAATTGGGGTTCCCCAAGAAAAGGCATAGCACGTACTCGGTTATACAGGTTGGTTTTATTTATTTATTTATAAAGTTTTCTTATTTTTTAAAAGTTAAAATATCATATAATTAAAAATGTATTTTATATGTAAAAATGGCGAGTTTTGACAATTAGGTCATGTTAACTAATCATGTAGAAATGTCTCATAATTAGACTGAAAGAGAAAACCTAATGAGAAATAAAACACCTCTTCAAAAGAGAAATGATATAGTGAAAATGTACAAGTGAAGAAGATTAGAGATAGAAGGACTCATGATGATCCCCTAAGGCCTATTTCTATCACATAAGTGCAAGAAATATCCCCCACCTCCCCCCCAATAAGAGAGAAAAGATACACAATGGAGCCCCCAAATGTTGAGCAATATTTGTTGGATGAATAGAAGTCTCTAAATGATGCACAAGAGCCAAAGATAGTGATGTAATCTTTGAAAACCCCTCGAATGCTCCATGTGAAGGATAATGTAGAATAATAACCAAAGAAGTGATGTGTGGAAGTTCAATACATGCCATGTGGCTATATGCCAAACTTCATTAGGTGTTTTTAAAGTTGCTACATGAGATAGTAGTTCAAGAGATTGATTGAGACACAAAAAGCTAAAGCATAGATCACATTTGTTTAACCATTTATTTTTAGTAGCATTAGGTTCTTTTTCAATAGCCATAGTTACAGTAAAGAACCATTTATCCTTTAACATAAATTGAACATCAAATTTCTACTCATGATTATTAAAATGTGTGAGAGGCTTAACAAATTGATTTGACTCCATGCTTGGCGTTGCTAAATTGAGATGTGTGAGAATAAAATTCATGGTGAAAATGTGGAACTTCATAAGACACAACATAAGAACACCCCCCTAATATTATTATTACTAATTTTAGGTCCCGTAGAAGGATATGTAAAAACAAAAATTACAAGTTTGTTAAGATTGGGTGGCTAAATCTTCCATTTATAACTCATGGATATTTTTACATTTTTTGAGGATTTGGTAATCTAAATATAATTTTTACATGTAAATTCAAATTCCTTGTGAAATTTTGATTGAGATCAAAATAAAAATTGCAAAATTTTCATAACTAGGGTCAAAATTATGTCTCATCAAAATTTGCTTATAAACTCTAACTTTTCTAGCTACCAAACAAGTTAGAACAATTAAATTTTATAAATTTGAGGACATCAATACATGTGCAAGATGGAACCAACTTTCTATCAACTATTCAAGTTCTACGAAAAACCTCTCCATTTGAAATTTATGATGAAAATTAAAAAATTCCCCTTTTAGAAGCCAAACAACAAGTATGGCAATTAAGCTAGTCAATTAGGTGGTCAATAAACCATCAATTATGGGTGATACGCTGACTTAAAAATTAAGATAATTTCTCACATTTTAAGACAATTAGTCAATTTAATAACCATGAATTTGTGATAAGTAAACCTCAACTAGGAAAGGTTGAAAGGTGCTAGCAGTGAGGAAGAGGTCAAAGTCTTCAAGAATGCTAGAGACCACAACAAAACTTGTGGTGATTGTTCCTAGAAAATATATGTTGGCTATGTGTCTAATGGTACTAGTTGACCTCTATGGATTTGGAATCAATGAGGTAGTTTGAATCTTAATATAAAGGTAATTTGCTATAGATGTGAAGGTAAATCAATTAGGTTCCTTTGTAGTATAGTTGAAATATGCTCACTCAGTAGACACCCAATGAGTATATAGGTAGAAGAAGCATTGTGATTCAAGCACATGGACAATTTAAACCCAATGTGGATTCCATGTTAGTAAATATCTTCCTTTCAGCCATGTGTATCTTATTATTTCTTATCTTATTAGGCAATTTGGGGAAAAATGAGGGCTTCTCAACATGTGACCATAGAGAAAACCAAGCACAAACTTGCCTCCCATAAATTTCTTAAAAAATGAACTAATCACTACTTGTTTAGGGTATGAAACCCAAATCAACCATAAACATGAACCTAAATAATAACAATGAACCAAAAAAATTACGTGAAATCCTACTAAGAAACAAATTACAAACAAAAAGTCCTCCAAAGACCTACAATTCTTTTGATTTTGTAAAAAAATTAACCTTTTAAAAAAAATAATATAGGT
Source organism: Sequoia sempervirens (assembly GCA_007258455.2). Classification (NCBI taxonomy): domain Eukaryota; kingdom Viridiplantae; phylum Streptophyta; class Pinopsida; order Cupressales; family Cupressaceae; genus Sequoia; species Sequoia sempervirens. The sequence continues at coordinate 38,493,251 of VDFB02000017.1, read as the reverse complement.
ATAAATTATTGTACTATCTATGGTCATGTGGGAATATGGTAGAGTGTGTAGGAATAATTCTTCTTTTGTAAGTATTGAAAGTTGCAAAATTTTATCAAATGAAAGGTATTTTTCTATTTCTCGAGCATTCTGAATTCAATCAAATGGTTCATTTGGCTCCATGAAACTCCAATGATAGGTCTAAGTGTTGGATTCACCTTGATGTAGGACTGAATATGTAATCATGACTTTGATACCATGTTGTAGAAGCCAAGTTCCAGAAACACAAACCAACCTTCAACTAGTGAAATAAAAAAAATGCATAATAGGATATCTATCATATAAAAATAAGAATGTGAAAAATATACAATGATATCCTTGTATATGTAGGCAAGGTATATGAGGTAGGAAGATAGGACCAAATGAATGACTACCCCTCCAAATTTACAACACATGCAAGGTCAAGTAACAAGTGTTTGAGAAAGTGTCAATGCACTAGGTATCTCAAAAGGTGAGTACATGTGTCTCAACTACATGAATTGAGAAAAAAAGAAGATAAAAGTCCCTAAATGAAAACCTAACTAGTGTAAATTTTACTCTCCTAGGTAGGCTTAAAGCTAGCTAGATAGACAATTTATCTATTTACACTAATGAGATGATCATTGATATCTACAACTACTTATATCATTAATCTTAAGCATATGTTTTCCTTCCATGTATTCACTTAAGAAAAGGGACTAACCCATTAGCAAGTATTTTCTATGTCTCTCATTCGAACATGATACTCTATTATAAACTAGTTTATATCATTTTTTATTCGCATATTACTAGAGAACTTGTTCTATATGCACTTAATAGTGATGTTGCATTTTCTAAGTGTGTACATGACACTATTCTCCTATAAATACCTATAAATTACCTCAATTAATAATTATTCACCATAATTTGTTGTATTTATGGTTTAACATACATAATTCCATCGAGTACATTACATCATTCTCTAGAGTGCAATTTGATGGTGATTCTAATCTATGCTCTCTCCCGATCCACCATTCTTTATCTCTCTCTCTCTCTCTCTCTCTCTCTCTTAATTGAGAAAGTTTAATCACTACTATCCTCTTATAGAACAATAATATCACATTTGAGTGAAAAAAATTCTCACCAAGAATAAAATCCTTTGAAGGTCTATAACCTTATCAATTTGGAATACTACATTCGAGATTTGCTGGTATGTAAAAATCTACAACAATAGTCACCTTACAGGTTTAGAATATGCAAGATAACTAGAAATCCCTTGATACTCTATTAAAGGATCCTTGTTATTCCTTTTCTCAAAGGGAATATGACCCTCCTCCACTTTCTCTTAGAGCCACTATGTTTTCCTAGGGCATAATTTTTTATTGTCTTCTTAAAAATTTTGTGTTGATGCATTATGTATGTCAACTAACCATATTTTGATTATAAAAAAAATGATATTATAATTCTCTAAGTTTGTGTTTATTATGATATTCGAAAAACTGTTTGATAAAAAGATTATTTAGAAATTAAATAGTATTGTAAATTTAGTATAAATTAATATTTATTTGAAAATTTGATCAATGCAAATTATTGGAGTGAGAGAATAGATGATTGAGTGAGTTTGATAATATTCTCTTCAATACTAATATTGTAAAAGGGGTATTGGTTGAAAATGTTAAAATTTGTATTTCCAAATTCTAATATTTAATATCTTTCATCAAGTGTTGGTTAAATCTATTAATAAGGTGAGGAAAATGGCCCTAACTACTAATTCCATTAGTATATGGCTTTAATGGACCAAATCAAATCCTAGATGGGAAAAAATTGGAAAAAAATTAATTAGACTATATATCAGTTTCCTGGATAATCAATTATTCCACATAATTTTTTAATTAGGAGGAAAAATATTGAAATGGTGAAAATGTGGTATGGTGCTAGCATATGGTTTAGGAGAAAGAGCACACCCACTTTTCCTCTTTCATTCAAGGATAACCCTTGAGATCTCAATTCAAAGGAGAAAGAGATCTTGCAAGAGGGTGTCCTAGGGGCTGAATATAGACTAATGAGGGGTTCACCACCAAGTTTAGACTTGGAAAAGACAATGAAATGCAAGATGAAATATAAAAACCTAATGTGATAAAAAACTAAATTGAATGACCTAAAAATGCAAATGAAACAACACAAAAAACTACATAACAGAATGTGTGCACTTGGAAATATAGAAGTGGATGGAAGGAGGTCTGAAACAATGGAAAATATGTCTTCAATTCTAATTGGAACTCATTCACCAAGCTGGGTGAATTAGTCCTGAATCTAGGTTTTTGTGTAGGAACAAGAATCTACCAAATCGGTATCTGAATCTACAAAAATTTGAAATTTGACTGAAATTGGGAATCATTTGCCAGAAGTGGTGAATTAGTCTAGTTGGGATTTTTGTAAATTTCAAAGTCTAATCCTACTCCTCTTAGTCTGCTTTGTCCTTCCTAATTGAGTTCCAGATCATAAACCTTGATTTGCAACCTGTAGGTGATCTCCAAGTATCTCCAATCCTTGATTACAACTATGATAACTTTGAATGATTTGACAAATTTTCTCCAATCTTGCTCCTATAATTAGGGCTAAAATATTAAGGTTAATGAAACAAAGAATATAAATCAAACCCTAATAAACAATGAAGCACAAATAAGCATAAAGACATAAAGCATAAAACAATATTACCAAATCTTCATGCCACCATTGATTGACCTTCATTGCACCTTATGTTTTCCCACAGAGTTTTGATGAGAAACTATGACTATGACAAGACCTAAGAAAATATTGAAGGATTTGATCTAAAATGCAAGTATACTCAGATTTCTACAAACAAGAAGAAGTGATGAAGTCAGGAGATGATCAAAGTCCCCAAGTGAGGTTGGCATTGCCTTTTTATAAAAAAATTAATTTTAGATGAATGGCCAGGATTGAAAGTTTGATAAAGCCCTAAGATCAAAGGCTAAAATTAAATGTGACGACCAAAAATTAGGGTTAGGGAAAAATTAGGTTAAAATGTGAAATGAATGGTTGTGATTTGATTTTAGAAAAATCAAATCAAAGATTAAGAATGCTTGTGACAAGAAGATAGTGGGCACAAAAAATGAAGTTACTGGAGAATCAAATAAGAATTTAAAATTATTTGATTCAAGAGGTGATGTTGACCTTTGGAATTAAAAATTAATTTAATTCAAAAGTGGTGGGGTCAGGTGAGAGTAAATAATTATGTCAAATTATTTACTTGGTGGGAAAATAAAAAGTGGGGAATTTTAAATAAATGACTATTTAAATTTAGAACAAAAGTCAATATGATAATTAAATAATTAATGATAATTATTTAATTATGGAGAAAATGGACAAGGTGGACAATAATTAAATAAATCGTAGGAATTTATTTAATTATAAGAAGACATTTAAAATAATCAGGTGGAAATAATGGACAAATAATAATTAAATAAATTTAAGAATTTATTTAATTATAGAGGTTCATAAGAAATTAGCAATGTATTTAAATAAAATAAATGTAGTTTATTTATTTAAATAGTCAGGAGGACTAAAATATATGAATTAATTAAATAATAAATAATTATTTAATTAATAGTTCAAATTGGACAATAGGACATAATCAAATATTTTAATTATGTGAGGAGGATGTTTGACATAGAAAAATGTGATTTGTAGGTCTAGGACATTTTTATGTGTCTACATTTTTCCCCTCTTTGTCATAATGCAGTTTATCACATTATGACAAAGAAAAGAAGTGAAAAATATGCCCCAACAAAAAATAAGATGAGAAAGAATGATGAGGAGGTAGCAACATGCCCCGTGAGAGGACAGTTAGGTTTAGAGAACATGAGTGGGCTCTCGACATGGATGGCATAGATGATGAAGGTGCATACTAGAGGAAATGTGAGAGGGTAAAGGAAAAAGGGGTAGGACACGAAAGAAACCTTCAATATTTTCCAAAGTACTAATAGGTGTTGCTCAAATCATCATTGGGCATTAAAATGACACAAGTGGACAACAAACACCATGGTATGACATAGACCAAGGTGTACAAGGTCATCCACTTTCAAAATAGATAGTCATAGACAAGGAATGTTCCAACTCATCCTAAGGGAAAATTTTCCCCAGTCTTTTTTCTCAAGACACACTAAATACAACAATCAAGGAAACATAGGTCATGAGATGTCATCACACCTCTAAATCCTTCACGAGGAATTCTCAACATAGCTAGTAACACGACCAAGAAACAAAATGAAAAAACATAAGATAAAATAACAAAAATATCAGACAAAATAGATGAAAGTTAAGACAAAATAGACCAGAAAAGTTCAGCAACCATTTAATTGTGTTTGCCAATATTTGTTTGTCAAAGGTGGATTGCTTGACAATTTGATAGCTTGGTAGGTGGACGGTTGGACGATGCCTATCATCAGGAAGGACACATCCTAAAAAGGAAAATGACATTTTGATGAGGTCCAAGTCCAAGGACACATGTTGGAGGGGACTATAGAGTGATGAGATTGACATTGTTTTGGAAATTTGACTAATTTTTATTGGATGATTGATTGGAAGTCCTATGTTGTCTTGTTGGTTCGTGATTTGAATGTTAATGTTTCGAATGACTAACTATGTCTAACTTATTTGATTGACGTGATGAACACTGACTCTGTTTTGGGATTTTTGAGAGTTATTTTGATGTTTTTGTGTTTTTTAGATATTTTGAATTTTTTTTGGATTTTTTACATTTATGATTTTTTTCTCTTTTTAAAATATTTTTATTTTATTTTATTTTTGAAATGTTATGATTTTTTTCCCTTTTGAAATGTTTTGATATTTTTGGATTTTTGAAATTTTATGATTTTTTTGTCTTTTTGAAATGTTTTGAGGTGTCAATGGATAAAAAATTGGGCAGCCTTTGTGCTAGATACCAATGACAAAGAGGGGGGACCAAGTCTAGGTGGATGTAGGATAGATAGGCGATAATGGATGGAATGGATGTCTATGTAAGAGAGCAAGGATGTGATTTTGAAAGACTATGTCGCATAGGAATAACATGCCCCATTCTAGGTACAAGACTTAATATTTTTCTAGACAAAGCATATCACAATAGGATAATTATATGATTGGTTGGAAAGATGAGGTATGCCAAGAGATACCCAAAACATGTTTCAACCTTTTACCCCTATATCTTCATCAAGATCAAAAGGAGAAGGGTGGATAAGTCGACTCAATATGATAGGTATGTATGATGGCTAAGATGGTAGGTAGGATGGAAATGATATGACATGAAAATGATAGGTTGGATATATAAGAAATTGTGCCCCCAAGTGTAAGTGGCATAGAAAATAAATGTACACATGATGCCCGTTTGCTAGGATTTCATCATGGTACTTATCTAGGGCACCTATCTACTAGGTTTTTAGTGTTGGACAAAGGGATTTCTCTTTACTTTTTTTTTTTCATTTTTCCTTTTTTTTGACTTGTTGACTTTTTTATTTTTTTTTAACTTTTTGGATAGAAGGGGAATATGGATAAGAGGGACTAAAGTGTCTAGTTTCATGAAAGGTGGTAGTCCCACTAGAGATGGATGCCATTGCATGGACCATGTCAAATGTTATTATGCTCATAGATGTTGGTAAGGGATGAGATGAAAGGGAGATGGAGTAGGTAGATGATGGATTATGATATGGATTATGATGAAGATTATGATGCGGATTATGTAGGACTTATGCAAAAGATGAATGGGGAGGCTTAGCCAAAAGCATGGACCATAGGAAGCTGGTGGGGGGGATATGTAGGGTAATGAGTGAAGGGTGAGGAGATGGAGGTATGTGGAATTCTTGTGAAATGGAAAGGAATCATGACCAATGGTTGCACACACTATGATAAACATTGAAGCTTTTGATGTGGCCAAGGTGTACGAAGCAATGGAGATTTTTTCTTAGGAGGTGGTGGATGTAATGCTTTAGGTACCCACATAAACTTAGTATTTTTATGATTTTTGTTTTGCTTGTGAGATTTTTGTAATTTTTGAATAGAATGTGTATTTTGGATGGAAGGGGATGGTTGGGATTTTTTTGATGTAGATGCCTCATTTGAATTCCTTTCTTTTTTCTTAGGGGCCCAAACACATTTTAGTTTTGGCCTGTACTTTTCGAAGTATGGGCTTATATAAGTTTTTGACTATATTTTGCATTGACTCTTTGCCTTGATGCCCTAAGGCATGAGGATCCTTAGGATTTTTGGCTTTATAGATAAATGCATTGAAATTTATTCTTTTGAATCCCATGGGTATGGTGAAATTGAGTGGAAGTTTTTTGTTTAGATAATGTCTGCATTTGTTGGTCATGATTAGGAATGCTATGGTATTTATGGATCAATGGATAAGAGGATTGAATGATAGGAATATTAGGTGTTGGGAGTAATGGTGGTAAAATGGATGGAGGTATATTAGGAGTTGCAAGTAATGGTGGTAAAGTGGATGGTGGAAGGTGTATGGTCACATACTTTTGACATTTGTAGGATGATGAAGGATGGATGGAAATGTATGTTTTAGGAGTATGTAGGATTTATAATGGGAAGTGGAATTAGGAGGCATGGAGGAAGTACCAACATCTTGAGATTGGTGTCCTTGGGGTGTATATCCAAGCCCACAAGAGCATGGAGGGACTTTGACATGGATGGGATCGAAAATACCTTGTTCATGAATGTCTAGACCTTTACCTTGGTGGTTCATATTTTGGAGTATGCAATGGACAATGGGACTAGGTGTATATGGAACACTAGATACAAATTCCTTATTGGATGGAGAAACTGAAGCAAGGGAAGATAATGGTTGTTTTTTTTCTAAGGAGGAACATTCATGAATGCGGATGGAAATACCAATAGGATATGATGGAGGACTTGCAATGGGGTCAATAGTGGGTGATGGAGGATCATTAGGATCTTCATTAGTGGTCGCGCCACAAAAAGGATATGAAAATCACAGTAAAACCTATCCTGGGAATTGGACATTCCAACAGGTGGCTAATATCTCTTTATGGATGTTCATTTACTTGTCAAACCAGGGAATGTATACTTTGAATGGAGTAGCACAATATATGCACTAAGAACTAGTTTCAATCACAACTTAATAGAAATAAATACTTGAAAAGAATTCTATCTATGCTACAGGAAGGTAATGAAAAGTTCTCTTAACTCAACCATGATTTAACCAAAACAAAAAGCATAATAGCTACGACTGAGACATAAACTATGAACTGGCCTTATGCTGCAGGAACATGCACAAGGATGGATTCTCGATGCTGTAGGAACAATATAAGACTGGGTTTATATGAAAACATCAAAGATGAAATCTAACTGATGATCAACAGAAAAAGAATAGCTAACTAACTAGCTACATATACTTACTAAGTGGGCCCCCTTAGCAAGCATCTACTAATTACGCAAGTGCTGAACTCAGAACTTCATCAAACTTTATTCATAAACTCAGAATGGTATACATTTCTTTGTTGATATGAAAACTAACAACAAACTCTATATCTTTCATACAGATTCTGCTTTTTATTATTATCATACTAACTCTTACATGATATCTTCTATCTCCCTATCACTATGCTTCTATCTTACTTCTAACCATCATCTACTCACTCGTGCAGGAGGAGCACTTATTTAAAGTCAAGAGAACAACTAACTAACTAACCCTAACAAAGAAAGACGTGGAAGTAAAATGTATCCCAAAATTGAGGAACAAACTTCATAAATGAATTTATCCATTCAACCCAATCCAAAGAGAATCTAGCGCCCCACTCTTTCTAGATTGACTGTCATTAAAAATCCTTCCCAACGGTTTCAGTCAAAGAGTCTTCGCAAGAGCTTCCTCAAAGTCGTGCAGGAAATAGACTTTACTGCAAGGCCGAGATCTATTGCGCTTGACTCAATCGTACTTTCTTCAACAACCTGTGAAACACAAGGTAACAGATGTGAAAGAAAAGGCACATGGCACATACACAATATTTGTTCATTAATCACATATTTAAATCTATTTTATCATTCAAAAACTATATGCGATATACCAGTCATTTAGGGAGTCAAACCGGGTAATAAATATAGATAAGACAATATGATAGGCTGTAGGAACATGAAAGTGTATTGCTACAGGATATCCCAATAAAAAGGTTTCAAAAGAGTTTAAACAACCATGAATAACAAAAGTAAAGGTATTAAAAGTTCATCATGATATCCAAACTATGATCACATTTTGGGCTCATCAATTAGCATTGTGTTCACTTAGATCCAAGGTATTTTTTTGATCTTCTATGTGTGCTTCAAAGGAACTTGTCTCATCATGGGAAGTGGATGTTTTTGTATCATGGATGGGTGAGGTGGCAAGCTTTTGACCATGAAATGAATAAATTTGGCTAAGGGGATCATCATGGTCTTCTTGATCATAAAAGTGGTCTTGATCAAAGATGAAAGATTGATCATGAATAGTATTAGGTGTGTTATGAATGGAATCATTGGGAGGGTTTTGATCTTTATGTGGATGAGGTGGTAATGTTTCCTCATGTTTAGAATTGTGCTCTTGATATACCTCTTGAGTTGCTTGAATGGAAGTGGAAGGGGATGAATATTGAATGGGCTCAACATGTTCTAGATGGTCAACAACATGGAGACATGATGGAGGTTGACTTGGACTTAATGGGGAAGACTCTTGAATAGGCTCAAGGGGGAGACTACATGATGGGGTTGGAGGAATAGGCATGGTGTTTGAAGACTCTTTGGTAGGATCAAAAATATGAGTTGGATGACATGGAGATGTTTTATTCCTTGCTAGTAGCCCTTGGGTCACATACATCGTAGGTGGATGGGTGGATTTTGGTAATGCCATAGGTTTACTTTTGAAATTTTTGAATTTAGGGTGTAGATTTGATGGAGGATTTGATGATGACGGGGGTAATGAATAGTTTTATGGATTAGAAGGTGGAGAGGCCAATGGATTAGGACTAGGACATGGTGGATTAGGGATAGGAATTTGATTATATGGTGGTATGATAAAGTTATAGGGTGCACGACCTAGATTAGTGTCCCCCTTGTCAATGGTTGCATTAGAACATGAAGTTTGACCTTGTTGCAAGGTAGAATTTAAGTTCACATGTGTTTTTTGTGATGTGGCTTGATAGGTTGATGTGTCATTGACATGCGAGGAAGTGGATGGATTAGATTGGTATGAGGTAGAAAGGGATGAAACATAAGGCTGAGGTGGCATTGGTTGATAATGACTGGATAGGGGATGATGTTGTGGTTGTTGGATTTGACAAGTGGTAATGAATTGATTGGCATGAGCTAGGAAGTGTTGGGTTTGAGGTGTTTTAATTTGTTGAAAATTTTGGAAGAGGGTTTGAAGTCTTTGTATGGTTTGCTGGTCTAGGGATTGGGGTAGGGTATGTGTAGGATCATCATGGGAAAAACAAGCCCTTAAGTGGAAAAAATTCAAAAAAATAAGAGTTAGGAAACTTGACGTAAAAATTTGAATAAGTTATCTATATTATTTCCAAAATATGTAAGAATAGAATCTATAGAAAATTGAATTTAGTTTGTAAACTACTAGGTTTGTTTAAAAAAAAAAAAATCTATTTGGTGAAAATTTGAAATTTCAATGTAGTGGTACTTAAATTTTAGGGAAAAAATAAGAAGTAGGTGTCTATCTGACCACCCTAACCACAATAAAATGATAATATTTTTTATAATATTTTAGATATAATCAGAGTACTCATGCCCTTATCTAATGCAAATGTTTTGTAATTTTTTTCCATGTAAATAATTAATTATGAATTTTTTATTCCAACCTTTTAAAAAATATTAAAAATCGTATGTCTGACCACCTTAACTTGGTCAAAGCTTCATTAAATTAAATTTTTATTTTCTTAATCCTATAGTATATGAAGCATAGAATGTGACACATGTTTTCTATTCAAAAATGTGATATTGTTTGAAAGTTATAAATATTTTTCAATCATCCTATCAATGAGGACTTTAGTCGTAATTTGACTAGAAAATGAATAATAATTACTTATTAAATTCAAAGTAAATAATAATTTATATTGGTGGAAAGTTGAGAATCTCCTTTTAAAACCCTTTTTTTTCATCAATTTTGGGTAAGAAAATAGTCGCCAACCACATATCCATCATATTGCCACTTTTTGTCCCATCATGTTCCTGCACATACCCGGTATTTGGTGAAGTGTTTGAAGGAGGTTTTGAAGTTGGGATGCTAGGTATTATAATGTTGGCACGATTTAAAATGATTTTGATTGGATTAAAGAGATGATTATGATTAGGATATGATGTGGAATGACAAGATTGTATGATTTGGATGATGTGGCAAATTTTTATTTGAAGTTTGACTTGGGAAATATCAAACACAAAATTTCACATGTAAATGCATGAACACACACACAAAAAACATTGATATATTTATCTTACAATATTAAATGTTATGATTAACCAAACACTTGAGTACACATCAACAAGCCTAATACTAGTCAAGTGGGTATGGCCAAGTAGGTCTCAAGCTAGTTTGCACAAGGTTGACTAAGGAATGATTTGAAAGAAAAATCCTATAAATAAGTCAGGAGAAAGGGGTAATCCACCCTTCACCTACACTTCCCAAAGGTATAAAGTTCTTTGGGGCTTAGCCAAGAGTGACAATATTTCAACTCCCAAAGGAGTGTGTCTTTGGATTCACACTCGATTGAGGTCATCCCTTGGAGGGGTGTGTGCTCCAAGCAGGCCTCCTAAGAAGGGTATGACAAAAGAGAACCAAGTTAGGTTTTTTGGAGGACACACACACTTGATTCACACTCGCAGTGATTAATTTCCCTTTAGAAAATTGAAATGTGTGTAAAACAGTTCAAGCACTTTTTTTTTAACTCCAAGTCAAGATGTGTGATTGAAGACAATGGTTCATTTTAACCCAATTTCAATGATGTGACAGCAAACAAGATTTATTTTAGACCTCAAAATACAAATGTGTGATCAAACAAGTTGTTCTTTTTAAGCCCCAAATTGAAGTGTGTTGACAAGCAATGATTAGAGATGAAAGATGGAATGTGTGCACCTAGACTTGCTTTAGCTCCAAATTTTTGTCCACTTGATCCAATTTTTCTTTTGAAGTGTTTATTTTCTACACATTCACAAAACCAACAACAAAGCCAAAACCCTAACAAGATAATTGATCACTAATATTAGAGGGTTAGCTAGTCAAGACAAGTTTGATTTTTGAAAAAGAAATTGATAGTAAAAATAAAAAACACAAAGAATAGACCCTTATTGAAATTTAGAGAGATTTCCAAAAATGTAAAGAAATCCAAGAAATTTGCTGGTTTGCACCCAATATTAATTTTTTATGACAAATCATTAAAAAATTATAAAAAAATTCAAAATAGCTCCTGAAATTCTGATTTTTCTGATTGAAGGCACCCAAAATCATCCCAAATTTGTAAAAAAATTGTGAAACGATCTACAACCGCGTGTGAGATATAAGAAAATCTTTGTAAAACCCTAATTTTAAAAGATCTACTTTTTTTCTAATTAGTTTTCTTCCAAATAAAAAACATAATGAAAAAACCCTTACTAAAATTCTGAGGCCTTTCCAGAAATGTAAAGAAATATGAAAAATTCTATAATTTTCTCTCAAAATTGAACTTTCATGAAAAATAACAAAAAAAATATAAAAAATTAAAAATAGCTCCCAAAAATCTGATTTTTGGCCTGAAAGCTCTGGATATTGTCCCCAACCTATAGAAGAAATTTTATGAGAAAATGCATAGTCATTTGAGAGATATGCTTGAATCTTTGAAAACTAGGGTTTTGTCCCAAAATGCTGCAAAACCTGCAACAACAAGCTAACAAAGCCTTCAACAAAAAGGATCCAACTCTAAAATTCCTCAAAATTCCTCAAGATATGTCATGTTCACCAATGTAATTAGGGATAGAATATGAAGGTTAATGCAATAAAGCATATAAATCAAACCCTAATAAACAATGAAGCAAAAATAAGCATAAAGACATAAAGCATAAAATAATATTACCAAATCTTCATGCCACAATTGATTGACCTTCATTGCACCTTCTCCTTTTGTTGCAATATTAAGTTTTCCCTCAAATTTTTGATGAGAAACTATGACTATGAGACGAACTAAGCAAATATTGAAGGATTTGATCTAAATGCAAGTATACTTAGATTTCTACAAGCAAGAAGTATGGAAGCCTAAATTCTGAAGCATGAAGTATGAAGAAGTGATACAGTAAGGAGATGATCAAAGTTCCCAAATGAGGTTGACATTGTCTTTTTATAAAAAGAAAACAATTTTAGATGAATAGCCATGATTGAAAGTTTGACAAAGCCATAAGATCAAAGGCTAGAATTAAATGTGACAACCAACAATTAGGGTTAGGGAAAAATTAGGTTAAAATTTGAAATGAATGGTTGTGATTTTATTTTAGAAAAATCAAATCAAAGGTCAAGAATGCATGTGACAAGAAGATAGTGGGCACGAGCTGCTGGAGAATCAAATAAGAATTTAAAATTATTTGATTCAAGAGGTGATGTTGACCTTTGGAATTAAAAATTAATTTAATTCAAAAGTGGTGGGGTCATGTGACAGTAAATAATTATTTCAAATTATGTACTTGGTGGGAAAATAGAAAATGCAGAATTTTAAATAAATGACTTTATTTAAATTTAGAAGAAAAGTCAATATGATAATTATTTAATTATGGAGAAAATGGACAAGGTGGACAATAATTAAATAAATCATAGGAATTTATTTAATTATAAGAAGACATAATGAATTAATAATGTAATTAAATAAATCCATAAAATTTATTTATTTAAATTTTCAGGAGGAAATATTGAACAAATAATAATTAAATAAATTTAAGAATTTATTTAATTATAGAGGGACATATGAAATTAGCGATGTATTTAAATAAAATAAATGTAATTTATTTATTTAAATTCTTAGGAGGACTAAAAGATATGAATTAATTAAATAATTAAGAAATATTTAATTAATAGTTGAAATTGGACAATAGGACATAATAAAATATTTTAATTATGTGAGGAGGATGTTTGACATAGAAAAATGTGATTTGTAGGTCTAGGACATTTTTATGTGTCTACAACTCCTTAGGAAATTTGAAACCTAGACCTACAAATCACACACAACGGAGAGGGAAAACAGTTGTTGGGTTAGTGGATAGGTATTTTCCTTCAAACCTCGTTTTGGAAGTCAATCCTAGAAATGAAATCAAATAAGAATGGAGAATGATGAATGGACAAATGAAAATGTTGCAACTCACCAAACCCTTGCAATAAAGTTCTAAAAATATGCTTGAAATGGCTACAATGGATGTAGATCTTGATTCTTGCTTGACGGGGATAGATTTTGAATTGAACACTTGCTTGAATCATAACCCTACATCACAATTGTTAGGTCCAAAATAAAAATGATGCATGAATTACTTGACATGATTCTTGATGCTTGAATCCTTCTCTAAAATGCTTGATATTCTGCCCTTGAATCCTCTTGAACACTCTTGAATACACTTGAATGCTCTTGTAAAATCAAACTTTCTATAAGGATGAATACTTGAATGCTTGGGGTGAAAATGAGTGAAAGACCCTTGTATTTATACTCAATTATGCAAGAATTTCATAAATTACAACACTTCAAGCCGACATCAGATCAAGGATGATAAAATCCAACAAAAAGTTTGAATTAAATTTAATTTTGAGTTAAATGTGACTCATTCACCACCCTTGGAGAATGGGTCCCACCTAAGGGGACTCATTCACCCAAAGTGGTGAATGAGTCCCACCTAAGGGGACTCATTCACCCAAGGTTGTGAACGAGTCCCACCTTAGCTTTTTGAGGTGGGTTTTTCAAGATTTTAATGTTTTAAATGATTTTGTCAAGATTATCCTAGAAATTATACATAAATTAAGGCCTTTAGATGTAACTTAAGGCCAATTAAAGCATAATAAAATCCCAATTAGTAAAGAAAACCCTAGAGGAATGTGAAAGTGTGTTACAACACTTTAAAACAGTCCAAATAAGGCACAAATAAGCTCTTCTAGTTTACAAGGGCCCAACATCTAATGTGAATATGTTAGACACATTGGAACATTAAATCAAGGGCAAGTTAGGGTGACCCTTTTTTGTCATTACATCTAACCCCCACATTAGTGAGAGGAGGAACTTTCTTCTAATTCACACTAAGGTAGACTAGATGCAACAATGCCAATGGGATAATAAAGTTGCAATCAAGAGGGGTTCAAATGTACCAATGCTAGTATGATAGTACAACCATGGTCAAGAGGGTTGCACAAACCCCAAGGACCAAGGTCCTATGGAAAAATAACATAAGAAAAATATAAAAAACATGAAAATGATAAAGAGCAACAACAAGGCACAAGCATGCATTGTCAAAGACATAGAGGAAATGAAGCAAAATGACAAATAAAAGGGTAGATCAAACTTCAGCTGTTTGTCCAACTCGATGCGGATCAGATCTAGGTTATTTTTCTGAAAAATGCATACTCACTCTAAGGCAGCAAAACTTCAGGCTATCTACCGAGTATGAATTCCAAGAAGGTGGGACACATACCTTCATGGTTGGTATTCTCTCTCACACATGAGTGGCTAAGGGAAATTCATGCCCTTGTTCAACTTCCCGTCAAACCATAAAAAAGTTATACCTCCTAATAACCTTGATAAGACGCCACACAAAAATGATTTTCAAGCTTCATGAGACAAGAAAAGCTTTGTATTCTTGTAACTCATGAACAAACAAGATGGATCTATACACATGCAAGTTGTGTTATGCAAGGTGGCCATATAATTGAAAATTGCAAATGCAACAATAAGGAATGTTCAAGGTAGTCATGCTTAGCTCATGTGAGGTCTTTCACTTAGGGAATATTGTGCCTAATATCTCCAAGAAAGGACCATTAAAGAACAGAAAATTCACAACTTAGGGGATGGAGTGTGTCACATCAAGCCACTAAGAGGAATGTAGTATGCTGAGAGATCATGCTTCTGAAAGAAATCACACCCAATGTCATCCACAAAGTGAAAACACAATGTATAAAATAAGAGGACTTCACCAGGGAAAATGCAAAAGAATAATGCCAATATGCCCCCAATTTAAATAAATTGCTAAACACTCTACTATGAGAAACTATTTTAAAGTAGCAAATTATAAATGCTAACAATAAAGAAGACATGAGAGCTAACTTGGAAATCCCTATGCCAAGTCATATGTTTCCAAGTAAAGCTATGTCATGCAAAGGAAAAGGAAAAGAGAGGGGTTGACCCCAAAATGAAAACACCAAACACATAAGGGATATATGGATTTAGGGTCAGTATGTTCTTGCTACAGTGTTTTAAGAGAGCTCAGAACTATTATCATTCCTCAAACACATATAGAACTAGAAGAATGACACAAAGAGGGTGAGGATAGAAAAAACCTTTCAAGTTAGCATGGAAGAGACATGAATGTCTCGATGCCTTGAGTCATACCTAGAAGGAAAACAAGAGACAAATGAATAGAAATAAAGAAAAATAGAGAAAAATATTTTGGGTCAACATGGAAGAGACATGAATGTCTCGATGCCTTGCGTCATCCCCAAAAGGAAAACAAAAGACAAATGAAAAGAAAATAAAATGTGAAAAGGTAAAAGGGTACAACATAGAGAAGAATGAAGGTACAAATAGAGGAATGTTACAAAGAGAGAGAGAGAGAGAGAATGAGATACAACAAACAAAAGAAGATAAAGGATCACAATATGCACATGCAATCACATAAAAGGAAATGCGAAAGAAGTAATGTAAAAGACTAGTAAGGCACATGACAATCAGCCTAAATCAAGTCATTTGCAGGTCAATCTTAATCTAAACATAAGGAAGACAACTAGCTAAAGGGATAATGTCAAATGCATTACTACCTAGGACAAGGCTATCTACCTCCTGCCTCCACTAAGTGCAATACAAGAATGAGTTGAGGTAGGTGATGGGAAATATTATGTAATAGTGAGAATAGGATATTCTAAAACTATTACATAACAAGGCATAGAAAGGTATGTTATACTATCACTTGATGGGAGTTATTGTGATCTCGAACTGAAATTTTTTTAATCCTAAGTCCAGAATACATGAAACTCATCAATACCATGTCTAAGAGTTTTGTGATATTGATAATTTGTGGAACCTTTTAATCTTTAATATATAGGATTAGCTTGTATTTCATAGGTGGGAATAGTATAAGTCCGTGTTTAGAAGTATTTGTAATTTTCTTTCACTTTCACGTGGTGGGCAAGGGAACATTAATTTTTTTAGTTTGTAAGGCCTCTTGTTCTTGCTAGATTCACCAACTTCTCTAGTTGAATGTTGAGGAGGACCTAAAGTTATCCTATCATCATTGTCATCATTATGAATCATTAGTTGTTCTTTAGGAAGAAGTATATTCATATCAAGAGAAGGATATAAGACTACTATACCATAACTATGAAGCCTCAGGTATTCTTTAGGAGCACTTATGTTGAGGGATGGAGGTCTTGATATCCTATCCCTTTGGTTTCCTCAATTGGTATTTTCTCTAGGAGTTGATGAATTTTATGTTCAAATTTTGTATCGCATCCTTGTTTGCTCAAGATTGTCAAGCTTTTTCCATATATCTCTTCTAGGTTGATATGAGTGTCTATCACCTTGTTAACATAGAATGGTTGAGTGTTTGCTTTCTTAGAGGAACTAGATTCACCTACTGTAGGGAACTTAGGTTTAAATTTTGTCTCAACTTCTAGATGTAAATAACTAAATATCTCAAAAGGTGGTATTATAGGTGGTTTTGATTGTTTCGTTGATGGATAAAAGGATGAATTTTCTTCAAGGTTGTTAAGGAAATCATTTAGAAACTAATTTATGTTGTCATCATCTTCTCCAATGATGTCAACATCATGAGGAGGACATGCTTCAGGAGTTGAAGGAGCATGAGTCAATTCAATTTCATTAGGGTCATTTCAAAAACCACAACTTGACACATCCACTTACGACTTTAAGGACATCCATAGATTACCAAAGCGCATGTCCATGATGTTGATTTCAAATTCTAAACTATGCAACAATGTGAAATGAAAATGCTTTAGAGGCAATTTTGAATTTAAGCAATGCACAAGATTAATGTGTTTAAACTAGATGCACAGACTTGGATATTGATATGGAAGATCTATAAACTGAAACAAAAAGGTAATAACAACTAACAAAAACTTAGAAATAGAATTTTAAATGCTAGAAAATTCAGTGGAAAATATGCAAAGGGAGTGATTCACCTAGGGTGACAAATGAGTCCCAGTAAGGATTTTTTTCAAAATGTTCAGAATTTTTTAGTTGATTTTTATGCTTTTTATGCTATATGATGTAAATGTTAAGTGAAAATGAAATATTTGTTTGATTTTTAGTGAAATGAGATTCAAATATGTAAATTTAGAAACCCTAGAATTCCAATTAACTAATGAAAACTCTAATGCAATGTTAATGCAAGCCAAATCTAGGATGATGATGCACTCCAAATCAGAAATTTAATGTTCTCAATGAAGATTCACCAAAATAAAATGGTAAAAATATGGTATGGTGCTACCATATGGTTTACGACATAGAGCACACCCACTTTTCCACTTTCATTGAAGGATAACCCTTGAGATCTCAATGCAAAGGAGAAAGAGATATTGGAAGAGGGTTTTCCTAGGGGATGAATATAGACTAATGAGGGGTTCACCACCAAGTTTAGAATTGATAAATACAATGAAATGCAAGATGAAATGCAAAACCCTAATGTGATAAAAACTTGAATTGAATGACCTAAAAATCCAAATGAAACAACACAAAAAATTATAGAACAAAATGTGTGCACCTAGAAATATGGAGATAGCTAGAAGGACATCTAAAAAAATGGAAAATATATCTTCAATGTTGAGTGGGACTCACTCACCAAGCTAGGAAAATGAATCCTAAATCGGGGTTTCTATGCAGGAACAAGAATCAGCCAAATGGGTATTTGAATCTGCAGAAATTTGAAATTTGATTGAAACTGGGACTCATTCACTAGAAGTGGTGAATCAGTCTAGTTGGGATTTTCTAAAGCTTTAAAGTATAATCCTATTCTTCTTAGTCTACTTTGTCCTTCCTAATTGAGTTTCAGATCCTGAACCCTGATTTGCAACCTATAGGTGATCTCCAAGTATCTCCAATTCTTGATGATAAATTTGAAAACTTTTCTCCAATCTTTCTCCTTAGGAAATATGAAACCTAGACTTGCAAATAATACACAAGGGAGAGGGGAAAATGTTGTTGGGTTAGTGGATAGGGGTTTTCCTTGGTCAAACCTTGTTTTCAAAATCAATCCTAGAAATGAAATTAAATAAGAATGGAGAATGATGAATGAAAAAATGACAATATTGCAACTCACCAAACCCTTGCAATAAAGTGTTCCAAATATGCTTGAAATGGCTACAATGGATGTATATCTTGATACTTTCTTGAAGGGGATAGTTCTTAAATTGAACACTTGCTTGAATCATAACCCTAAATCACAATTGTTAGCTCCAAAACAAACATGATGCATGAAGTCCTTCAATTGATGCTTGATGCTTGAATGCTACTCTAAAATACGTAATAGTCTATCTTTGAATGCTCTTGAACACTCTTGAATGTACTTGAATGGTCTTGTACACTCAAAAATTCTATAAGCATGAACACTTGAATGCTTGGGGTGAAAATGAGTGAAAGAACCTTGCATTTATTCTCATTTATGTGAGAATTCCCAAAATTACAACACTACAAGTCAACATCGGATCTAGAAGGATAAAATCCTACCAAAAATTTGAATTAAAAATTAATTTTGAGTTAAATGGTGGTGAATGGGTCCCACCGAAGAGGACTAATGCACCCAAGGTGGAAAATGAGTCCCACCTTAGGGGGACCTTTTTCTATCATTACAAAGATATAATTATTTTTTGGTAGTCTATAGCTTATAGGAAATTTTGGCTTATATATTAAGTCTTTGACCTATGATATCATCTCAACAAAGAATTTATTCAAATTTCCCCTATTTTATTAGACTGTAGAAACTCCCTCAATAACTGGGTATGTGTAGGATCATCATGGAAAAAATAGGCCCTTAAGTGAAAATTTTTTTAGAAAAATTAGAGTTAGGCAACTTGATGTAAAAATTTCAATAAGTTATCTATATTATTTTAAAAATATGTAAGAATAGAATATGTACCAAATTGAATGTAGTTTCTAAACTACTAGGTTTTCTTTAAAAAAAAAATCTATTTGGTGAAAATTTGAAATTTCAATGCAGTAGTACTTAAATTTCAGGGAAAAAATAAGAAGTAGGTGTCTGTCTAACCACCCTAACCACAATAAAATGATAATATATTTTTATAATATTTTAAATATAAGTAGAGGACTTGTGTCTCAATGTGATGCATATTTTTTGTAATTTTTTCCAAGTAAATAATTAATTATGATTTTTTTATTACAACTTTTAAAAATATAAAAAACCCGTATGTTTGACCACCTTAACTTGGTCAAAACTTCATGAAATTCAAATTTTCTTTTTTTAATCCTATACTATTCAAAGCATAGAATGTGACACATGTTTTGGATTCAAAAAATATGATACCATTTGAAAGCTATAGATGTTTTTCAATCAGTCAATCAATGAGGACTTTAGTCATAATTTGAATAGAAAATGAATAATAATTACTTATTAAATACAAAGTAAAGCATAATTTATATTGGTGGAAAGCTGAGAATCTCCTTTAAAAACCCTTTTCATTTCATCAATTTTGGGTAAAAAAAAAGTCGTCAGCCACATATCCATCATATTGCCACTTTTTGGCCCATCATGATCCTGCACATACCAAACTTTAGATATATGGTATTCCTAAGGAGGTATAGAATACACTTTGTGATTTTGAATGCTTTTTTTCTTTTATCAATTTCAAAGAAAGAGTTGGGAAATTATGCAAGAATTTATGTCAAATGGCACTCTTCAAGTATACCAAGCATACATTAAATCTATGCTCTTCCTTGGAAATGTAACGTCAATAATTGGATTACAAATATTGTCAGTTTTTTGTTTACACTATAGATGTATTAGACATGGTGTAAGAGATTTTGAAAAAACTAAAAATATGATTGGAGGTTTGAAAATAATAAAAGTGTTAGAGTTTTTTGCATTAAGAGAACTTATGAGAATATCTATCATAGTACTTTGGAATGTAATTTTACATCTAGGGAGGAGTAGGAAGTAGGGAGTGTGGAATGAAATCAAGTTTATTGTTCTAATTGGTAAATCATCTTGTGGAAAATATTAGGTAGTTGATAATTCCTTGATCAAATAAAAATAAGGAAAATGGTTTGGGTGAGGGTGAGGTTATTTTTTTTGGATGGAAAGATATAATACAAGATTGAGGGAAATGAATTTATTTTTATATTATTATAATTTCTTCATGTTGTTAACTTTCAACCCATCAAAACTAGTTGATATAAAGGAAGGAGAATTGATACTATTAGTAGGGTTTAGTGCAATTCCATAAGCTACCACAATCTACCACATATGACATGTGGAATGTAAGGCTAACATAAGAGACTAAATAAGAGGTTCCTTATAAGTGTCACATCTCCATAAGAGACAAAGTATAAATATATGTATGTAATATATGTAAGAGATATCAAAGATTAGATATAGAATATGGATATAAAATAGAATATGATGAGAAGATAATGATAATACAGAGAAGAGACTAAGACCTAAAATTGTGTATATTATATGATAATATACATATGGATCTATAAGTGTTAGATGAATGAATGTGTTTTTCTTATTTAAAGTTACGTATGGAATGTGTTTAGATATATTTTTCTTTTTCATAACTACTCTTTTCTCTCAATATATCCTCTTGGGTATAAAAAATCTATAGTAGGGATACTAGGGTATAAATATTTGGACTACAATTTCCCTTTTCCTCTTTCCAACATTGGTTTAATTGTAAAAATTGTAGAGTGAGAAATAAAGGAAATATAGAGTAGGGAAAATAATCAATAGCAGAAGAAACAAATAATTAATTAAAAAAAGAAAAAAATGTCTTAGAAATCTCCAAAAGCAACTCTTAGGTACTACCCTTGAGAGAGGGGGGTAGGAACTTAAGGGATGAAAAATACGAATGGGGAAGGAATCTAAAAAACATCTCTTAAAATATGTAACTAAACAATAGGAAAAAGGGGAATGCTTTATAACCTAGGTCATAGAATACCACTATTCTCCAATTGTCATTCAATAATGTCCTAGGAATCCAAATTGGACTGACTATCAACCTCAAAGGTGAGTCAATTCTCAACAAGCAAGACCTAGGCAGGGTTTCTTTAAGCTTTAAGGGGTTCACCACCAAGAAAAAGCTAGGTAAAGACAAGTAAACATTCAACTCAAAAAACCTAATAATGCATGCTTTAAATGAAGGATGCAAATTATGAAATTAAGCAATGAGTTATAATGTATGTACCTTGGAAGTCTAGAAATGTGACAAGGATTCTAGAAATACAAAGAAGCTATCAAAATATTCTATGGAGGACTAAGATTCCCTTACTATATTATTAGTCACATTGTTTTTTTTTGGGGTAGATGCAAAATCTTTGGATCCCAAAAGAGGATCCGAAAGAATCTCTACAAAATTCTTCCTAGAGGACTAAGACGCCCTTGCTACTATCTTAGTCCTGATCTAAATTTTTGAAATCTTTGAATGTCATATTGAGGCTTGATGTCTACTTTTCCTTCTTCTCTAATCTCAGGTTCTAAAACTTCCAGGTCTGTCCTATAGGTGACTTCTCGTGAAGATGAAAAATTTGCAATGCAAATTTTCAACTTTTCACTTCAAATGATCTTCAATTCTTTAGCCTAAATCTACAATCATAAGCACACATGAGAGGAAAAACTTGTTGGTTGTTAGTGAATGAGTGTTTTCCTTGGTCAAACCCCTTGTTAGTAATTAAACCTTGAAATGAAATGAAATGAAGGAGGGAAATGATGAATGAACAAAGTGGTATGTTGCAGCTCTCACCAAACCCTTGTTGTGAAATCTGAAAACTTGTGTGAAGTGGCTAGCTTGAATGTAGATCTTGAATCAAAGGAGTGCTTGATAGATATTGACTTGAATTTCTTACTTGAATCAAAACCTTACATCACAAATATTACCTCAAAAAAACACATGGTAGAAGAAGTTCTTTGATGTGATGCTTGAATCTTGATGATGGCTCCAAATGCTTGATGAAATTCTCTTGAATTCTCTATAATGCTCTCTTGAAATTTCTAGAATGCTTAGATGTCTTGAATGAATTCTTAAATATGAAAATGAGTGAATGAACCTTGTATTTATACTTATTTATGCTTAATATCCCAAAATTACACCACACCAAGCCGACATATGAATTCATTAATTAAAAAAGGCTCAATCCCAATAGAATTTGAAATTAAATCCCAAAAATACCTTAAGGGTGGATAAGAATCCCTAGGTGGCTTCTTAGCCCGAGGCATGAAACTCGAGGAACATACTCCAAAAAGGGGCCCATTTAAGGCACACTGGGAATCAGGGTCCCAAAACCTTTGGGGGACAAAGATTCTCTAGGTGTCTTATTAGTCCTAGTCCAAAAATCAAGGACACACAACCAAAATAATTAAATTATCATTTATTCATTGATGTTTGTCAAGATTAGCCAAAAAATGATATAGCTTATTAGGCTTGTGGATGGAAAATAGAACCAATTAAGATGTAAATAGGGATAAAAAAGCAAGGTGGGACCAAAAAAGTTTGAAAATCCAAGGGTATGCATTTTCCTACACTACATTTAGCCCCCACTTCAGTGAGAGGATGAAATTTATTCAAACTCACACTAAAGTAGCCAACCACACAATCAAGAGGAGTCAAAATGTACAAATTCTAGTAAGATAGGATGACAATAATCAAAGGGTGGCCAAGCCCCCAGGATCAAGATCGTATGTAAATATAACATGGGCACGAAGGAACACACATGTGAATGATATATGAAGCCATAACCAGATCTAAAACATACACCATCAAAGATGAAAAAAAGGAAAAAGGAAAAATAAAAAAAAAGAAGTTACGGATAAAGCTTCGAATGGCCGTCCAATGCACTATTGACCAAGTCTAGGCTATTTTTCCAAGAGATATTTACAAGTGGAATGTGTTTTCCACTATGCAAACAAAATGCATGCTCACAAGGGCTAGTGAAGCTAGTTTTCCACTAGGTGAGCCCCAAGAGGTCAATATCAAAGTCATACACCCATGACTATGATGAGGACAAAGAAAAAAATGCACGCTCATAAGGGATAGTGAAGCTTGTTGTCCACTAGGTGAGGCCCTAGGAACCATATCAAATCCATACCTCCAAGACTTTAATATGGTAAAAAAATGCAATACAACAAGAAGTGATGTTCAAATGCATTTTGCTTAGTTCGTGCAAGGTCTCGTCTTAGGGAACATTTTTGCCTAATGTTCCAAAGAGAGGACAAGTCAAAGAAATATCACACTCTCGGAGGAAATAAAACCTAATGACAACACAAAGAAAAGGACGCGTCGCAAGAAGGGAGAAAATCGCACAATGAAATATGAGTTTCAATGTATGCCCACTCTTTAAAGCGGTTGCTAACACCATTGCTATGATAAATTTCTTTAAAGTAGAAGAAGACATGAGAACTTATTTGGAAAGCCTTATGCAAAGTCATATGTTTCCAATAAGCGACATCATGAATAACTATGTCACATGCAAGCCAACTTAATGCATGTCGACCATATCCCAAGCTTGCTCTTATATGTACATGAAAAGTGGTCAACTAGCCAAAAGAGACAATGACAAGTGACATATGAGGAGAAGGTTTCCTAACCCCTTTCCCCCACTTAGTGCAAGACAAGGGTGAGTCAAGATAATTCATGAGAAACATGCTAGAGTGAAAATCAGTATCAATTAGAGGAATTAGGTGTCCCCACATAAGGAAGAGCACCAGACTCCTTAAGATGTTGGATTTTACTACTCAAAGCCTTATATACATTAGTAGAATGACCATGAAATCTATGACATTCAAAAAATAAACTCCTATAGTAAAACTTATTTCGTGTTCTTGGGGGGAGGGATATCAAACAATCTTGGAGGAGTCTCAAAAAGGTACTTTCATGATCAAAAGTAGAGGATGTTTTGTTATTTTTTGACAAAAATATCTCTAGATTAGTATAAGATGTCATACCTACACAACATTCATTAGAATGTGAGATTTTGTTCTATCCTTTACTGGAGGGTGTAAAATCTATCAAATTCAAATCATTAGTGTTTTGTGTGATGAAATTGACATTAAGTGAAGATTTCTTTGTTTCTTGCAAATGATAACAATTAATACCACTAGCATTTATCAATTCAGGATGCACTATTGTCAAAATTGGCCTAGAGAAATCCTTTGTGAGAGTGTTGATATTGAGTGAAGGATTTTTTATTTCATTTGAGGGACAATAACCAAGACCACTAGTCTTTTCTTGCATGTGAGGCTCTATAGGGACATAAATACCTTGTTCTCTAGCACCACATCCTTTTCCACTATATCCAAGTTATTTCATAAGTTAGTAACCTCTTCCATAAAGTTTTTTCATGTCTTTTCGATTCAGTGGTTGTTGATAATTAGTTTCATTAAAGTTCATTATATAATTTGTTGTTGTGTGTTCTAAGGTGGTTGAGGTGGATCCTTTCTGTAATGCTAGAAAAGATTCTACTTTTTCCTTGCTTGATTTAAAAAAAATTAATGACAAATTGAACTTAATGTTGTTTTGATCTAGTGTTGTGAGGTGTTTTACACATCCACATTAGGCCTTAGGCCCTTTTAAAGCTAAATTAACCTAACTCTGTCCTAATTTAATATTGTAAAGTGTATTTATTGTAACCTTCACATTAAATTAAGGAGGCTTGTAAACTAAAGTGGACCTAACCTAGTGTTGTAATGTGTTTTACACATTCACATTGGATTTAGGGTCCTCCTAAGCTAAATAGATCTAAATTTTCCTTAATTTAGTAGTGTAAAGTGTATCTATTTACACTCTCACATTAGATTTTGGGCTCGATTACATTTATGACCTTAATATCATCATTAATATGCCCCTATGACCATATATTGTGTATCCCAAGGAATAATTTAATCAAAAACCTAACAAAAGGGTATGTGCAGGATCATGATGGCCCAAAATGTGGGGATATGATGGGTATGTGGCTAATGACTTGTTCTTTTACCCAAAATTGATGAAACGAAAAGGGTTTTTATAGGATATTCTCAGCTTT
Source organism: Sequoia sempervirens (assembly GCA_007258455.2). Classification (NCBI taxonomy): domain Eukaryota; kingdom Viridiplantae; phylum Streptophyta; class Pinopsida; order Cupressales; family Cupressaceae; genus Sequoia; species Sequoia sempervirens. The sequence continues at coordinate 38,467,758 of VDFB02000017.1, read as the reverse complement.
CAACCAATATAAATTATAATTTACTTTGAATTTAATAAATAACTATTATTCATTTTCTATTTGAATTATGACTAAATTCCTAATTGATAGGCTGATTGAAAAACATCTATATCTTTCAAATAGTATCACATTTTTTGAATCCAAAACATGCATCACATTCTATGCTTTGCATAATATAGGATTAAAAATATATATATTTGAATTTTGTGAAGTTTTGACCAAGTTAAGTTGGTCATACATATGAGTTTTTTATATTTTTTAAAAGTTGTAAATAAAAAATCATAATTAATTATTTACATGGAAATAAATTACAAAAAATTATACATCACATTGGGACATGAGTCCTCTACTTATATCCAAAATATTATAAAAAAATATTATAATTTTATTATGGTTAGGGTGGTTAGACAAACACCTACTTCTTACCTTTTCCCTAAAATTTAAGTACTACTACATTGAAATTTCAATTTTTCATGGTCAAATAGATTTTTTTTTAAACTAAACCTAGTACTTTAGAAACTACATTCAATTTGCTACATATTCTATTCTTACATATTTTTGAAATAATATAGATAACTTATTGAAATTTTTATGTCGAGTTTCCTAACTTTGATTTTCTGAATTTTTTGCCACTTAAGGGCCTGTTTTTTCCATGATGATCCTGTACATACCCAAAATTAACATATAAGCTTAATTTCTTCACTCCCTAACATTCTAACAGGAAAAGTGGCCCTTGTAGGACCCATTCACCACTTTTGGAAAATGAGTCCATTCTAGGTGGGACTCATTCACTCAAGATGGCGAATGAGTCCCATTTGAGCTATTTTCAAGGTTTGAGCAGGAAAAATTGGGTTTTAAGTTCCAATTTCTCCTATGTTGGCCTTGGGGAACAAATTAATGGTCATGTAAGCGCATTTCCTATATAAATGAGCTTCCAAATCATTATTGTTCTATAGAAAAATGGCCCCTTATCATTTTCATGGCCTTTTAGGTATTGTTTCATGGTGTTTGATTTGTTTTGCTTTGATTGTATGTTGTAACATGGATTGAACATACATATTTAGGTACTAAAATTCAAATAATGGCATCTTGTGAAGGTGTTGTGAAGTGTTGTAAAATATTTCTACACTCTTCTAGACTCTATTTATTACAATTCACCTAAAAACCATCTTTTCATCACTAATCAAGTCCTATTTTGAAGTGTTGTAAAGTCTTGTAACAAGTTTTCATGCTTTTCTAGGCACACCTTCACTATTGAGCCCTTTCTTATTCTTTATTTGGTCCCTTTATGCCCTTATAAAGCTCAATTAAGTGTATTTTTGAATGTAAGGCCAATAAACAACATTAAATGCAAGTTATTTCTAGATACCCATTTTCAAGTCCTAGGTGGGACCCATTCACTATGGGTGGTGAATGAGTCCCCCTTGGCTCCAAATTCAAAATATTTCAAAATTCTTTTTGAGTTTTTACTCAAAAACACTTGATGTCGGCCTATGATGAGGTATGAATGGGTAACTAAGGCACAAGATTGTATAAATAAGTGATTTTCACCTCATTTTACATCACCTAAGGCATTCATGCAATCTCCTACATTCTCCTACATTCACATATCATATTCAAGCATCTTATCACATCAAATAAAGCAATCTTCAAGCACTTTGGAGCATCCATTGACACTACTTCAGATTTACATCATCAAGGGTTTGGTAAGTTGATAGCATTTGCATGTTGTTAATTTCTCATTCTCTTTCAATACACTATTTCATTAAGGGCTTGATTACCAAAGTGGGGTTTAACTAAGGCAAACCCCTATTTTCTAACCCTCAACCATTTTCCCCTTTTGCATGTGTTTTTGTATGTAGATTTATCAAGCATTTAGGTGATTGAAAAGTGGTCAACAAGTCAACTAGGTGCTTCCATTCAAATCAACATCATTTCAAGCTTGGAGAAGGTTTTATGTCTGTTTCATGCAGAATTGACTTCGACAACTAGACAAGTAGATATTTCCAGATCTGGTGTTGCAGACTTGTCTCCTAATTTCTCATTTGGTGGTGTGAGTGAGTCCCACCTTAAGACTAAAAATCTAGATTTTGTTAGATTATGGATCCCAACAATTAGAAACTGGTTCTTGACACTTTTTCACTAGTGGGTATGTGCAGGATCATCATGGAAAAAGCAAGCCCTTAAGTGGCAAATAATTCAAAAAAATCAGAGTTAGACAACTTGACATAAAAATTTGAATAAGTTATCTATATTATTTAAAAAATATGTAAGAATAGAATATGTAGCAAATTTAATGTAGTTTATAAACTACTAGGTTTTTTTTGAAAAAAAAAATCTATTTGGTGAGAATTTGAAATTTCAATGCAGTAGTACTTGAATTTCAGGGAAAAAATAAGAAGTAGGTTTTTTTCTAACCACCCTAACCACAATAAAATGATAATATGTTTTTATAAGATTTTAGATATGGGTATGTGCAGGATCATCATGGAAAAAACAGGCCCTTAAGTGGCAAAAAATTTAAAAAAATCAAAGTTAGGAAACTTGAAGTTAAAATTTGAATAAGTTATCTATATTATTTCAAAAATATGTAAGAATAGAATCTGTAGCAAATTGAATGTAGTTTCTAAACTACTAGGTTTGTTTTAAAAAAATCCATGAAATTTTAATGCAGTGGTCCTTAAATTTTAGGGGAAAATAAGTAGGTGTGCTGTACGACCACTAACCACAATAAAATAATAATAATTTTTATAATATTTTAGATATAAGTAGAGGACTCATGCCCGATGTGATGCATATTTTTTGTAATTTTTTCTAAGTAAATAATTAATTATGATTTTTTTATTACAAATTTTAAAAATATAAAAGCTCATATGTCTGACCACGTAAACTTTGTCAAAACTTCATGAAATTCATTTTTTCTTTTTTTAATCCTATAGTATGCAAAACATAGAATGTGACACATGTTTTGGATTCAAAAAATGTGATACCGTTTGAAATCTATAAATATTTTTCAATCAGCCTATCAATCAGGAATTTAGTCGTAATTTGAATAGAAAATGGATAATGATTACTTATTAAATTAAAATTAAAGCATAATTTATATCAGTGGAAAGGTAAGAATCTCCTTTAAAAACTCTTTTCGTTTCATCAATTTTGGGTTAAAAAATTGTCGTAAGCCACATACCCATCATATTGCCACTTTTTGGCCCATTATGATCATGCACATACCCATATAAGTAGAGGATTCATGTCTCGATGTGATCCATATTTTTTTGTAATTTTTTCCCAAGTAAATAATTAATTATAAATTTTTTATTACAACTTTAAAAAAAAATAAAAACTTGTATGTCTTACCACCTTAACTTGTTCAAAACTTCATGAAATTCATTTTTTCTTTTTTTAATCCTATAGTATGTGAAGCATAGAATGTGACAAATTTTTTGGATTGAAAAAATGTTATACTATTTGAAATCTATACATGTTTTTCAATCAGCCTATCAATTAGGACTTTAGTCGTAATTCAAATAGAAAATGAATAATAATTACTTGTTTAATTCAAAGTAAATAATAATTTATATTGGTGGAAAGCTGAGAATATCCTTTAAAAACCCTTTTTTTTTCATCAATTTTGGGTTAAAAATAGTTGTCAGCCACATACCCATCATATTGCCACTTTTTGGCCCATTGATCTTACACATACCCTAGTAGTAGGACTAATTTTCGACCCTGGACAAATGAATCCCACTATGAATTTTAGTAATTTTAGACAATGTTCACAACATTCTAGATTCTTCAAATCTTTCTCAGGTGCACTCTATTTAATCCCATTTCTTTTTGTTCTGCATTACTTCATCACTTAGTTCATTGTTAGCATATCATAGTGTGTTTTCAAACATAGCTTAGTTTTCCATTCAAATCCATTCATTTAAATCACTTATTTTCATTTAGTTCAATTCAATTAGCTTAGATGAAATCACACATAACATAATTTGAATGAAACCTTTAGCATTTTTGGCCCTAACTCTCTCCTTTTAGGTGAAAAACCCTAGAAGAGCTAGAGAAGTCCTAGAGAGCCAAAAATCTACTGTTCATTTTGGTGAACCTACATTTTTGAACATTTCCTTTCTGATTCCCACTGCATATTTCATCCTAGATTACATTTTCATTAACGTTCAATTAAGACATTGTTTTGTTTTTGCATTCTAGGATTTTTCATATTGCATTAGTGAAAGCTTTATTTAGATTTCATTTTTGCATTGCACGTCATTGAAAAAACTGAAAAACTGCATTCTACATCCTTAATTACATTTTGAAAAGCATTAGAATCATCTTAAATTTTTTGAAAGAACATAAAAAAATCATCATCTTGGGACTCATTCACCACCTTGGGCGAATGAGTCCCTCTGCACTTTTTAAACAACATTTCTAGCATTTTTTGGCACTTTTTTGCATTTATGTTTTCTCTAGTTAGTTCTCTATTACAGTTATGAGAATTTCTATTATTTTCATTTCAAACTCCTAGATTACCTTGCATTTGAATTCACCCCATCCTTTGTGGTACTTGTATGAGTGTTTGGTGCCATGTTGATAATAATTTAGTTAGAAGAAGTTCTTGACTCATGGCCTCCCACAATAGCACTTTCATTGTGTACCTTGGGATCTCACGAGCTTCTACTCCTAGTATGGAAAATGGTGCATTAGGAATTGAAAATACCACTTCTATTCCTTCACCTTTCCATCCAATGAATGTTGACACCCAAAAAAACTCCCTCCCATGAGAAAAATTCATTAATATTCATGAGGTTTTTGCACATCTACAACAAGACTTGTCACTTGTAAACATTTCCTCTACCACCATACCCATAATAAAAACCTTCATCACTTGATTGAAAGTGATGATGGCTTACATTTCCTCTACCACCAATTATATTATGAAAGATCAAAGTGATGTTATGAAAGTGATGATGGGTAAAAGCACAAACCTGTGTCACACTTTATAAAGGAATCGGCCAACAGCAAAAAGAATTATGAACTTCGACCACATAAAAGTGGTCTTTATGTTTTGAATTTCAAAATGGTGTAAACTAATGAAATGTAGAAATTTTGATAAAGTTTATTGTTGTAATTTTTAAAATTTTAAAAAAAATTATTTTCATTATTTTTTTATCAATTTAAGGACAAATTTTGGAATGCTGAAAATTTCAGAAAAGAGTGACTTCACCGGCCGTCAAGAAACGAATTGAAAAAAACTTCATTTCTCCCTAATTTTTTTCTCCAAATAGGTAACTTCAATATCTTGTGCATGGAAAAAGAAAAATCAAATTTTGATGTATATTTTTCTTGTAATAACGTTTTAAAGTCAAACATGTCAAAATTTGATAGTTTTCACGGGCCGTCAACTATTTTCAAAATTTTAAATCATTTTCAAAAAAATAATTATACCCTTTTGAAGAAGACTCTCTCCTCTTGTGCCCCATATAAGATTTAAATTTTTTTAATAAATTTTACTATCTTGTTTTTAATTTGTAATCAACATTCTTTTTCATTTTTAAAACCTACTTGCATTATTTTAAAAATAAAATATATTAAAACTAATAAAAATATTAAAAAAATTATATATTTGGATTCTCCACTCTGAGCTCTACAAAAGGGTATTTTTTTTTTTGCAAAAAAATTATTCTGACTAAAGAAATACTTAGCTAAAGTTGAAAGTTTCAGAAAATTCTGAAAAAGCTGAGTTGGCTGCCAACTAGGATGCCACATAGACAGTTTCGGTAGAAACAGTTTCTATAGAAAGGGTTTCAGCCGAAACCATTTCTATAGAAACTATTTCTATCAAAACCCTTTCTATAGAAACCCCGCACATTAAAAAATCCAATTTCGATGGCAGTTTTGAAGCGGGAAGAGGAAAATTTTGATTTTTTTGGATTCGGGCGAAACTTATTCGACCGAAACCTATGTGCCACGTAATATGCCACATGGTTTCGGTCGAAACCTAGTCGGGCGAAACCTTTCTAGCTGAAATTATTTCACTTGGAACTATTTATTTGGCCGAAAGTGTGACACAACTTTGTGCTTTTACCCTGATGGCTTACATTTCATACATTTCCTCTACCTGTAATCGAAAACCTTCATCACTTGATTGAAAGTGATGATGGCTTACATTTCCTCTACCACCATACCCCTTAGTGTTCCTTTCACTTCACCTAACATCACCTAAAATCCATCACAATTTTCTCTTCCACCTCAAGCCACATATCTCAATCCTATTCTTATACAAGGGTAAGTGCAGGATCATTGTGCAAAAAATAGGCCCTTAAGTGGCAAAAAATTCAGAAAAATTAGTGTTAGGCAACTTGACGTAAGTATTTGAATAAGTTATCTATATTATTTCAAAAATATGTAAGAATAGAATTTGTAGAAAATTGAATGTAGTTTCTAAAATACTAGGTTTATTTAAAAATTAATAAAATCTATTTGGTGAAAATTTGAAATTTCAATACAGTAGTACTTAAATTTCAGGGAAAAAATAAGAAGTAGGTGTCTGTCTGACCACCCTAACCATAATAAAATGATAATATTTTTTTGTAAGATTTTATATACAAGTAGAGGACTCATGTCTGGATGTCATGCATATTTTTTTGTAATTTTTTTCCAAGTAAATAATTAATCATGATTTTTTTATTACAACTTTTAGAAAATATAAAAACTCGTCTGTCTAACCACCTTAACTTGGTCAAAACTTCATGAAATTTAATTTTTCTTTTTTAATCCTATATTATGTGAAGCATAGAATGTGATGCATGTTTCGGATTCAAAAAATATGATACCGTTTGAAAGTTATAGATGTTTTTCAATTAGCCTATCGATCAGGACTTTAGTCATAGTTCTAATAGAAAATGAATAATAATTATTTATTAAATTCAAATTAAATCATAATTTATATTTTTGGAAATCTGAGAATCTCCTCTAAAAACCCTTTTCGTTTCATTAATTTTGGGTGAAAAAAAAGTCGTCAGCCACATACCCTCATAATATTGCCACTTTTTGGCGCACCATGATCCTGGACATACCCACAACTCCTTAACACCATTTCATACATGCAACAAAAAATTTCCACCATTAGCCATGGTCAAATTTATCCACCCACATATCATGTTCGTAGCAGCCCATTATCCTTAGAAATATTACGTACCTCGATGCCACAAGGGATAGAAATGCCTCAGTTTGAGAAATATGGAGCTTAATGCTTATACAACTTTATGTAGTGATTTTTTCCTTGACAATAAACTTGTAGCCAAAAATTATCCAAGGACCTTGAAAGATACTACCTTAGAGTGGTTTTCCAACTTTCCCAACCATTCCATCCACTCCTTTAATGAATTGGTGGATGCTTTCATAAGTCACTTTCAAGTTCACATGACACCTAACAAGAAAATGGCTGACCTCATGATATGTAGAAAAAATATGGATGAAAAAGTGACTGACTTTATCTCACAATACTAATCCTTGTATCCTAAAATCGATGTCAAGATAACTAATGCACATATGCAAAAGATGTTTATCAAAAAAATTCACACAAACCTTTAGGATAAACTAACTATGATGAAATTCACTTCATTCATCCATTTATGCACAACCTTATGTGACTATCAAAACTTTGTTTCCATTCGAGACTCAAAGTCCACTTCAAACTAAGTTGAAAAATCCAAACCACAAAACCAAAATAACACACAAAACTTCACAAACCAAATAGAGGCTTCTTACAGTTCAATCTACCCCCTCAACTACAACCACCAACTCAACCAATTCCAAATCAAGTGGTAGCTCTTAAAGCAATGGTTCCTTATACCTATGGGGATTTGAAGAGACAATTTACACCCTTACCTAATACCCTCCATAACACAATGAACCAATTACTTCAACAATGCATGCTCACTTTACCACCCATTAGACCACTTGATCCAAATTAGCCATTACCACCCACCTTCAAACCTAATGCTTATTGTCATTTTCATTTCCAAAATGGACATGACATTGAACACTGCAAGCATCTAAAACATTTAGTTCAAGACCTCATTGATTGAGGTAACTTTCCCATTGTAAGTGTTAATGATCAAGGAAATAAGTTCGTTGCACCCCCTAACCATAACTTACAAATTTTCACCAATCCCATGCCTAAACACACTACTTCATTTTTCAAGGCTAGTGAACCTTCAAACACTGATGTAATGAATGTTGATACAAACAATGAACAACATGATATACCTCAACTTGTTACCCAAGATAGTCCTATGGATAAAATTGTGGCTATGATAGATACTATCCCTCGTAAAGGCCAAATCACTAAATCTCTTGATCACTTTTTATGCTAAAGACATACTAAAAAAGCTTCCTAATGGTCCTCTCTACATAGCTAGTAGAATCTATGATAATCCCACTAATGGGATATTAATAGATCTTGCTTGTGGCAAGAATGTGATCACAAAGGAGTTTCTAGTATTACATGAGCTATATCAAGATTATTATAATAAACTGACTGCATGGATTAAGACACATACTAGTTTTGCATGTCCTACGATTGGATTGATTGTAATCCCCTTATAGATAGGACTTAAAAATTTGGATGTAACATTTTCAGTTATTCCACAATTTGACCAATTTTGTTTGTGGCTAGGCCACCCTTGGCTCCACTCAATGAAAGTAGTCCCATTAGGTGTTCACAAGTGTTTGAAGTTTCAACATGACAATGAAATCTTCACCATACACCATAGTGGCTTTATTCCCTTATCTTCTAAAGTTAATTTTTAATTAGAAACCTTTTGTCCTAATCCCATGGAACCCACCACTCCTTGAAAATACTTCTTTTACATAGCCTATCAAAAATTCAAAGCCAAAAAAATAGCCGAATTGTCTCTTCATAGCAAATCCCCATCCAATTCCACACCTCCTATCATAGATGAAATGATGCTTCCACCTGAACCTAGCCATGAACAACCCATACAACCCCCTCAACAATAAAAAACAAACACTTCCCCTCCATCATCTAAAAGATAAAGAGAAAAGGAAACCAATCCTATCATGCCTCCTCAAATTAAACAAGTGTATAAAGCTAAAGAGAAAGTGCTTGATCCATCCTCTTTGGTTTCTTCTATTCTTCCTCCTCTAGAAGAAAAGGAACCTATGATGACTCAATCCACTCTTACACCTCAACAACTCCAAAATATGAATCAAACGAAACCATGGTGCTAGGGAATGTCAACATCGCCGTTATCTCCTTGCTAATCAATCTCACAAGGAAAAAAATAAGAAAATCAACCTCCATAGTTGAAAGAAGTAATAAAAAACCACCCCCCTTCTCTTGACCCACCACAAGATAGTCTTGTCCAACCTTTACAACAAAATTAACCAATCCAACAGGCACAAATTTTGATACATTTGTCCTTATAAATCATCCTTTTTCCTCTCGTTGTCATTAATCTTGATGATGATGATGATGATGTGATGATAGAAAAAATAGACAAAGAAGTACATAATGATCTTAACTCTCTATTTTCATGTACAATGAGCCTAAATGATAAATCCTATCCTTCAAGTGTTGAATCTGGTACAAATCCTAGTTCGGTTCTTGTAATTCTTCCTTTGTACAATCAACCACCCTCACATTACACTAAACATGATTGGGAGACATATGACTTGTTAGAAAGTTGACTCACATTCACTTAGCTAGCCTTTTTCCATTTCTCTTTTTATTTGTCCTTTTTATTTCATGTGTGTATTGTGTTCCCTCGTATTGTGCATTTTATGTTCCCTCTCTTCGCTCACTTCTTCTATTTGTACCTCTATTCTTCTATTTGTCATGCATTGTCTTTTTTCTTTTTATTTTTTGTTTTCCTTTTTCAGGATGACACAAACCATAGAGATGCCATATGTCTCTTCCACGTTGACCCAAAAGGTCCTTTTCTTTTTTGTTTTCATTTTGTGTTTTTCTTTTTGGGGATGATGCAAAGTGTTGAGACACCCTATGTATCTTCCATGTTGACCCAACCGGTCCCTTTTCCTTTTTGCTTTGTATTTTTACTATGTTTTGTTTTTCATTTTGGGGATGATGCAAGGCATTAAGATTGAAATGTCTCCTTCATGTTGACCCAAAATCTTTTTCATTTTCTTTTCACTTATGTTTTCCTTTTGGGGGCGATGCAAAGCGTTGAGACCACAATGACTCTTCCATGCTGAGCCAAAATGAACTTTATTTTTTTCCTCTTATTTTCACTTTCTTTGTGTCATTCTTCTAGTTCTGTATGCTTTGGGGAATGATGATAGTTTCGAGCTCTTTATTAAAAACATTGCAGCAATGAACATACTGACCCAAAATCCATAGATCCCTTATGTGTTTGGTGTGCTCTTTTCTAAGGGTAACTCCCTTTGTTTGTTTTTCATTTTCCTTGACATGACACAACCTCACTTCGAAACCTATGACTTGGCATAGGGCCTTCCAAGTTGGCTCTCATGTTTTTTTTTCTTTATCTTTCCTTCACTACTTTAAAGTAATTGCTCACAAAATGATGTGTAGCAATTCCTTTAAAGTGGGAAGCATACATTACCATAATTCATGTAAATTTTTGGTTCTTAGTGTAGCCTTTTCATTTATATGATGTGTTTGTCACTTTGTGGATGATATTGGGTGTGATGTCCTTCATAAGTGTGATCTTTCTTATCATATTACATTCCTCTTGGTGGCTTGATGTGACGCACTACATCCCCTAAGTTGTGAATATACTCTTCTTTGATTGGTCCTATCTTGGAGACATTAGACACAATGTTCCCTAAGTGATCGACCTTGCATGAACTTAACAAGACTCCTTTGAACATCTTTTACACTTTTACATTTTTCATTTTACACCTTTTTTCCACCTTGCATAATGCAACTTGCATGCCTGTGGTACCTTCCTTTTTTTTCATGACATTTTCCATGTGGCGCCTTGTTTAATTTATCAAGAGGTATAACTTTGACATGGTTGAGTGGGAAGCCCATCTAGCGGCATGACTTTTCCCCATAGCCACCTTTGTGTTTGTGAGCATATACCAACTAGTGTATGTATCTTACCTTTTGGGCTTTCTCACCCTGTGGACAACCAAAAATTTTGTGGCCCCAGAGTGAGTACATTTGGGAATTCTCACCATGGACCATGATGTGTTCTATCACCCTAGAGTGAGTATACATTTTCTTTTTCAAACAATCAGCCTAGATCTAATCCACAACTAGCTGGATAGACGATCAAAGCTTCATACGATTCCTTTCAACACTTGTTTGTTCCTTTGTTCTTATGTTTAGTTTTCCATGTGATCTTCACCCCACGGGCTTGATCATCCCTCTTGATTGTTGTATTCCATCTTGCAAATTTAAGTGCATTTGAACCCTCCTATTAATGTTCATGGCTAATTTAGTGTGAGTTTGAAGCAAATTGATCCTTTCACTAATGTGGGGGCTAAATGCATCATAGAAAAATGCCCCCTATAATTTTCATGGCCTTTTAGGTCATGTTTCATGGTGTTTGATCTATTTTTCTCTAATTTTATGTTGTAACATGGCTTGAACATGCATATTTAGGTACTAAAATTAAATAATGACATCTTATGAAGGTGTTGTGAAGTGTTGTAAAACATTTCTACACTCTTCTAGACTCTATTAATTACAATTCACCTAAAAACCACCTTTTAATCACTAATCAAGTCCTATTTTGAAGTGTTGTAAAGTCTTTTAACAATATTTCATGCTTTTCTAGGCACACCTTCACTATTTATCCCATTCTTGTACTTTATTTGGTCCCTTTATGCCCTTATAAGCCTTAATTAAGTGTATTTTTGAATGTAAGCCTGATAAACAACATTAGATGTAAGTTATTTCTTGACACCCATTTTCAAGTCGTAAGTGCGACCCATTCACCATGGGTGGTGAATGAGTCCCCTTTGGCTCCAAATTCAAAATATTTCAAATTTCCTTTCGGGTTTTTATTCAAAAACACTTGATGTTGGCCTATGATGAGGTATGAAGAGGTAACTAAGGAACAAGATTGTATAAATAAGTGATTTTCACCTCATTTTACATCTCCTAAGTCATTCATGAAATCTCCTACATTCACATATCATGTTCAAGCATCTTATCACATCAAATCAAGAAATATTGAAGCACTTTGGATCATCCATTAGCACTACTTTAGATTTACATCATAAAGGGTTTGGTAAGTTGATAGCATTTGCATGTTGTTAACTTATCATTCTCTTTCAATGCATTATTTCATTAAGGGTTTGCCCAAGGCAAACCCCTATTTGCTAACCCTCAACCATTTTTCCCCTTTGCATGTGTGTTTGTAAGTAGATTTATCAAGCATTTAGGTGATTGAAAAGTTGTCAACGAAGTCAACTAGGTGCTTCAAGTGAAATCAATATCATTTCAAGCTTGGAGAAGGTTTTTTGTATGTTTCCTGCATAATTGACTTCGACAACTCAACAAACAAACATTTCTAGATTTGTTGTTGTAGAGTTGTCTCCTAATTTCTCAAAATTTTGGGAGAGGATAGATTCACCACCAGTGGTAAATGAGTCCCACCTTAAGACTAAAAATCTAGATTTTGTCATATTCTGGATCCCAATAGTTACAAATTGGTTCCCGACACTTTTTCACCAGTAGTAGAACTAATTCGCCACCCTGGGCGAATGAGTCCCACTGTGAATTTTTAGTAATTTTAGACAACATTCACAACATTCCATATTCTTCAAATCTTTCCCAGGTGCACTCTGTTTCATCCCATTTCTTTCTATTTTGCATTACTTCACCATTTAGTTCATTGTTTGCATATCATACTGTGTTTTCAAAAATAGCTTAGTTTTGTTGTAATACCCCCATGTTGTTGATACTATTTATTACTATTTATTACTTTAATATGTTAGTGTGATACTGTTTTGTGATGGTGATTAATTCACCGACCTAGTGTGTGCGGATGCGTAGTTTAGTTGATTGCTACATTTGACATTATTATGCTGATTTATGATACTTTATGTGGTGGTTGGATTATTTTATTATGCAATGGTTTTTCATTAATATTATATATGTCGATGTTGTGATTCTATGATGGTTAATTGATTTCAGTAATACATTGTGATGTAGTGGTTTAATAACTAGTTATGATGTGATCAATTAATTTAGGAATGTTATTTCATATTTGATATTGTAATTGTTAGTATAGCTTAGGTGAGAGGACATTGTAGCACCACTCATTTACGAGTGCCCTCCTATGCTATAATTCCTTCTCACGATATGATGTTTTTGATTATATATATGTGTGTGTGTGTGTGTGTGTGTGTGTGTGTGTGTGTGTGTGTGTGTGTGTGTGTGTTACTTGACGTTTATTGGTATTCAAGAATTGTAGGTATAAAGTCTCGATTCCACTTGCTTCATTAGGACAAGGCGAGCATTAAATTAACCCAACAGGGATAATGTGGAAAAAGGGAGTTGATTTGGAAGTGTCCCCATCCCAAGTCTTTCATTCCATTGTGATTTTTTTGTGTCATGATTGAAGTTTTGTCCTTGTTGTTGTGTAGTTTGATTGTTGAGTATTTATTTTATTTATGGTTAGTGTTTATTTAATTAATATTATTTATAAGATTAATTAATGTTGTCTTGTTACTTGATTTAATTGTGAGTTAGTAAAATGTGGAATTTAAAATATATTGTAAATTAATAAGTTATTTAATTAATTAAAAGTGTAGGTAATTAAATTAAATAAATATTGATGTTGATAATTAAATATTATGTTTTTCTAAATATTAAATTAGAAAATCTTGTGTGGATAATATCTTGGGAAAATAATTAAATTTTAATTAAAATTGTAGATAAGTGTGTGCTTTTAAAAGCAGAAAAGGACCAATGAGGGAAGAGGATTTTTGAGGAAAAAGATGAAGAGCTTAATTGTTTTTCATTTTTTATTTTTTTATTGTGAGAGAGTTTTTCACACACAAAGGATTTTTCTGTTGTTTTGGTCTATAAAATAAAAGAAAAGAAAAATAGTTTTTGGTGTTTTTGGGTAAAAGAATTGTTGTTGAAGAAAAGAGAGATTCATAAGAGAGAGTTGAAGGCACGAAATAGAGAAGAAGCTACAGAAGGGATTCTACATCAAACGAAGGACTCCAGGTTTTCTTCTTTGAAGTTATTATTATTTTATTGTTTTATAAACAATGTCTAGGTTGCTGTGTTTTGAAAATCCATTCCTCTATTTCTTTTGAAAGTGGTTCTGTGATTGAAAACTTGTTTGTATTAAAATTCTTGAATCTTCTGTAGAAAACTTTAGTAGAACCTTTTCAAAATTATTCAATATAATTTAGTAGTGAAATCTATTGTTTTGAAATAAAATTCATTTTTAATTGAAGGTCGAATTTACAAGTCAGATCTATTTTGAGTTTATTGAAAAATCTTTTGAAAATCTTCATAAAACTTAGTGGTGGAAATAATTATTCTGAAAGAGAAAATCCTATTTATTATTGGTTGCATTTGTATGTCTAGATCCATATTAGGATCTGCTATGAAAATGATTTAATATATGATTTGTTTGAATCTCTTATATATACATAATAAATATTCTATTCTTTTTGTAAAAATATATATATGTAAAAATAAATTCTTATGTATTTCAAATTTTGACTTTTAAATATAGAATAAATTATGCATTTTAGATGTATTTAGTTCGAATGCTTTTCGTATTTCATTCTAGATGAAATACATGTTTAAAAATTCATATTATAAAAAGAAATTTTATTAAATTAAAATATTAAAAATTAATAGGGGGTGGGACGTCGGCCAAAACCGTACCCTCCCACAGCCATACTGTGGTGACAGTGCGCAATCACCACGGCTATGCACAGTAGCCGAGGTTGTTGGGCGCAGTCTGTGGGGACTGTGGCCTCCCCACAGGGGGAGGTATGTAGTACCTCCCACCTGTGTGGAGGTTCGATGCTTATAAAAGTTACTTTATTTGTTTTTTTTAATTGCTTCTATTTAATTCATTTTTTTTGTGTTATTTTGATTTTTATTATATATATATATTTAAGTTATAATTTTTAAAATATGAGATTTATTAAATGTTTTATTTTTATGTATATATAATTATGCATAAAAGCATATATATAAGAATATGTATTAAATTGCATATATATGTGTAGTCGGTTGGATATGCTTCGAGTATGAATTTAAAATGATAATTTTTAAGACGATTGCAATATTATAGTATAATTATGCAAATTAGAAATAAACTATATGCTTTGAATTTAATTGAACTTTCTTGAGTTACTGATTTATGAAGTTGATGAAATTTATTGTGCCTTGTAGTTTGTTTGGTGTTGTTCTATGATTTATTCACTCTTGAGAATATTCATTTTATTTAATTTGATTTTTCTTAATTTGGGTTTAGGTCATGTGGGAAACCCTAGAGTTAATGTATCCTATTATAGGAACTTAAGTTGTTGTTTAGGACTTCTAGAGGTGGGGATACTGATGTGTAATTGTGATTTCGTATTTTTATGTTTGGTCTATGTTTTGACCATGGTTGTGATTTAGCTTGCACTTAGATTGTACCGTTTTGTGGATGTGTTTCATATGTTTTAGTGAGATGGTTATGCCTCGCAGAGGAACCATTTGTGGTTTAGTACTTCTCGTTGGTACAATTCTTTTGTGTTGAATTTTTGTGCTTGAGTGTTTAGAGAGAGTGGCTCTAGTGGGGGCCGACGCACAAAGGGGCTGTCAAGTTAACCCACCTAGAGTTAGAGTAATCAGTGATAATTTAAGTAATTAATCATGGGTGGGTTTAAACATTAATAAGATAATTGTGATGCCTCATTCGCCTGTTAGTGCTATCATAGACTAAAAGAGATCAAGAAGGCCGTGGTTGGCAAGATTGTTGCCTTGTCTTCACGAAAGGTTAACAATTCTGCATGAGTAACCCTATGGAGCGGCGCCTTGAGATAGGCTGTCAGGAGAACCATAGATGGAGGTGGCACCTTGAGATAATTTTGTCTGGATAATCCATGTAGAGATGGAGGCGGCTCCTTGTGATAGGTTGTCTGGATAATCCATGTTAAGCCATGCGATGACACTCTCCTCTAACATTCCATTTGTGTTATTTTATTGAAGTCCTTTGGAAGTAGTTTTTGATATTATGATTTGAGATTTATTAATGATGTGTTTTGTGATTTATTGTTGTAATTTTTGGAAAGTGATTTATTGTTATGTTTCAAAGGGGGTTTATGGTTATGTCTTCTGGTGGTTTATTGTTGTTTAGTTTCTATGTGGTCTTTTGATATTATGTTATCTTGTCTGGAGTTAGTCTTGTGTTCTTGTTGATGTACTTGGTTAGGGATCCTTCCTTGTTAACTCCCAGCACGACGATGGTTGGGTGGAACATGCTTCACACCCCTTTGGGTTCCCTTTTGGTTGCAGTTGTATCTTTCATTGCAGGGTTTTGGCAGAGGTTGATCCAGGATTCACATGCTCCAGATGTATGTTTATACTTCAGATGTAATTTATTTATTTATGTAATTTGTTTATATGTTCATTATGTTGTACTATCATATTGATGTAATGTATATTCAGGCCATGTAATCATTGTGAACTATCATTTGTAATTATTGATTATGTTGTGTTGTATTTGTGAAAATGTATATATATTTATTATCTTTATGATTAATTCATTTATGTTTTACATATACGGTTTAATTTGGATTGCTTTTATTAGTGTGGTTATTGTTAATGGATGTTTTAAATGGTGATGTAAGAATGAATGGTTTTACGTAATTGTTTAATTATTGTTTAATCTATTATCTTTGTTAAGGGTTAGTTTGGTAATGTCACCTCGTGTACCCCAAGGAATTTATTTGTGCAACTTAGTACATTTTTATGTTGGAATACTTAAGTACATTATTATATTCTTAAAAAAAAAATTTGTTTGCGTGTTTACTTTTTCCTTTGGGGTTTACGCGGTAGGGCGTTACATTTGCATTCAAATCCATTCATTTAAATATCTTATTTGCATTTAGTTCAATTCATTTAGTTTAGATAACTTCACACATAACATAATTTGAATGAACCCTTTAGCATTTTTGGCCCTAACTCTCTCCTTTTAGGTGAAAAACTATAGAAGACTAAGAGCTAGAGAAGTCTTAGAGAGCCAAAAATCTACTGTTCAATTATTTTGTCATGCATTCATGTTATCAAGTCAAGCAAGCTAGAGTTAAACACTCCAAGTCTTCACAAGGTCATCAAGATAGCTTTCAAGATCATTTCTAAGGAATTCAAGGGTAGATTCTTCATCAATTATTGCAACAATTCAAGAACCATCATCATGGGAAGATTCTAATTACGATATTTCTTGTTCATGCTTCATTATCTTATTTAATCATTTGGTTTAATTACTCAAAATGGGTTTGACCAAGGAAAACCCCTATTCTCTAACAATCAACACTTTCTCACTCTCTCTCTCCTTGTGTGATTACAGATTTAGGTGCTTTAAATACTTGAAGATCGTTAAGGATTAGGTTAAAAGCTTGTTGGATTTTCCCCCTTATTTAAAAGGTCATAATCTTCATTAAAAGGTCATCTACAACCCTGAATTTAGGGTTTCAGATCCAACAACCTAGAGAAATAGAAAGAGCAAACTAAGAGGTGTAGATCAGAACTTTGAAGTTCTATAAAATCCAAACTCGAATCATTCGCCAAGAGTGGTGAATGAGTCCCACTGTAGGTTTTTTTCAAAGATCTTTATAGATTTGGATACCCATTTTCCTGAAACTTTCTCTTGTACAAAAATCCAGATATGGGACTGATTCACCCAAAAAGGTGAATGAGTCCCAGTAGGTCAAAATTTTAGGATCAACAACATTTCAAACCTTCATTCAAGCCTCTAAATTTTTATAGGTGTACACCTCTAGTTTCATAGCTTTCTGTTCTTATTTATATGCATTTCCAGGTCATTTAATTCAAGTTTGCATCATATTAGGGTTTTACATTTCATTGTGCATTTCATTATCTTTTCCATGTTTAAACTTGGTGGTGAACCCATTATTAGATCATATTCATCCCCTAGGATAGTTGTTAGCAAGTTCTCTTTCTCCATTGCAAAGAGATCTTAATTGCTACCATTGAATGAAATTGGAAAATTGTGTATAGGTATGCTCTATTTCCTAAAATATATGCTACCATATCTCCCTAACCACTTTTTCACCATTTCATTTTGGTGAACCTGCATTTAGAACACTAAGTTTTTGATTTGGTGTGCATTTTCATCCTACATTTGGCTTGCATTAAATTTGCATTAGGATTTGCATTGATTAATTTGCATTGTAGGGTTTCAAAATTTTCATTAGTGAAAGCTCATATAGCTTGCATTTTTGCATCTAATTTCATTTAAAACCATTCAAATTTTGTGTTTGCATCTCAGATCTAGATCATACAACATAGAAAGCATAAAAATAATTTAAAAAATTCAAATTTTTTTGAAAAAAATCCCTACTAGGATCATTCGCCACCTTGGGAAAATAAGTCCCAATCTAAATTTTGAACTATAGCTTCTATTTTTTGTTATTGCTTTCTGATTTCAGTTTGTCTACTTTCTGTTACATTCAAATCATTAGAAGTAGCATAATTTGCATTCATTGCAATTATCGATAGAATTAGATTATTGCACTTTAAATTTTCATCATTACTTCATAGTTTACTTAAATAAGATTACATTCAGTAGTCGTTAGAAAATGAAAATTTTAAAAAACACTAAAAACATCAAAAGAAAAAAAAGGTTAATTTTAGAGAAAGCATATCATTCAAACCCTTTATTAGTGATGAATTTGACATGTTAGATGAAGCTCTTGATGAATTCATCTCTCCTAGATCATCCACTAAAGGTTTGATACAAGAGCATCCAAGCATTGACAATCGTAATTGTTCTTCTCCCGATACCTCTCCTATTAGTGATGAAGGTATCTTGGTGATAGGAGAGACAATCATTGAGAATCATGAAAGTTTTGTTTTTCTTCCCTCTTGGAAAGATATTATGAAACATGAAGCTAAGATCATGGCCACTACTTTATCTAGTCTCCATTCATCCCCCAACACCTCCCCTACTTGTGAGAAAGCTTTAGTGAGTATTGATACAATCGTGAATGATCATGAAAAACACATTTGTGTGGGGGATATGTTGATATTAAGAGATCTAATAATTGTGAGCTATGAAAATCCTACCTCTCCTACTTGGGAAGACATCATAGGACATGGGGATGTAAATATAGACAATCATGACAATCAAACCTTTCCTTCTCCTAATATCTTCTCTAGACATGAAGAAGATAGTTTAGTGTAAGAAGATATCCTTATTAAGAATCATGAGAATCTTATTCCTAGCTTCTCTAATGCCCCTACCATTTGGGAAGACCTATTTGAATAGAAAATTCCAATCATTGGTAATCATGAAACTTATATTTTCTCGTATCTTGATACCTCCCCGATGTATGATGAAGCTATTTTAAAACATCTAACCCTAGAATGAGATGAACCTATTGTTTGTCACTTTCCTAAAAGCTCTCCTACTAGGGTGGATATTATGGCATAAGAGAATGACACCATAGAGAAAAAGGATCAAATTATGGACAATAATCAAATTTCCCCCTCTCCTAATATCTCTCCTATTGGTGAAGAAGATATTATGGTGTTATAAAATCCAATCGATGAGAATCATGAGGAAAAAATTATTGAGTAGGAAAATGTCATCATTGACACACAAAAATATCTAACCATTGATAACCTCCTTAATTGTGATGAATTTATTTCAGAAGAACCAAACATTGAATGTCATGAACATCTAGTCTGTAGTTCTCCTAAAAAATCTCCTACTAGGGAAGATATCATGGTGCAAGAAAATGACAACATTGACACACTTCTTTCAAACAATAGTAATATGGATTCCTTAGATGGAGATGATGAAGTGAAATTAAAATCCTCCTCACTAAGAGATCATCACACTAAGGATATGTATTTTGACATTATGCACATTAGAAATCCCTTGACACCAACCACACATGTCGAAACCATACAAGAGATAGAAAAACAAAAAAAAATGAAGAAGCCACAAAGTTATTGGAAGATACTTTCGAAACCTTTGATTTCATACCAATATTCATGGGAGAATACAAGATCATAACAACAGATTCTAAAAAGGGAAAAGTGAAACCGGTAATGGAAATACAAAATTCAAAAACATTCGCTTCAACCACTTTAGAAGAAACAACATACATGGCAAACTTTAATGAGGTTGAAAAAACACCGAATCCGAATGAAGTGAAAAAGATTTATGGAAGAGGTTTTGAACTTATGAAGAAACTTGGGAAAGGATGTGATATCCATGTCCCTATAAAGCCTAAAACAAAAGAAATGACTAATGATCTTGATTATTATCCCTCAAACCAAAATCCTTCATTCAATTTCAACACTATCACAAAAGTTTCTTCCAAGAAAACTTTAACTTTGATGCATTTGAAGCTGATATATATCTCAATTAAATATGTATCAAGTTGACACCTTGTTTACTGATCATAATAAATTACATTAGTTGGTGCTCCTTTACATGCAATAGTTGTAGGCTAATAACATACCATTGTATGTTTTACATCCATATCAAGTTATTCCATTTTCATGAGGAGCAACATATCATCATCCATTCATGGCTCACCCTTGTCCTACACTAAGTGGAGGCAATGGGGTTAGGAAGCCTTGTCCTCATATGTCACTCTTCACTACCACTTTTGGCTAGCTGATCACCTTTCATGTACATATAAGAGAAATCTTGGGATGTGGATGATGTGCCTTAAGTTGACTCACATGTGATATACTTATGCATGATGTAGTTCAATTTTGAAATATATGACTTGGAATAAGGCTTTCCAAGTTGGCTCTGATGTCTTCTTTCATGTTTGCATCTATCATTGGATACTTTAAAGAAATTGCTCATAGTTATGGTGTAGCAACTGCTTTAAAGTGGGGGCATACATAGATGACATCCTTTGGAAAAATTTCATGGTATGATTTTCCTTTTTTCTTGTGATTGTCATCTTCTTGGTGGTGTCATTAGGGCTGATGTCATCCAAGAGTGTATGATCTACTGACATGACATGATGTGAAAAAGGAATCCCATGGGAAATGATCTAACAGTTTTGACTTATCCTCTCTTGGAGAAATTAGGCATCATGCTCCCTAAGAGGAAGACCATTACATGAACAGAGAAAAATCCAGTTTAACAAAAATATTACAAAAAACAATTACATTGTGGTGCCTTATCAGAGTTTTCAGGAGGATAAATTTGGTATAGTTAGTATGATGGGAAGCCAAAACAATGGCATGAATTTATCATTATATGATGGGAAGCTGACACACTAGCATGACTCTCTCACTAAGCCACTTCTTTGGGAAAACTCACCCCATAGACGACTTGATGTTTTGTGGCCCTAGAGTGAATGTATCTTTTCCATCTCATTTTTTATTTCCTTTAGTTATTAGCATTACATGATCATGTATCTTGATGTTGCACACCTTGTGTGTGTCCTTTTCTACTTATGCTGGTTTGACCTAGGATCTTGGGTCGTAGGGGCTTGACTATCTCCTCGATCTTTGTTATCCTAGAACATCCATATCAGTGCACTTGGACCCCTCTTGAATGTCTACTTTAGTGTGGGTTTGAAGCAAGTTCATCCTCTCACTAAATTGGGGGCTAGATGTTATGATAGAAAAGATTCCACCATTTCCTTGATTGATTTCAGAATAATTAATGACAAATCAAACTTAATGTCACCTTGAGCTAGTGTTGTGAGAAATTTTGCAATTCCACATTAGGTCTTGGGCCCTTTTAAAGCTAAATTAACCTAGCTTTGTCCTAATTTAATGTTGTAAAGTGTATTTATTGATACCTTCACATTAAATTTAGGAGGATTGTAAACCAAAGTGGACCTAACCTAGTGTTGTAATGTGTTTTACACATTCACATTAGATTTAAGGACCTTCTAAGCTAAATAGATCCAAAATTTCTTTAATTTAGTGTTGTAAAGTGTATCTATTTACACTTTCACATTGGATTTTGGGCCCTATTGAATTTATGACCTTAATAGCATCATTAATAGGTGCCTATGACCCTATATTGTGCATATAAAGGCATAATTTAATAAAAAAAACTAGACAAAATCAACATATAAGCTTTCTTTACTCCCTGATTCTAACAGGAAAAATGGCCTCTGTGGGACCCATTTTACACTTTAGGAAAATGAGTCCCATCCAAGTGGGACTCATTCACCTAGGATGGAAAATGATTCTATTGCAAATATGACCTAGTCTGGTGGTGTTGTCATTAATGTTTTCATTGATGTCAACATAGTTCTGAACTGTAGATTTTTGGGTATGGCTTATAAGCTACTCTTCCACCCTTAGGAAGGTTTCACCTAAAAGGAGAGAGATAAACCCCACTCAAAATAGGAAATGTGTGATGAAATTTTGACTAAATCGAATGTTCTAGATATAGCTAATTTATGAAATTGATTGATTATCGATGTAAAACTAATGAAATACAAGATGCTGGAAAATAAATTATGTAATACAAAAACACCTAGGAATACAAACTGTAGCAGAACTGAAAGAAATTGAAGAAGTAAACTTGGGATATTGAAGGAGGCTAGAAATGACATTTGAAATATTGTTGATGCTAATTTTTCAGGCCTAGTGGGACTCGTTCACAATTCTGGGCAAATCAATCCCAATTCTGCAAAACTATTATGGAACCCATTTCAAACAAAAGGGTATCTAAAAATGTAGAAAACGAAAAACTAACCTTGAAGTGGAAGTCATTCACCACCCATGGTGAATGAGTCCACTTTTGAATTTTTGAATATTCAAAGGTGGAATCCAGTTCTCTTGGTCTTCACTTTGATTCTCTATAGGTGTCTACTTTTGAAACTTTGATTTTCGAACCTGAAAGTGAGTTTTTGTTGATATTTTTCCTTCAACAATGAAGAAAAGACCTACACAACTTTGTAATTTGATCTTCAATGATTTCCAAGCTTCCAAGAGGTCTAAATATGCAAACACACATGACAAGAGAGAGATTTTGGATGTTAGGGCATGGAGGTTTTCCTTGGTCAAACCCCTTTTTGGTAATTAAACCAAAATGATGAAATAAAGTAATGAAAAATGCAAAAGTGGAATTGATTACTTTTCCATGATGATTGATCTTGAATGTCTGCAACAATAGTTGAATAATCATCCCTTGAGTGTCTTAGGAAGCTAACTTGATAACTTGCAATAATGGAACCCTAGCTTGCTTGACTTGATAAATGATGAATGAATGGTGAGAGATGTATGAATGAGTTATGAGATGGATAGGTGTTAAAATGGATGTTAAAACAATTATTTATACATACTTGTGCCTTAGTAACCTAATGATACCTCATCATAGGCCGACATCAAATAATTTTCAATAAAAACCTAAAAGAAAATTTGAAATATTTTGAATTTTGAGCCAAGAGGAACTCATTCGCCACCCATGGCGAATGGGTCCCACTCTAGGCTTGTAAATGGATGTTGAGAATTAAGTCACATTTAATGTTATTTGTCAGGTTTACATTAAAAAACACTTTAATTAAGCCTTGTAAGGGCATAAAGCGGTCAAATAAAGCATAAGAAAGGTGTAAATAGTGAAAACAAGCCTAGAAAAGTGTGAAATCTTGTTACAAGACATTAAAAAACTTCAAAATAGGACTTGGTAAGAGATGAAAAGATGATTTTTAGGCGAATTGTAATGAAAGGATTCTAGAAAAGTATAGAAATATTTTACAACACTTCACAATGTTCACCTTCACAAGACACTTTAATTTAAATGGTTACGACCTAATGTGAATGTAGAAGTGACATTACAACATTAAATCAAAGTAAAATAGACCAAGCATCGTGAAGAAAGACGTAAAAGACCATGAAAATTTCAAGGGGCCATTTTTCTATGGTACACATTCAGTATGTTGCATATTGTACGTGTATGGTTGAGACATTATTGAGATGTTGTGAGTATATGGAGATATCTTTATGGCATTGCAAATGTGCTGGTTTGATGAGTTTCCAAGTGCTTTTGAGAAAATTAGTAAAGAAGAGAAGTCAAAGTGATAAATTTGTTTAGGATGTGCTCTGGTGTGTGCTCCACATTTCTCCTGTGTGGATCCTATAAATAAGTTTTTAATGAGCTCCCTTCGGGTATATTTTTCCTCTATATATCGACAAGTGCATTGTAGGTAATCAACTCGGCCTTTTATCTAAAAATTATGCTCTCCTGCTCCAAGTGTCTACTCTTCACAACCCCAAGTCTCTTCATTCCTTTCGCATCCCAAGAAACCCCTCTATGCTTCCACATGTCATGGGTATTGGATATTTTTTATTAATTCTTTCTTGCTGCCTCATTGGGCTTTGCTCGAGTGCTACAAAGCCCTCATTCCAAAAAGGTTTGGCAGGCCCCACAATTTTTATCTATGGTGTACTCTTTCTACATGTCTTCTCTTCACAAAATTTTTACCATAGAGATGAAGTAACAACCGTAGGAAGTGAAATGTTTCCATGCATCTCTTTTGTGCCCGGCTGGTGGGTATGTGTAGGATCATGATGGGCCAAAAAGTGGCAATATTATGGGTATTTGTAGGGTATGTGGCTTATGACTTTTTTTTTACCCAAAATTGATGAACCGAAAAGGGTTTTTAGAGGAGATTCTCAGATTTCCACCACTACAAATTATGCTTTAATTTGAATTTAATAAATAATTATTATTCATTTTCTATTAGAATTACGACTAAAGTCCTAATCGATAGGCTATTTGAAAAACATCTATAACTTTCAAACAATATCACATTTTTTGAATCTAAAACATAAAACATGCATCACATTCTATGCTTCACATACTATAGGATTAAAAAAAGAAAAAATAAATTTCATGAAGTTTTGACCAAGTTAAGGTGGTCAGACATACAAGTTTTTATATTTTTTAAAAGTTGTAATAAAAAATTCATAATTAATTATTTACTTGGAAAAAAATTACAAAAAAATATGCATCACATCTGTACATGAGTCCTCTACTTGTATATAAAATCTTATAAAAAAATATTATCATTTTATTATGGTTAGGGTGGTCAGACAGACACCTACTTCTTATTTTTTCCCTAAAATTTAAGTACTACTGCATTGAAATTTCAAATTTTCACCAAATAGATTTTATTTATTTTTAAATAAACGTAGTAGTTTAGAAACTACATTCAATTTTCTACAGATTCTATTCTTACATATTTTTTAAATAGTATAGATAACTTATTCAAATTTTTACGTCAAGTTGCCTAACACTGATTTTTCTTAATTTTTTGCCACTTAAGGGCTTGTTTTTTCCATGATGATCCTGCACATAACCTGGTGATCATTCCCTCCACTACTGGTTAAGTGCTCCGCCCATTCAACATGTGTAGCCTTAGCGTAAGCCTTCAGTGGTGAGAGAGAGAGGTTCACATAGGAAACAAAAGGCTGCGATGTGCCTAGTCGGTGAATCTCAAATTCAGGCGATGGACTAGATGAAGCAAATGTTGCTATTGGCCACTACATCTCATAATCATTTGCATAGGATGGTGACACTTTTCTGATTAATCCTTCCTAGGACCATCTCCATCATTTGCAGAGGATGCATCTATGCCTGGAATGACCAGGTGCATGGTTTCAAATCATTTTTGTTGCAATGACTTGGGGAATATTCTAATTTTTGTATCATTGCCAGGAGATTGCGAAATCTTTTATGTTGCTTCTCTTCGAGGAGGTGGGGGTTTTTTCCTGCTATATATACTTTTCTCTGTTGAGGGAAAAGGGTCCGAAATTTGGAAGAAACAATGGTTTTGGTTGAAGACACTAGGCCTTTATTACTTTTTTATTTTATTGCAAAAAAATTTCAGACTGTGCTAATTGTTCGCCCTTTTTGTTCTTTCATGCTATTTGATCAAACTATAAACTATACTTTTATTGTCTTGACATTTCATTTGAAAACTTCTATACATGTTGAATGCAAGTTTGTTGACCTAGATCATGTCTAATGACTCTTCTTAGTAGTGGGAATGTATGCAATGTTATTTTATGTCAATGAATGGATTGTCTATGCTATAATCTTTAGTTTCTAATTTTCTAGAACATTATAAACACCAATCAGGCCCTTAGATCTATGATTTATTATGCCTATCATTAATTCTTGGTGAATCACCTTAGGTTAGACTTTATTTTATTATATCTATTTCATTTTCCCTTTCCAAACCCCCATTACAGAAGAAGTCGACTTCTCTAAGACACTGTTACCTCATCAAATTTTGGCGTCAACAATTTGTTCTTTTTCTGGAATGCTCGGTGGGACCAAGCTTAAATGAATTTTCATTTTAGAAGGGTGTATGAGCCATCAACCTATAACTAGATCCAAAACCATAGGCAATCCTAGTTTACTAGTACCTTCACTAAAACCAGTGCAAGCCACAAATTAGTTAGTAATTGTTCCACTCCCACCACCCATTCCTCTAACCATGTTGTTGGTCGCCAACAAAAATTATGTGGCATGGGATGCCAGAAGTCCCCTAGCAGTCCTAGTAGCACCCACTTTCTAGGGCACTATCCCAGTTTCAGCTATGAAAGCTATACCCAAGTTTACTGGAGATGGCTCAAGAACACCTACAAAAAAATTTCAAGATGTGGTAGATGTGTGTCTGGTACACAGGATCATAGCGCAAAATGTAGCTCTAAGGCTTCTCACCACATCTTTTAAAGGTAAGGCACTATATTGGTACCAAACACTATCACCTAGCACTATTTGCACACGGGACAAGCTCAAAGATTCGTTCTATGAGAGGTTCTCAAATGACGGAGATTGCTCTTCACTGTATTATCAACTATCTATCATAAAACAACCGGGTATGTGTAGGATCATGATGGGCCAAAAAGTGGCAATATGATGGGTATGTGGCTGACGACTATTTTTTTACCCAAAATTGATGAAATGAAAAGGGTTTTTAAATGATATTCTCTGATTTCCACTGATATAAATTATGCTTTACTTTGAATTTAATAAGTAATTATTATTCATTTTCTATTCAAATTATGACTAAAGTTCTAATTGATAGGCTAATTGAAAAATATCTATAGCTTTCAAATGGTATCACATTTTTGAATCCAAAACATACATTCTATGCTTCACATACTATAGGATTAAAAAAAGAAAAATTTGATTTCATGATGTTTTGACAAAGTTAAGGTGGTCAGACATACAGTTTTTTATATTTTTTAAAAAATTGTAATTAAAATTCATAATTAATTATTTTCTTGGAAAAAAATTACAAAAAAATATGAATCACATTGGGTAATGAGTCCTCTACTTCTATCTAAAATATTATAAAAAAATATTATCATTTTCTTGTGGTTAGGGTGGTCAAACAGACACCTACTTCTCATTTTTTCCCTAAAATTTAAGTGCCACTGCATTAAAATTTCAAATTTTCACCACATAGATATATATTTTTTGAAACAAACCTAGTAGTTTAGAAACCAAATTCAATTTGCTATAGATTCTATTCTTACATGTTTTTGTAATAACATAGATAACTTATTCAAATTTTTACGTGAAGTTTCCTAATTCTTATTTTTCTTATTTTTTTGCCACTTAAGGCCCTATTTTTTCCATGATGATCCTGCACATACCCAAGCCCCCCAGGAGGCTCTGGCAAACTTTAATGCCTAATTTCACACAAATTAGCAAAGGATCCCTGTTACTATATGCCTGACTCCTGAGTTGGCATTCATATTTTATTTGAAGTCCATCAATTTTGAAATTTCTATGATGATCAAGTCTTTGGGAGGAGCTACTCTACCAAATGCTTACGGTGTTGTCGTCAAGGCCGATAATCATTTGATAGATTGCAAAAAGTTTCCTCCTTGCCTATCATGCTGATATTTCCTAAAATATTGATTCTTGCACAAGAATTCATGTCAACTAGTGCACCTACAATCCCCTAGTCAATGTACACATACACGAAAGTGCCACAAAATGTACCCTCTACATTTGGTTCTTCCAAAGATGAAATGATCAATCTTAAAGAAATGTTGTAGACAATGGAAAATGACATAACCACCCTCAAGTAGAACCAATCAATGCGTCTGAAGCCTGATTATCAAAACTATCAAGGAGGAAGGTCCTCATATCAGCAAAATCATTACCAAGGCAGTTTGTCTCACACTAATCCACTAGTTCTGACCACCAACCAAATGGTGTCAGTGCCTACTTCACTGAGGAGCGCTTCACCAAGCTCGAGTAGGGAATCAACCACAGGGTAGAAAAACCTCATTGATGACATCAATCCATGGTGCTTCCCTTGTAGCGATGTACATATGCCCTAAAATTGTCAGGGTGGCAACTTACAACAAAAGGTGGTGGAGCAACATAGCCAAGGCACGACGATAGATCACGAAGGTTATATATATACCTCACCACAAATGGAGAGTGTGGTTCTTACCACACAAATGCAAGGAATGTCTCTAGAACAAGAATATGACATCGCTCCTGATCACGCACTTTTTTCCTAGATGGAGGAAGAAGAAACAATGTTTGTTAATGATACATTCATATCTAAAACACCGCAAGTGCAATATGATTATAACACACACTCAAAGAGGAGATTTACCGGAGAGTTAGTTGTTCCGCATCTAGCCAACCCGTAACTCAAAGGTGCTCCCGATCAAATTCCTGGCACTTCTACCACCCCACCACCATCTCAACCATAGAAGGAAATTACTATAGGAAGATCCAAGGAGAAAAAACCTTCAAGTTTGTCACCTTTTAATGTGGTATAAAATTTGAGGAAGTCATTCAATAACATGTCTCTATGGGACATTCTAGCTATCCAAGAGAAAGAAATGCTATTACAGAAGGTGCTTCAAGAAGAGGTTAGCATAGAGCCAACATAGCAGTTCGCCAGTGTAGAGGTTGTTAATCAAATACTGCCAGCTAAAGTCCTTACAAACAATACAAAAGAATCCCCTATCGAAGTTAGAGATAAGTTTAAACCCCAACCCTTCTTGAATCTCATTATAGTAAAAAAGTTATTACACAATGCTATGATTGATTCTAGCACTAGTACTATTGGGACTGTAAATTTCTACATATTTTCACAAGTTTTCTTACCCTTAAGTTCCCATATGTGTCCTTATCGTATGCACATCTTCTCTTCCATCAGTTTGCATTTTTCACTCTTTTTCCTATCGGCGTGACAGCATTAAGGTCTCCCCAATCCCTTATTTTTCTTGTAAACGTCTATGTTGCCTATCGGTAAGATGTTTCTTGTGTCACAACGATTGAAGTTTATTCACTGGCTGCTATCAACAAGAAACTTCTTTTGTTTCGGTGACAAAAAGATTCATAGCGGCATAAGTCATCCCGTCAATATATGGTCATAGTGAATTTTTTGTGTCTTACTGATTAGCTCATATGGGCTTTCTTCGGTGTAGCTTGGAGTTTTCGGCATTGTGTCTCAGCGAGGTCTTCTTGTCTTGCTGAATGGCTGTGGAAGGATACAACATATTGGCATAAGTTTTGTCCTCAATGGATGCTCTCACCGAACTCATCATGTCTCGCCAACTAGAGGAACAGATAGATGGACTCATCGGCAGGGGAAATCATAAGTCACAGTGATAGGTTTTGGTCATGTGGGATTTCGGTATAACAATATACTCTACATAATGTCCCCCCGAGAGCGATAAGTTACAGTGACACATGAGATGAATAGGAGGCTTTTGGAATAACAATTGAATTCTCTATATGGTCTACCCAATAACAAAGGGTCACAGTGATACAAGTGATAAATGTGTTTTCGGTGAGACATAATGAAGGCAGTATGATATCTCGATGACTCGGATTGGTCAAGGTGATGAACAGGGGAGCACGGTTGGACAACAATATTATTGCCTTCGGCATACTTACGGGGATGTCTTGGAAAATAAAACAGAGATTCAAATGTTGTGGGCTGACATGTGAGAATTTCTAAATGTCCTTGCAGGCTGACATGGATTTTCCTGAATTCTACGGTGGCTGACATGATCTCAATATGTTTTATTTTCCTGATGTTGGTGTATAAATAGGCACTTCCAAATGTAATATCATGAGATTTTTAGATCATATACAGTAGGTAGAGGATGGACACATTAGAATAATTTTTTCAAAACAAAGGCTATGTTGCATGTTTTCAAATGGCGATTTCAATGAAAGTTAGTTAATGTGGTAGGTTATTTCTACTGTCAATTGTCTGCTGAGTTTATTGAAAATTATTGCTAAGTTGTCTCCATGATTGATTCTTTCTGGTTATTTAAATTGGTGTAACAAGTCTACTTTTAGTTTATCAGTGCACATTTGCTCTATTTGTGTGATTAATTAATTGGTTCTCCCAAGAAGAGATTAAATCCTTTTTGTTGATCATAGTAATCAGGGGGATTCATCTAGATTATCAAAGTAGAGCTTAGTAGTCACAATATTACATGTTTGTATAAGTTATAAACAAAACATATGCCAACAATTTGAGTTTCAGCTAGAATAAATTACCCACTTCTGTTTCATTCGACTCCACATACCCAATAAGGCACTGGTCTCTGCAGTTTCATCATTTGGATTCATTCATTTTCTTTATATCTGTTAAATGAGCATTTTAGGATTTAGGTTAAGAAGATTTCTTTCAAGTTTGTTTTCATTTTTTCACTTCCATCTGCCATTGTGGAAAAATCACTACAAGAGAAGAGGATCAAAAGTTAAGTCTACCCAATTCATTCAGATAGGTACACCCACTGAGGTCTAGTAGCACCTGAAGAGTAGAAGGTCTAAATCTTTTGACCTTGTCTATTACCCTAAAACATTGTGAAAGCTTGGCAACCTTTCATGGTTCAAACCTGCATTTTTGAGAGCTGACAAGCACCACGATTATGCCTTAACAGATAGCTGAAGCTTTAGGACTCAGCTACGAAACTATGAAAGTGGGGTAATGCAGCTTGATGGTAACAAATTTGAAACCATAGTTGTCATCAAGGCACTTCCTTTAACTCTATTTGCTTTCCCTAGTATCATAGTGCTGCAAGACACTATGGTCATAGATGTTCCTCCTATGTTTAGTCTCTGTCTATCTAGAGAATTTACTTTAAAAGTGGGCAAATATCTATCCTTGAATTGGTCACATCTCATACTCAGAACCAAGCACGGTGCAAAAATGAAGATAGAATCCAAGGCTTTGCATTCTAAAGATGTAGTGGACAAAGCTCTGATCAATTTTGAAGTCGCACATACCTCTATCACCAAGCAAGAAATGTATTGCATTGAATTACTAGAGGAATAAAAGGTGAGAAAAGATCGGGATGACTGAGAAGATGCTCTATTGAGTGAACACATGGATAGTGACCCTTTCAAAAATTATCATGCGACATGATTGGGAACCTGTGTAATTTATGATGAAGACCAAGCACTTCCAAAGGTTGCCAAAGAGTCTGAAGGTAGCCAAGAAACTGAGCTATGGATGTTGTACTTTGATGGAGCAAGAGGAAAAGTAGGCACTGGAGTGAGGATATGTCTAATATCCCCACAAGATGAAAAATTTCTAAGGTCTTTTCATTTTCATTTCACTTGGTCAAAAAATGAGGCTGAAAATGAAGGATTAGTTCAAGGTTTAAGCCTTGTGGAGCGAATGGGCATTAAGCATTTAATGGTGTTCGAAGATTCTGGACTAGTAATCAACCAAGTCCAAGGGATTTCTGGGGCAAGGAATGTCTACATGAGATCCTATCAGCACCAAGTTTGGGACCTAGTTGAGAGTTTTGAAGCCTTCAACATCTAGACTATTCCCCAAGGACAAAATAGCAATGTAGATCACATGGTTGTAATTGGTGCTCAGTTTGATCCTACCTCTAACCTTATACATAATGAACACTCAGTATGAGTACTAGTCTAACTGATGATTCTTGACAATGATCAGAGTTGGAGAGTTTTTGAAAGTGATGAACACATCACCTCGTTCATCTAGTAGTCAGGGGAATTTTCTAATCAACTTCAACCAAAGATTGTTGAAGCTTATGAAGGACAAATTATGTAGCTCAAATCTAACAAGCTTCCGAAAGGATTGGTTACTCTAAAAAAAAAATTGATCATGATGATGCAATAAATGATAGGTGGAAGTTTGAGG
Organism: Sequoia sempervirens; assembly: GCA_007258455.2. Classification (NCBI taxonomy): domain Eukaryota; kingdom Viridiplantae; phylum Streptophyta; class Pinopsida; order Cupressales; family Cupressaceae; genus Sequoia; species Sequoia sempervirens. The sequence goes on along the minus strand of VDFB02000017.1, from coordinate 38,435,421 downwards.
TAGAAAAAAGTGATTATGTGGACCTTCGGGTCTTAGATGGCAGGAATCTTCGAGTCGAGAAAGATGTCCCGCACCATGATAAAGAAAGACTCATTAGTTTCTGTCAAAAATATAGAGTAGTGGCCTAGTCCTATGATGATTTGGAGGGATATGATTCTGATATAATTCAGCACACGATCGAGCTAACAAAAGGTGCAAAACCAGTTAGACAAAAGCAAAGGCCAATAAATCCTAAAATTGAAGCACTAATGGCGCAAGAGTTCACTAAGCTAATTGATTCGTGCAATGTCTTCTCAATCAAGCATAGTACTTGGGTATTTAATCTAGTCCCGATTCAAAAGAATAATGGAGAGATTCATTTGTGTGTGGACTTCAGAGACCTAAATAGAGCATCCCTGAAGGACCATTATCCACTGCCTTCTATAGAGTCAATCTTACAAATGGTAGTAGGATCAGAAATGTTTTCTCTGTTGGACGATTTCTCTGGTTACAATCAGATCCGAGTTAAGGAAGAGGATCAACACAAGACCACATTCACCACAAAGTGGGGAACATTTTCATATGCTAAAATTCCTTTTAGTTTATCCAACACAGGGGCAACATTCCAGTGGGTGATGGATATCGCATTCAGCGAGCTAATCAATAAGTTTATTCTAATTTATTTTGATGATCTTACTCTTTTTTCTAAATCTAAGGATGATCATTTTGACTACTTAGAAATAGTTTTCCAAAAGTTCCAAGAGTTCGAGGTTTCCATAAATCCAAAAAAATGTGTATTTGGAGTACCACAAGGGAAGTTGTTAGGACATGTGGTATCTAAGGAAGGAATTTCAATCGACCCCAAATGGGTGAAAGCTATAAAGGAACATCCCCTTCTAGTGAATAAGAAAGGTGTTCAGTCCTTCCTAGGCAAGGTAAATTTTGTTAGCAAGTTTATTTCTGACTTTGCAAGAATAATTAGGTCGATCACCCTGATGCTTAAAAAGGATCAGGCATTCAAGTGGATGACCGAAGCTTAGGAAGCCTTTGAAAAAGTCAAGGAAGCTATTTCCACAGCTCTGGTACTGGTTAATCCAAATCCATCTAAGGATTTTATAATGTATGCATTTAGTAACAAGTCCAGTATCGCTACTATCCTAACCCAAAAAGATGATGAAGGAAAGGGAGAACATCCAATTCGCATTCTACTCTCAGACCCTGATGGAATATGAGATGAATTATAATTTCATTGAAAGGTAGGTCTTTGCAATAGTGAAAGGACTTAAAAAGTTTTGCCATCTAATTTCCTACAACAAAGTGTTTGTTTATGTCGCACATTCCAATGTGCTCGAATATATCATGGAGGGAGAAATCATAGAAAAAATAGCTAATTGGATCACCAAGATCCTTGAATATGATATTGAGGTCAAACCCACTAAAACCATTAGAGGAAGAGGACTATGCGAATACATGGTGCAGGACAAGGAATTACCCAGCACAGGAGAGCAACCAGAGCTTGTTCTGATAAATGAGCCAGAATTAGAGGGTTGCTAGCTAACAGATAGAATGAGGTTTATGCAAATAGGAAAGTATCTTCTAGGTCTCTCCTCCCAAAAGAGGAGATACTACCGGCTATAAAATTGCAGATATACGCTAGTGGAGGGGGTCCTTTTCAAAAGAAATTTCAATGGTCTACTCCTACGATGTGTTACTATACAACAAGCAAAGAGGATCCTTGACAAGTTCCACAACAACGTTGTGGGTGGACACTTCTCTACTAAGACCACTGCCATCAAAATCATGTGCGCAGGTTACTATTGGCCTACACTTTTCAATGACTCCCACTCTTTGGTAAAATCTTGCAAAAAATGTCAATTTTTTACTGACAGAAGGAAGAATTCTGCAATGCCTCTCAAATCTATAGTGGTAGATGAAATATTTGCACAATGGGGCCTGGACTTCATTGAGATGATTAATCCAGCTTCTAGTGCCAGACACAAGTTGATTCTAATAGTGAAAAATTACTTCACAAGATGGACAAAGGTCGTTTCGCTTAAAAATGCAATAGAAACAGATATTGTGGATTTCCTCAAAGAGCTGGTGACAAGGTTCGGTCCTTTGAAGACTATCATTTTTGATAATGATAGAGCTTTCCTAGGCACAAAGGTATGTCGCTTTGTATTAATGAATGGCATATTCCTTAAGACATCATCAAATTATTACCCATAGGGAAATGACCTAACAGAGTCAACAAACAAGAGCCTAGTCCGACTCCTTAAAATAATTGGTTTGGAACACCAGAGGGAATGGCATAAAAACCTTCAAGCAGCACTCTAGGAAAACTGCATAACTCCTAAGCAAGTCCTTAAGACTTCACCTTATGAGTTGGTATACGGGAAAGAGGCACTGTTACCTATATCTATGGATATTTTAACACTCCAACTATTAAAATATCTCAAGATAAAAAAAATGGCACCATGGAGGTTTGGCTTGCCAAACTGTTAGAAGTACAAGAAAAAAGGGAGAATTCCCTAATTGCTATGACAAGCTACCAACAAGTGGTCAAGCAATGGTTTGACAAGAAGGCTTCTGACCAAGGCCTAAAGTGCAAAGACTTAGTACTGAAATATGATAAAAGGGATGCTAAGCAAGGTCAACATGGTAAATTTGATAGCTTATGGGAGGGCCCCTCTAAAATCATTCGGTGCAAGGAGCATAATGCTTTCGAGTTAGAAAATATGGAATAGAAACCCTTAGGAATCCCAATCAATGGGATTCATCTTAAGTTTTTCCATTAAGTGTCGAGTTCTATTTTTGTACATATGTGAATAATGCTTTTATTTTATTTCCCTTTGTGTTGGCTGGTCTTTTTGAAATTGGTTCATGTTTCTACGGAAATAACCCATTATTGCAGAGGTTAGAGCAGTAGAATTGCTTTACATAAAAGACACCCATGTGCAAATAAAATGAACACATATGCTATAAAAGAGCCTATAAAATTAAGTTACTGAATGGAAGAAAGAGCCATAGATTTTTATAAAGATATATATATATATATATATTCTTTTGTTCTTACATTGTAAAATGGCTGAGAAAGCCATAATCCAAAAACTACATGACTATATGAGCTATTCTTTCATATATGCAATATTTATAGCCTTTTCTAGGCTTATATACAAAATTGTAAGGTAGGTAGTGTATGCAATAACAAGAAATAAAGAAACAAGGAGGCATTTTATCCAAGAGCACGAGAGGAAGCAATTGATGCATCTATGGAAATGTCTACTGCTTCTTCTATGGCAGCATCTATTGCGTATTCATCAGCAGGTTCTTTGGCAACAAAAGCAGCATCATTTGACACAACCACCATTGGTAGGGGAAACACTAGGTTCTTGAAGTTGGTATACCAATTGACGTCATAAAATGGTATTACGTTGTAGCTGTAGAACAAAAAGTGCAAGGCATGGGTAACCCTCTTTCGATGCTCGTCGCATGTCTGAAGGTGGAATCCACTAAGAAATGATAGCCATACAACTACCGCTTCTTCCTCAATGTAGCGACGAAGGTCGTTGGCTGATGGCAGGCCTACCCCATATGCAGCGTGAGCAATAATCTCACCTAGGCCATTCAGGTACTTTCTTGGAAACATTTCCTTAACCAGCTTCAAGATGAGAGGCCTGGGGATGCTAGTGACTAACATTGACACTACAAAGTGTGAATAGATATCAGTATTCACATGATACTTGTCCTTGTACTCTATGCAATCCCTACCTAGAACCCATTTTATGGCTACCAGAACCAAGAAATGCTTATTCTTGATCATTATTTTAAGCCACCTAGTGGAAACCTCCCCTATAAACGTCATCTGTGACTTATAAGATGTTAACCTAATAGGAGTATCCATGATTCTAACACTATGTTTATACCTTCTAACCAATATTGAAACTTACCTACCACCTAGCCTATGAGAAAACTTGCTTAGAACTGTGCCAATAACCTATTGTTAAAAATGCTCAAATGCTATGTGTGATTTTCTCACTACTTAGCACCCTATTTATAGAAAAGATGAGAAGATGCATGTGCTAATCTATTTTGAAAAAAAAGTTATGATAACCAAGTGCCTACTTGGAAGACGTGCCTGCATTTGCTAACATTTCCTGACTAGCTGCATCTGTAGGAGTATGGTTCAATGCATGCTAGGTTAATGAGAGCCAGTTAATTAGCTTTAAAATGGTGGCACTCATTGGCAGTAAGTTGCACGGTCATAGGCTATTGTGTCATCTTACAGGTGCTTCCCATAGCCGAAGGTAGGATTCATATCTTTTCAGGTCATGATCGGTTGCTTTGGATTAATCATTCCATCTAGGATATTAATTGCCAGTGCATTCCAATGCCAGGTTAGAGGGAAAATTTTTGGCACAAGTTCCAAGGAAAATCACATCATATCACACAGTTCCCAAACACAATAATCAATTCTTTCCACCTCGAAATGGCAAGCAATTCATTTTGCATGAGCCAAGGGAATAATGGTGCATGCTGAATTAAATGTAAAAGGAACACTTTCCTCTACCACCTTGTAAAAAGATAGCGAAATATTGCATGAAAAGGTTTAAGGTTCAGAGTCTTTTCAAATATGCCAAAGCTTAAGGTGCAAAGAAATTTTTAGCATATTCAGAGCCAAATAAAATTTTAATAGAGTCTAGAACTCATAGAAGTCTTCATCTGAAGAAAAATGTCAGAGAGTTCATCTCAAAAAATGCAAGAGGAAATTGGCCATAAGCTATTTATAGCCATATGATCATCAGAGGATGTGTATTTCTATGAGAATTTGGCATATGCTACACCTGGTATACCAAGCAAGCCAAAGAGGGTGTATATGATAGAGTTGGGTAGGCCCAAACATTATAGAAACAAGAAAAGGGTTGAGGAGAAATGGCATAATATTTATGACCCACGACTCATAAAAAAACCTAAATCCTTAAGAGAAGCAGCATGTGCAAGGTTGACGGCACCAAAGGTGGACACGTCTACATCAAGAAAGGTTTGGTACAATGGTCTTCCACAATAGATGGTCCCACTGGTGCATTACTACCTAGAGATAGTTCACACTACCATCTAGTGTTATAACCCTAGCACCCGCTACATCAAGGGCCGAAACTTAAGAGTTCACATCACCCCACAGGCCATTTGGCATATTCTATGCATCCCATACCCAAGTAAAAGAAGAGAGAACATTGAGTCCTTTTACCCTAGCAAAGGAGAATAAACATGGAAGACGATGAAAAATAACTCAGATTTCTTATTGGAGGAGATTGGTAAGAAACGTGTCCCAAGTGCTAAACTACCAAGTATTCCATTGTCGCGCGGTGCATTACGCGAGGATATGTAGGATGCCATGTCCATGCTAGCTTTTGTATGCAGCCAAGACTCTGATGAGATGGTGGAAACATTTCATCTCGGACTGACCTTCCAATCTCGCAAACATCATGATACTTTCTGGTATGATTTTGTTGAGTTCATGGTAGATGCAATGATACAAAAAATAAAGAATTACCTAGTGGAGGGAAATTTTAGATTTCATTCTTTCCTCGTTCACATGTTCCTACATCAAAACCCTAATTTCTTTGTCTGGTATTTTGAATTATCAATTTTTGATAAACGGGGTAAGAGGAAGCCAGTATCCACATGGATGCCCTTTCTTTCTGTGTCATATGATTATTATGCATTTTTGGATTATTTCATAAATCTGGTCATGCATGATTTATGAGGAGAAGGTGACATAATCCAGCTTGACAAGGATCAGACTAGATATATGCAGAGTTTCACTCCTACCTGTGACTGTTCTTAGGAACATATTTCACAATTCTCCAGATGTAGGGCTTCACTGGTCAACCCTTCCTTCTCCCAACGTGCATCATAGATAGGGTTCTCACACTTGAAATGTATAGGTAGGTGTGTATCATTGATTTTACCTTCTGCAGTAGCAAAAGTGTCAAGAGAAAGGGATTCTTCACTTGTCCGAAGAATTTCAAATCAGTGACTCTATTAAACAAACAATTGAATCAGTTATTGCAGGATAAACTAGCTCATTTAAGGTTGGTTTTGGTAAATGACAAGTGGGATTACAACCCTTTCAATGACTTTATAGAGCTGCACATAAAATTTACACATGTTCTCCAACCTTACTGGGAGAAGCGGCATAACCCGCGGGTAGACAAGGATGAAAATTTTGTTGAACTAGTGTGTATTCCCACACAAGATAATAGAGGGACTTGGCACAAGTTCTACTTTGTTTTGGAAGTGGCCAAGGATAATTTTCACATTGAATGCATCATGTATAACAAGTTGTAGAAGGATGATGAATGGACTGATGAAAAAATAGAAGCTTTTTGGAAGTATCACCAAGAGATAGGGCAATTGGATGCTCTGTATGAGAGCTTGAAGGATGACAAGCAATTTTTAAAATGGTGGGATGATGAACACCCCAGCCCAGAATCTAGCATTAATAGGAGTGAGAACCCAAAGGATGAGTCAGAAGAGTAGGAAGAGGAAGTGACAACATCTACATCTTCCGTGTCAATGGAAAAAGGTTTTAGACAACCCGCCTATGTAGCCACAAATGCGCATTTTAATATATCAAGGGATTCACATACACTTACTTGGGCTGCTAAGGCAGCCAGGGTATCGCAACAAGGAACAACAATAGCTTCTGAAACTTGAGAGACCCCACCCACAAAATGGCAGTGCATAAAGACCATTATTGGAGAAGGTTTGCAAGAACCCGCCGGAAGACAGGTGCTTGCAACTGGCTAGGAGCTTGAGAAAGAGGAAGAGTTTCTGACAATTTTTGGAATCGCCATCAACCAATCAATAGGTAAAATTTGATCCTTCTTTCCTTAGTATGTGCCCCTGCTTCAATGGGAATCCCTCCCATGAGTACTGGCCCTTTGTTTCCCACTTTTGATCCAGCACATGTGGGAGGTTTTGCCCAATTCTCACAAACTACTCTATTTGGCTTTACTCCTCTGTGAACCCTTACACCAGTTGTTGTTGCTCAGGCTCTCCTTGCCTCACTTTCTGAAGGTGTGCCTTCTATGGGCACCCCATCTTCTGCTATTGTTGTGGATCCTCTTCCATCACAATAGGCTGACTTTGCAATGACAACTCCTCCACCATCTAGCCTATGAGTCCTCCAACTGATTCACCAATTGAGTCATGGCAAGTAGCTAGCCCTTCTATTGGTCCTCAGACAAAGATTTAGAACATGCCCACTTCTCCCTACAAACTGTCACTCTCCAGAAGAAACAAATGCATGTGCCTATCAAGGTTACCTATCCCTATGCCCTACCTTCTAATGCTCTTTTTGCAGGAGGACTAGTTTTGTCGCCAGCTAAATTTATGGCATAGATAGATTGCAAAAAGGAAGCATGTGCAAGTAGAATGCAAAAGCATAGGGAAAAAGATGAAAATGCTTCTACTGAGCCAAAAATACAGACTCTTTACGATGAGACCCGACAGGAATTGAAGTTTGCAACCATGTACCCGAGAGTAACCAAGCCCCAGGGGGAGATGCACCCAGAAGATTATGAAATATATGTGGTAGGGATTGACATGAAGGTCAGCTGACCACAAGATAAGGTTGAGATTATGGAAGAAACACAGTGGGTGGTCACCTCTGACTTTCTCAAAAATAGCCTCCAATTAAAGAAGGATGAGCAGCCTAAAGCGGTAAGGGAAAGAGTTATTTTTTTATAGAAAAAAGAGAAATCCATGGAGATGGATGTTTCACATATGATAGAGATGGAACTAGAAGCGAAGGATGAGAAGAATAGACTTCAGGGTGAACTTGTGAAGATTCAGACTATTGACCCTACCATGGTAAAAGAGCTACAGTTTAAGAATCAGGAGATGAAGCATAATCTGTGGCTAAAGAATGAAGAGTTGGAGTGATTTTTCCTTGAGTATATTCAAGTAATGGCGTAGAAGAATGAGGCTTTGGAGCACCAACGAGCTCAATATGAGCAAAAAATACAAAAAAAAGAGGCTGAATTTAAGGGCCTAAAAGATCAATTAGAAGAAGAGCTCCAAGAGACAAAGTCCTCTATGGAAATACACTTAGCAAATCACTCCCGAGATGAGGAGAATTGGAATAAAGAAATGAGTAGCTCTGCGGAGAAACTGGCATCTAAGAAAAAGAAAAGGGTAGAGTTGGTTGAGGCCATTAACTAAAAGGATGCGAAGATCTCTTCTCTTAAAAGCCCTCGCCTATCTTCTCCTACACAACCAAACATTATTCCATTGGTTAGGCAGTTGTACATCTCTCACTAGGAGAAGATCAAGAATTTCTACCTACTGTTGCAACCTACCCTCCAATTCATCACCAAGGCATCAAAGTTGATCTAGGAGGCTCATGATATGATTGAGCAGTTCCCACGGTTTATCATGGAAATGGTTTTAGAGGCAAAATATATATTCACCAAGCTATACGCGGTCTTTGATGAAAATCTCACCAAGGCGAGGATTGAAGATCGGGATGCTACTACTCAGATGGAAAATAAGTTCATCCATTGCCACTTTTCCTTCTAGCACAATAAAGCAGCCGCAACTACTCTAAGAAAGACATTGGACAACATATGAGAGAGTTTCTCCAAGTTAAGCAGGATGGCTTTTTCGTCCCCGTTCGTTGAAAATGGTTCTATTGCTATGGCCGAGTAGATTGCAGAAAGAATAGAAGAGAGGGAAAATGATCTGGATGCTTTCAAGAATTTCAGTCATCCTCCCACCATAGTTGATATTGAGGGAGTTATTCATCCTCTTGCACAACTACTGTTTCATTGTGAAGTAGGGGCCAATTTACCTAATGCACTACCTTATAAAGAAACTATTGATCTAAGTAGAGCATAGGAGAAATTGAACAACATGGTAAGGCCATCTGAAGATGAATGGTCGCCTCTATAGGTGGCTCTTTCCAATCTTTGACTCTGTTATCTAATGAAATGCTGGTCTAGTCTATAAACTAGAGAAATTTTGGGTCAGGCCTCCATTCCTCAAGTAAAATGCCCCTGGTAGTCGCCAAAGTTGTTAATAAGATTTTAACGAGCTCCCTTCAGGCATATTTCTCCCCTATATATTGGCTCGTGTATCGCAGGTAATCAACTCATCCTTTTATCTAAAAATTCTACTCTCCCGCTCCACGTGTTTACTCTTTGCAACCTCGAGTTTCTTCATTTCTTTTGCATCCTAGGAAACCCTGCTATGCTTCCACATGTCATGGCTGCGAGATATTTTTGATTAATTATTTCTTGCTGCCTCATCAGGCTCCACTCGAGTGCCACAAAGCCCTCATTCCCAAAAGGTTTGGCAAGCCCCACAATTGTTATCTATGGTGTACTATTGCTATGTGTCTACTCTTCGTAAAAATTTTAGGGTAGAGATGAAGTAACAACCGTGGGCAGTGAAATGTTGCCATGCATCTATTTTATGCCTGATTGGTGATCGTTCCCTCCACTATTGGTTAAGTGCCCCCCTATTCAACATGTGTAGCCTTAGCACAAGCCTTCAACGAAGAGAGAAAAAGGTTCACATGGGTAGCTTAAGGCTACCACATGCCTAGTCGGTGGATCTCATATTCAAGCGATGGACAAGAAAAACCAAATGCTACTATTGGCTGCTACGTGTCATAATAATTTGCACGGGATGGTGACACTTGTCTAATTAAGCCTTGTCGGGACCACCGCCATCATTTGTAGAGGATGCATCTATGCCTAAAATGATTGGGTGTGTGGTTTCAAATCATTTATGTTGCAACAACTTGGGGAATATTCTAATTTTTGTATCATTTCTAGGGGATTGCGAAATATTTTCTATTGTTGCTCTCTGAGGCGGTGGGGGTTTTTTCCTGCTATATATACTTTTCTTTGTTGAGAGAAAAGGGCCTGAAATTTGGAAGAAACATTGGTTTTGGTTAAATATGCTAGGCCTTTATTATTCTTTTATTTTATTGCAAAAAAATTTCAAACTATGCCAATTGTTCGGCCTTTTTGTTCTTTCATGCTATTTGATCAAACTATAAACTATGTTTTTATTGTCTCGACATTTCATTTGAGAACTTCTATATATGTTGAATGTAATTTTGCTGACCTAGATTATGTCGAATGACTCTTCCTAGCAGTGGGAATGTATGCAAAGTTATTTTATGTTAATGAATAGATTATCTATGCTATAATCTTTTGTTTTTGATTTTTTTGAGCACTATAAACACCAATCAGGCCCTTAGATCTATGATTTATCATGCCTATCATTAATTCTTGGCGCATCACCTTAGGTTAGACTTTATTTTATTATATTTGTTTCATTTTCCGTTTCCAAACCCCATTACAAAAGAAGTTGACTTCTCTAAAAATTTAGAGGTCACTCAGTTTAGCGTAAAAGGTCCCCCATAAATTAAGTTTCCCATAAGACAATGTTAGCTCGTCAAATTTGACATCAACAGATCCCATTCTTGTATGGGTCTAAAGGATTGATAGTGGTGATCTAATGATGATATCTATTTAGTTTTAACTTTTGGGTTGATGGTACGTGAAGTTTAAGTTCATTGGTATGTGAACTGTTTTGATAGTGTAGATCTTTTGTGGACTAGGAGAAAATTTTCTGATCCACAGTCCACCCTATTTTGTTTCAAATTGTGTAGATCTAGGATATTTCTTGTGAATTTCTTTCATGTCCTTTGGTGAAGAGGTTTGGAGTTTGGTGATCTGGAAGTCAAGTTTCAGTATTTCATTGTGAGTTTATACAGTCCAGGTGGATTGGTAAAAGGTGTTCGATGATTAAATCATGTCATTTTTGTTGTGGATGTATCTAGAAGATTCTAAGATGTATTCTCATGCATTGGGAAGTGTGTTGTGGTGTCCGCATGTCATTTTTTGTTTTGAAGCGTGTACACCAATGTTCTTTTGTGTTTTCATTAGGTTTGGATGACCTGGTGTTTACACTTCAGTCAAAGGATAATTTTTTAAGGAATGAAGAGTGTGGTTGATTCAAGACATTGTTTTTGGTCTTGGTTAAATGATTTTATTGATCTCCTCTCATTCCATTCCATCACAAGAATGTTGAGCTTCCTACCTAATTTGAATTTTGAAATATCACATTTGTAGCTGACCTTGGAGAAAGTTTCTAAGGTTGAGGATGGTATAAGAGTAAGTCAAAGTGTGAAGAGTTGTATGATAGTGTGATAAAAAGTGATGAAAGTGTGCCAAAAATAATAAGAGCAGAAGTCTGTGAGTGAGTTGTGATAGCAATTCTTCATTATGTTTAAGGTAGTAGGCTAAAGGTTTCTACAATCCTACATATGTGCATTAATTATTGTGGTGGATCTTTTGTTCTATTTTGTATCTGTAGGCAATGACCCTCCCTATTGAATAGTGAGTCTTTTTTGTAGGTAGTGAGCCTTTGTACTTGGATAGTGAGTCCTCTTTTGGGAAGTGAGCCTTTGTATTTAGTTTTATAGTCTTTTATAGTGTGAGTTAACCCTCACCGTGATTTTTCCCTCATTGGGTTTGTTGGTTCCCAAATCAACAAATGCAATGAGTTCTAAAGAGTAGCCACTCTCTCATATTCAGACCCAATGCATTGATATGGCCAATGAATGGGAGAGTGAATAAAATACCCCTTTCTCCCCTACACTTCAGGCTCTGTTAAACCTAGGAGGGTGATGCCAACAGTGTGCTTTCAGATACTTGTGTGCCAAAGTATCAAACACATAGTGAACAGATGAATCTCCTTTAGATGCTTAATAGGCACAATACTATAAAGGCTTCGTTAACCTCTACAGTAACACCTAATTTAAACATGAGAGATATAACAAAATGAGCTCAACACACAAACAAATTGGGATTGATAAGTAATATTATTGAAATTTGTAATCATTGTTTCTAAAAATGTCTCAGGCTTTGTGATAGGTCTATGCCTAATCATGGGCCATGGAGTCCAATATAAAACTGTATGTTTAGAGATCCTATCAACAAACTAAATTCAACCAATGGATTTAAAATATGTTAATTCCTTACATTAACAAACCCTCTCTTATTTCCATAAAGTTCTACTCACCAATCCCACTTGTGCACTCAAGATTACAGTGAATTGAACAAAGTAATTTAACTCTTTACTTGAAGAGAACTATGGCCAAATAACAAAATCACAGGAAAGTTATGATGAAAAACTCAAAAAATCCTTGATATATTGAAATCATATGATCAAAAGCATACAAATATGGAAACAACTTTACAATAGTAATATAATGTTACACAAATTGGCTAACATTTACTCATAAAACCCAACTTTTACAATTTACATACTCCATTTTTAAGTCATACTTAACACTACTCTACCTTATTCACCTAATTCAGAATTTCATAACCCTCTACAAAAGAGAAGAAGAAAGAAGATATAGAAGAAGAAGAAACCCTAAAATCCATCCGTGAAAGACAACTGACATCTTCAGGTCCACAGATCAATAACTTCCTTTTCATGTAGAACAATCTTCAACCTGCTCTATATTTTCTTGCTCCTTACTCCACTGCTTTACAATAGAAAAATATTCTCCAGCCTAAAAATCATCATTCTTCTATGTTCTCATGTTGAAAAATATGCCCTTTGTCTACAAAAGATTTTATCCTCTCTATTCATTTTCACCCAGTTGCATGAAAATGGTGTTCCTCCATGAAAACTCTTCCTTAGCAAAATATTTTTCACAATGAATAAAATATTCACATTACAACATTATTTTCCGTTCCTTCTTTATATTTTGCATTTTACATAGTAAAATATTTTCCAGCACAAAAGTTCTTAATTTTCACACAAATTCATCTCCCTTGGTTATTACTTGCTATTAAAATATTATCAAATGATAATATTTAAACACAAGCTACGGGGGTCTCACCCTCATGTTGCACAAATCTCTACCCAACACCACATATCTCCACTTTTGTGTAAGAAGTGAGAACTTTATTAGCGATGGGAGATATTTAATCTAAGGAAAATAAAATTATTTACTCAGGTCTTTATTTCTTTCATCCCCAACAAAGAAAGATTATCATTTTAATTTTAATATACAAAGGCTTTTAATATTTTGATTGGGAAAATAAATTTACCCGTGCACCTTATACTTACTATGCATTTCACCTTTGCATAGTTAAGACTTTATGAAAATTTTGAGCCCAACAAGCTTTATAAAATTTTCAACCATCGCACATCGCCCATAGATTTAGGAAATGAAAAAATAAATAGTGATGCCCGATGAGAAAGCACTTAGGAAGAGGCGACTTCCATTAGCGATGAAAGATGGAGAAAAAGAAGCTTCACCCATCGCTAATCCAAAGTGGACTTGAGTAGACATTAAATGGTGATAAGTAATGGAAATAAAACAATTTTTTTCATCGCTAATACATAGAGGAGAAAAATGATTAAAACTGTGATGGGTGATGCGTTTTCCTGTCCAGTCGTGAATATGGTCTTCAGCCAATGGTAACCAAGAAGTAAACTTTTCTTTTGTATAATGAACATTTAAAAATTTCCAATGAAGGATTATTGCTCAAAATTGGGCATCGCTACTTTGATTTTGATTCCCCCATTCACAATGGAGATGAGCGATAAATTGTTGTGAATGGAGAACTCGTGTGCGCATTTGAAAAATAATTAAATCCCATCCACTACCTCAAAGATTTAATTCAATCTACCCCAATGAAGAATCATCACTCAAACCAAGGCATAGTTGATTTCCTCCTTCAATCTCATTTAGAACTGACGATGGGAAACGAGTTTTGTTGTGCACAGTGAACATGCTCCATGATTTCAACCAATAGAAAGTAAGAATTAAACTTTCTTTTCCTTACAAAAATTTGAAATGCACTTTATTCTTTCCCTAAATTCCTATTTTGATTTTCCCAATATTTAAAATACTCAAAATATTTTTAAATATTAACATTTGAAAACATTAAAGAATAGGTAAATTTTAATTATGCCTATGGTCCAAATAGAGAAATTTCATTATGCACAAACGGTGACCCCTGGAGCCATTTTTTTTGCGTGCAGCCATAATCAATTATTTAGAGAAAAATCATTTGCTAAAACTTTTCCCAGCCATCAAAATTCAAGTACCTCCTTTGAAAATTGGCCCCTAGGACATGTTTTCCGTAATAGAAGTACATTAAAATAATGTATCAAATGACCTCAAATCTTCATGAAAATGGATCTGTAGAGGTTTTAGACCAAAACAAGAAATGTGTTGTCCTTATATTTTTAAAATTTGAAAAAATTTCAAGACACCATTTTTGGCCATGTTGCAGTAAAAAAAGGATTAGTTAGCCAATCAAAACTTATCCTGGGAGCCTGAAACTGACTATGCATGTTACCATTTGACACAAGAATTCATTGAAAAAAATGACATGGAAAAATTCTTCCTGAGGTGAAAGCTATTAAATACCAAAGTTGTCTACTTGGAATTTTCTATAATTTCACCTATCAGAAACCAATAAGGGCTCTCAAAGCCACCACTTTGAAAAAATATCAAAATAGCTTTTGGGGGGCTACCATTGGAAACATAAGCTCATCTAGGTACATTGAGTATGTGTGGAAGATGAATTTTCTTGAATCATCATTCATCACAAGATATTAGGGGTCAAAGATGACAATCTTGAAAAGTTCTAAAAATGCAAGTGTGAAAACAGAGCTAACTACATTTGCTTTTGACCTATTAAAAATAACAAATCTGACCATGGGGATTTGAAATCAGACCAGAGAGTACATGAATGTAGGGAGAATGGAGAGCAACAATCCTTTCAGCATGACAACCAACTAGCTTTGAATTGTGACCCTCCAAAGTAGGTCACTTAGACAGATTTTGCAGGTGCACTTCTAAGTGTGCAAAGAAAAAAATTTCAATATAGGAACTTCAAATTTGAAAGTTCCAACAAGGTTTTCCATGTAAAAATATGGTGTTCATTATGTTGATTTTATTTATGTTATTTGTGTTTCATGCTATAACTTAATAATAGAATAATGTGGTTGTGAAATTAATAAGTGTTGATTTTTAAGTTTGAATTTGTGTGACAACTGATTCACCCCCCCTCTTAGTTGATATGTGCCTATTTAACAATTGGTATTAGATCTTTGGTTCCTTGTTGTTGAGCTTAACTGCTTAAGGAAGATCTTATGGCACATAAGTTGGTGATCCCTATGTTCGATGGAACTGACTACAATGATTGGAAGGGACAGATGAAAGGATATATCATCTCTCTTGGTTTCAAGACCTGGAAGGTAGTTGAGAATAATTATACATACTTGTCTAGTGGTCTAACTACTACAGATGAGATCTCTACTTATGAATAAAATGAGAAGGTGATATATGCTATTTGCAACGCATTGTCTAAAAATGAGCGAGCTAAAGTTCTTTCTTTGGATATTGCATATGAAGTCTAGAAGAAGTTGGAAGACATGTATGAAGGAAAAGAAAGGGTGAAATTGACAAAGAAGTTGGCAAAAATGTGTAGATTTGTGAACCTAAAAATGGAATAAGGCGAAGACTTTTCAAGTTTCTTTTAGAGGGTTGAATTGATTGCAAATGAAGTTAGAAATCAAGGAGGAAAACTATCAGATGAAGACATAATTGAGATCCTAATCATCCTACCAGAATGCTATAGAAATAAGATATTGGTGATTGAAGAGATGTATGATCCTAAGAAGTACACATTGGAACAGTTGTTTGACACCTTGCAAATATTTGAGATGAGAAAGTTCCAGAAATATGACAAGATGGAAGATAAGACAAAAAATGCATTTAAGGAGATGAAGATTGAGGATGAACTAGATAGTGATCATGTTGATGAGTTGGAAGCGAAGTTCACTAGGAAATTGAAGAAAGGTCCTAGAAAGTATAAAGGTATGTTTCCCTTTAAATGCTTTAGTTGTGGTAATATTGGTCAGTATGCTTCAAGATGTCCAAATAGGGTTGCACATAAGAACAAGGATTATAAGGATAAGGATGTGAAGGATAAGAAATATAAGAAGTTGTACTATGTTAAAGAAGAAGCTAGGATTTCTGGTGATGAATCTAAAAATGAGGTTGATGATAGTGAATGCTTATGAATTAGCTTTGGAAAGTAAATCTCTATCCACTAACCTTGGAAAATGTGTAAGCAAGAAGGCTCTAGAGAGTAAGAGAAATAGGATGGAATGTACTTTGGTTGCCCATTTTCATGCAAGATAGGATGAATATTACTGGGTTATTGATAGTGGATGTTCAAATCACATGACTAGAGATAATAGTAAGTTCATTAAACTTGAGAAATATAATGGTGGTTTAATTATGTTTGGTGATGATTCAAGAGCTAAGATCAGTGGGAAAGGTTCAATTAGTTTTGATGGAGTGCATAGTACTGATGATGTATATTATGTGAAGGGTTTAAGGCATAACCTTCTAAGTGTTGTTCAAATGTGTAGAAATGGTTTTAAACTTGTTTTTCTGAATAATACCTATGAAATCAAAAAAGGATCCAAAAATGGAGATATGATTGTTGCAGGAAGAACTCATGGAAACATCTATTAGCTAAAGGGAGTTGGCGGTCATTGTCTTGTATCTCATATCAGTGAAAGTTGGTTATGGCACCATAAAATGGGACATGTAAACTTTGATAACTTGGTCAAGATCAGTTCAAAGGAGATTGTTTGAGGACTACCTAGAATTACAAGATCTTCTAATGCAATCTATTGAAGTTGTCAATTGGGGAAGCAGACAAGGAGTAGCTTTAAAGGAAAAGAAAATTCTACCCCCAGAATGCTAAAGTTAATTCATACTGATCTATGTGGTCTGACTAGGACTAGAAGCCTGAATGGTAACAGGTATTTCATGTTTCTTATTAATGATTACACTCAAATGACATGGGTTGTTTTTCTCAAGGAAAAGACTCAAGATCTAGATATGTTGAAGGTATTCAAGGTTGGAGTAGAAAATGAAGCAAGTCTAAAAATCAAGTGTTTAAGATCTAATAGAGGTGGAGAATTCACTTCTGGTGAATTTAATGCATTCTGTGAACAACATGGCATTAGAAGACAATTTTCTTCTTTGAGAATTCCTCAGTAAAATGGAGTAGTTGAAAGAAAAATTAGGATTGTATAGGAAGTTGATAGAACTATGATGAAAGAATCAAATGTACTAGATGTATATTGGAGAGAGGTGATACACATTGATATCTATACTCTTAATAGAGTTTAGATCAAACACAAGAACATAATGAAACCTTTTGAGTTATGGATTGGTAAAACTCTAACTATGAAATATTTTAAGGTATTTGGAAGCAAATGTTACATTAAAAGAGATGATGAGAATCTTGGTAAGTTTGATGCTAGATGTGATGAAGGAATCTTTCTTGGGTACTCTACTACTAGCAAGGCATACAGATGCTTCAACAAAAGATTGAGAAAGATTATTGAAAGTGTTATTGTGAAAGTTGATGAAGAAATACATAAAACTATTGAGATAAGTGAAGTTGAACCTAATGATCCTATCTGTGGACATGTACTAGAAGAAAGCAAGGAGAAGGAAGAATAAGAGAAAGAAGAACAAGTGGAAGAAGAAGAGAATGAGCCAAAACTTGTTGTTAGGACTCCTAAGTATGTACAGAAGAATCATCCATAGGAACAACTAATTGAAGATAAAGGTGAAGATGTAAGCACAAGAAGTAGAGTTGCAACTAATGAAAACTTGTGTCTACTTTCTAAAATTGAACCCAAATCAGTAAGTGAAGCATGTGAAGATGAGAGTTGGATGAGTGCTATGAAAGAAGAGTTGCAACATATAGAAAAGAATTAGACATGGGAACTAGTCCCTAGGCCTATGAATAAGAGTGTGATTTGTTTGAAATAGGTGTTCTAGAATAAGCTAAATGAAAGTGGAGAAGTGGTAAGGAATAAGGAAAGATTGGTATGCAAAGGATATTCACAAGTTGAAGGTATAGATTTTGAAGAAACATAAATTCCCTCGTGGCCAAAATGAAAGCAATCAGAATGTTTTTGGCATTTTCTACCCATAAGGACTTCAAAGTGTATCAAATAGATGTTAAGTCAGCTTTTCTAAATTATGAGTTGGAGGAAGAAGTGTACATGGAGGAACCTAAAGGGTTTCAATTATCTAACAAATCAGACATGGTTTGCAAGTTGAAGAAGGAATTGTATGAATGAAGTAAGATCCTAGAGATTGGTATGCAAGACTTGAAAGGTACCTGACTAATCAAGGATTCAACAAAGGTTCTGTTAACATCAACCTTTACTTCAAAGTACAAAGTAACAAAATTTTGATAGTAGTTGTATATGTTGATGATATCATTTTTGGTGGAAATGAAGGAATGTGTAAAAAAATTTGCTGAAGAGATGCAAAAAGAATTTGAGATGTATATGATTAGTGAATTGAATTTCTTCATTGGTCTACAAGTGAATCAAACTAACAAAGGGATATTCATTTCACAATCCAAGTATGTAAAAGAGTTGTTGAATAAGTTTGGGATGGATGATTCCAAATTAGTTTATACTCCTATGGTAATAGAATGTAAACTGAGAAAGGATGATGAATTTGCTAAGACTAATCAGAGAAAATATAGATCTATGATTTGTGGACTGATGTACCTTACTACTACTAGACTAGATATTATGCATGAAGTGTTTTTAGTTGCTAGATTCTAATTAGATCATAGATAAGCACATGTTATAGCTATAAAAAGGATATTTAGATATCTGAAAGGAACACTAGATTATGGATTATGGTATCCTAAGAGTGGTGATTTCCCCTATGTGGTTATACAAATGTTGATTGCACTAGATGTGTAGATGATTAGAAGAGTACTAGTGGTGGTGCTTTCTTTCTTGGTGGAAGATTAGTGTTATGGTTGAGTAAAAATCAAGACTCTATTTCTTTATCCACTACAGATGTAGAATATATTGTTGTATCATCCTACTACACACAAGTTTTGTGGATGAAACAAAATATGAAAGACATTAGAGTGATATGTGATGAGCCTATTTCTATTTTCTATGACAATACAAGTGCAATAAACATTTCAAAGAACCCAATTATGCATTCAAGAACAAAGCACATATGTATCAAGTATCATTTCCTAAGAGAAAAGGTGCTAGATAATAAAGCCAGATTGGAGTTTGTGACAACAAAGGAACAAATTGTATACATCTTTAATAACGTTCTTCTAAAGGATACTGTTTAGAATCTTAGGGAGATATTGGGGTTCATTTCCCCTTTAAAATAAGTGCACATGAAGGTACACTAGTCCAGTGAATTCACAAATTCTTCTATATGGATTGGTAGTTGGGTCTACTCCATAGCGGGAGTAAAGAATGGTTTTCATTGTTCTAGTATGAGTGTACTCATAAGGGGGAGTAATCAGAGTTGTTGATCTTTTCTATTGATTTCAAAGGGGGAAGAGAAAGTTATGTGGTTCCATCAATGCAAAAGGGGGAGATTGTTGCAAATATAAGCTAGTTTGGTGGTGTTATCATTAATATTGTCATTGATGTCAACACAGTTCAGTATGTTGCAGATTGTACATGTATAGTTGAGATGTTGTTGAGATTTTGTGAGTACATGGAGCTATCTTTATGGTGTTGCAAATGTGTTGGTTTGATGAGTTTCCAAGTGATTTTTAGAAAATTAATAAAGAAGAGAAGTTAGAGTGATGAATGTGTTTAGGATGTGCTCTAGTATGTTCTTTGCATTTCTCCTATGCGGATCCTATGCTTGTGTAGATCTGAAGACTTGATAGTGGTGATCTACTAATGATATCTCCTAAGTTTTAGCTTTTGGGTTGATGGTATGTGAAAGTTAATTTCACTGGTATGTGAGTTGTTTTGTCAGTTTAGATCTTCTATGGATTGGGAGAAATGTTTCTACTTTGTAGTCCTCCCCTATTTTGTTTCAGATCATCTGGATCTAGGATATGTCTTGTGAAGGTATTTCATATGCTTTAATGAGGGGGTTTATATTTTTGTGATCTGGAAGTCATGTTTCAGTACTTCAGTGTGAGTTTATATAGTTTGGGTGGACTAGTAAAAGGTGTTCAGTGATTAAAATGTTTTTTTTTTTGGTTGTGGATGTATCTGGAAGATAATGAGATGTATTCTCATACATTAGGAAGTGTGTAGTGTTGTCCATGTGTCATATTTTTTTTGGAATCATGTACATCAATTTTCTTTTGTTTTTTCAGTAGGTTTGACCAACTAGGTGTTTACACTTCATTCGAAGGATAAATTTTTAATGAAGGAAGAGTGTGGTTGATTCAAGACATTATATTTTGGTCTTCGTCAAATGATTTTATTGGTCCCCTCTCATTCCTTTCCACCATGGGAATGTTGAGTTACCAAGCTAATTCAAATTTTGAAATATTACATTTGTGGCCAAACTTGGAGAAAGTTTCTAAGGTTGAGGATGGTATAAGAGAAAGTCAAAGTGTGGAGAGTTGTATGACAGTTTGATGCAAAGTGACGAAAGTGTGCCACAAATCATAAGAGAAAAAGTGTGTGAGTGAGTTGTGATAGCAGTTCTTCATTGTGTTGAAGGAAATAGGCTGAAGGTTTCTACAATCTTGTGGATGCACATTAATTGTTGTGGTGGATCTTTTGTTCTCTTTTGTATTTGTAGGCAGTGAGCCTCCCTGTTGGACAATGTGTCCTTTTTGTAGGTAGTGGGACTTTGTACTTGGATACTGAGTCCTCTTTTGGGCAGTGAGCCCTTAGTAGTGAGCCTTTGTATTCATTTTTATAATATTTTATAGTGTAAGTTGACCCTCACCATGGTTTTTCCCTCATTGGTTTTTCTACGTAAAAATCTGGTGTTCATTGTGTTGATTTGCTTTCTCTTATTTGTGTTTCATGTTATAACTTAATAGCAAAATAGTGTGATTGTGGAATTAATAAGTGTTGATTTTTAAGTTTGAATTTGTGTGACAACTAATTCACCCCCCAACTCTCAGTTTTCATATGCCTATTTAGCAAAGTGCCATTTGAACTATTTTCAAGGTTTGAGCAAGAAAAACTCAGTTTTAAGTTTAAATTTCTCCTATGTCAGCCTTGGGGATCAAATTAATGGTCATGTAAATGCATTTCCTATATAAAAAATCTTTCAAATCATTATTTCATCATGCATCTACGTTATCAAGTCAAGAAAGAAATAGTTAAGCACTCTAATTCTTTACAAGGTCATCAAGAAAGATTTAAAGATCATTTCTAAGGAATTCAAGGGTAGATTCTTCATCAATTGTTGCAGTAATTCAATATCCATCATCATAGAAAGGTTTTAATAGCATTTTTTCATGTTCATGCTTTATTATCTTATTTCATCAATTGGTTTAATTACCTAAAAGAGGTTTGACCAAGGCAAACTCCTTTTCCCTAACAATGACACTTTTTCTCTCTCTCCTTGTGTGATTGCATATTTAGGTACTTCGAAGACTTGAAGATCATTAAGGATTATGTTGTAAGCTTTTTGGAGTTTTCCCCTTATTTGCAAGGTCATAATCTTCATTAAAAAGTAATCTACAACCCCAAAATTAGGGTTCTATATCTGGGAACTAAAGAAACAGAAAGAGCAAACTAAGACGTGCAGATCATAACTTTGAGGTTATAGAGAATCCAAACTAGACTCATTCACCAAGAGTTGAAAATGAGTCCCACTATAGGTTTTTTCAAAGATCTTTGCATATTTGGATACCCATTTGCCCAAAACCTGCTTCTATATAGAAATCCAAATATGGGACTAATTCACCAAAAATGGAAAATGAGTCCTAGTAGGTCAAAATTTTAGGATCAACAACATTTCCATCCTTCATTCAAGCCTCTATGAGTTTTTAGGTGCACACCTCTGATTTCATAGATTTTTTATTTATTTATATGCATTTCTATGTCATTTAATTCAAGTTTGCATCATATTAGGGTTTTATATTTCATTGTGCATTTCATTGTCTTTTCCAAGTTTAAACTTGGTGGTGAACCCCTTATTAGATCATATTTAGCCCATAGGACAACCCTTAGCAAGATCTCTTTCTCCATTGCATAGAGATCTCAAGGGTTACCATTGAATGAAATTGGAAAAGTTTGAGTGGGTATGCTTTATGCCCTAAGCCATATGCTAGCATATCTCCCTAACCACTTTTTCACCATTTCACTTTCAAAGGGTCTTTCGAATTTTGTGTTGAAATTGCCACTTTTTGTTTTCCCTTGTCTAAATCTTTGTCTATGACCTTTTATTCATACATGAATTTTTGTTCAAAGTCTAAGGAAACCCAATTATCTTCTAATAGCTTTGTGACTTCCTCAATTTGTTTTTCTTTCTCTTTTTGTTGCATGCATTCTACTTGTGTAGTTGGTGTCAATGTTTTCAAGGGGTTCTATTTTTTTAATCAAGTTATACGACACTATAAGGCTCAGGATCATCAAGTGTGTACACTTTTTTGTTGTAAACATACTTCATTTTACGATGAAGAGTAGAAGCCACACCATTCATTTCACAAATCCATGGCCTTCTTGAAAGGAGGTTATGTGAAATATCATGAGGCATAACATGGATTAGTGTTTCTAATATGGCCTTTCTAGTTGTGATAGGAAAAGTGATCAAACTGAGTGTTTGTTTTCCTATATTGTCAAATCCCTTAATAGATAAAGAGTTGAGTTGAATATTTGATTTATCCATTCCAAGCTTATCCAAAAGGGTCACACTACACACATTAAGGGTTGATCCATTGTTAAGAAGGGTTTGTTTTATCCTTGTGGTATTGTATTGAGCTATGTTCATGAAAGAATCATGTTGTTTTTGCACTTTCAAAAGACAGAGCTGACTTAGCTAGAAAACAATGCCAACATTTATTCCTTGAATCATTGATTCTATGTGGTTTGGTTGTGCATTAGAAGGGATATGAACTTTTTGTAAGGACTTTTGAAGCATTGTGTGATAGTTAGGTGAATTCTAAATCAAGTCCTAGAGGGATGTCTTTGCGGGAGTATTCTTAACTTGTTCAACAAGATCATACTCCTTTCCACTTTGTGAAGGAAAATGAGGGGGGCCTGGTAAGATAGGGTTAGGAAATGGGAGGGATGTTGAAGGTTTTTTTCTTGGTTTTGAATTGTTCCTAGTGTTGTATTTATGAGTAACATTATTGTTATTTATAGGAACATGACAACTAAGAAGGGGGGTGAATCAGTTATCACCAAACTCAAACATAATTCCTAAACAAATATCAACTACACATCCACTTTATTATGTTATTAAGTATGAACATGAAATACAAATAATAGAAAACAATATCAACACAAGAGACACTAGATTTATGTGGAAAACCCAATAATGGAAAAACCAAGGTGAGGATTAACTCACAATATAAAGTAATTCCAAAAATAATTACAAAGAGGATCACCACCAAAGGGATCAATGGCCAAGATGATTCTCTATCTAGATACAAGGCTCATTTCCTATAGATAGGACTCACTCTCCAATAAGAAGGA
Organism: Sequoia sempervirens; assembly: GCA_007258455.2. Classification (NCBI taxonomy): domain Eukaryota; kingdom Viridiplantae; phylum Streptophyta; class Pinopsida; order Cupressales; family Cupressaceae; genus Sequoia; species Sequoia sempervirens. The sequence continues at coordinate 38,411,892 of VDFB02000017.1, read as the reverse complement.
TCACTTCCTATAGATACAAAAGATAAAAAAAATACACCATAACAAATTACACACATCCACAACCTTGATCAGAAGATTGCAAACACCATTAGCTCACTACTTTTAGGATTCTAACACATTAAATTATTGTTTCCTCAATTCACTTTCACACACTCTTGGTTCTCACACTAGTGGCATTCTTGATACTTTTAAATCCATAACATCTTCACTTGTATTTATACCATCTTTAACCTTAGAAAATTTCTTGAAGGTCAACTACACACACTTCATTTTACAATTTCAAATTAAGTCAACAACTCAACATTCCTGTGGTGGAAGAGAATGAGATAAGACCAAACCAACACTTAATCAAGACCCAAAACAATGACTTAGATCAATCACAAACTTCCTCAATTGATACATATCCTTCATCACGTGTAGACACCAAGTTGGCCAAACCTAATGAAAACACAAATGAACTTTGAAGTATACACTTCCACAAAGAGAATATAACATCCAAACCACATAACATGCTTCACCAAACACTGGAACACACCTCAGATGCCTTCAAATTCATTTGTAGCAAATGCAACAACTTTCATACATAGAACACCTTGCATCATTCCATCCAGACTACACACACACAACAACTCTAAAACTCATCTTTTGGATCACCAAAAGATGAAAACCTTAGATGGGATACAGATAGAATAATTACAAGCCTTCTTACAGATCCACAAGACTAGAAACAAACCAACGGAGGACTGTGGAGAAAAAATATTTCTCCCAACTTCCATAGACATAAAAATTTTCCAAACCAGTTCACACACCAATGAACACAACTTTCACTCGCCATCAAACCAAAAACCACAATCTAGGATGTATTACCCAAGGATACCCATAAAAAATACTTTAGATCTGCACAAGCATAAGATCAACATTGAAGAAATGCAGAGCACAAACCAGAGCACATTCTAAACACACACACAACTCTATCTTCACCATTTCTCAAAAGAACTTGATAACTCATCATATCAACACACCTACAACATCATAAAGAAATCTCCATGTACTCACAACATCTCAATGGTATCTCACCTATACATGCACAACCTGCAATCACTTGTTTCATTTCTCTATAACTACCTGTACTATGTTGACATCAATGAAAACACCACCATATTCATTCATACTTGTAACAATCCCCCCCTTTGTCATTGATGGAAACACATGATGTGAAAAACAATCAAAGACAACAGTCATTACATTCCTACACTCTTCTTTAATTTTTTATATTAGACAACCTACACAACATTTCCTACACTCTTTTTCCTTGCAATATTCTCTCTTTATTTTTCTTTCATTGTTTTTCACATGACTCTCTCTCCCTCTTTGACATCAATGGCAAAGAACATAAGGTTTTCATAATTCTTCAGCCATATGTAGCTCTAATCACTCCCCCTTAGGAGTACACCCATTTCATACTACAACAATGATACTTCCTACTCCCCCTATGGAGTAGAACCATTCATCAATCCAAACAAATGACAAATCTATAGATCCACTAGATTGATGCACCTCCATGTACACCTAGTTCAAGGAAGGAGGGGTAGTAACCCCCAACTTCTCCCTAAGATACTCAAAAGTATCCTTCAGAAGAGCCTTAGTAAATATATTAGCAATTTGATCCTCTATAGGCACATACTCCAATCTGACTTCATTATTCAACACCTTCTCTCTCAAGAAATCATATCTAATAGACATATGTTTTTTTCTTTAAAATGTTTATAGAACTTGTATTATCATAGAAGATAGGGATAGGATCATCACATATCACTCCTATATCATTCAATGTTTTCTTCATCCACAAAACCTATGTGCAACAAGATATTGTAGCAATATACTCAACTTCTGCAATGGACAAAGAATTTGAATCCTATATATTGCTTAGCCATGAAACCAATCTTACTCCAAGAAAGAATGAACCACCACTTCTACTCTTTTGATCATCCATGCAACGAACTCAATATGCATCAGTGTAAGCACTCAAAGTGAAATTATTATCCTTAGGATACCACAAGACATAATCTAGAGTGCCTTTTAGATATTTGAATACCCTCTTCATAGCTATAACATGTGATTCTTTAGGTTCTTTAAATCTAGCAACCAAACATACTACATGGATGATATTTGATCTATTAGTAGTAAGATACAACAGTCCACCAATCATAGATTTGTACATGCTCTAATGAACTTTAGGAGATTCATCATCTTTACTCAACTTGCATCTAGTCACCATAGGGGTAAAAACTGGTTTGGAGTCATCCATTCAAAACTTCTTCAACAACTCTTTGACATACTATGATTTTGAAATGAATATTCCCTCATCAGTTTGATTCACTTGAAGCCCAAGGAAGAAATTAAACTCACCAATCATAGACATTTCAAACTCTTTTTGTATCTCCTCTCCAAATCTCTTGCACATACCTTCATTTCCTCCAAAGATGATATCACCAACATGCACAACCACTATTAACATTTTTTTTCTTCCACCTTGAAATAGAGATTACTATCTACAGATACTTTGTTGAATCTTTGTTGCATCAAATACCTATTCAACCTTGAATACCATGATATGGGAGCCTATTTAAGTCCATATAATGCCTTTTTCAAATTCCATACCATATCTGATGTATCTAATAACTTAAATCTGTCTTGTTATTCCATGTGCACATGGGTATGTATAGGATCATGATGGACCAAAAAGTGGCGATATGATGGGTATGTGTAGGGTATGTGGCTGACGACTTTCTTTTATCCAAAATTGATGAAACAAAAAGGGTTTTTAACAGAGATTCCCAGCTTTCCACCAATATAAATTATGCTTTAATTTGAATTTAATAAATAATTATTATTCATTTTCTATTTGAATTGTGACTAAAGTCTTGATTTATAGGCTGATTGAAAAACATCTATAGCTTTCAAATGGTATCACATTTTTTGAATCTGAAACATGTCTTGCATTCTATGCTTTGCATACTATATGATTAAAAAAAAAGAAATGAATTTCATGAAGTTTTGACCAAGTTAAGGTGGTCAGACATAAGAGTTTTTGTATTTTTAAAAATTTGTAATAAAAAAATTATAATTAATTATTTACTTGAAAAATATTACAAAAAAATATGCATCACATATGGACATGAGTCCTCTACTGATATCTAAAATCTTATTAAAAAATATTATCATTTTATTGTGTTTAGGGTTCAGATAGACACCGACTTCTTATTTTTTCCTATAAATTTAAGTATAGTTACTGCATTGAAATTTTAAATTTTCACCAAATAGATTTTTATTTTTTTAAATAAACCTAGTAGTTTAGAAACTACATTCAATTTGGTACAAATTCTACTCTTACATATTTCTAAAATAATAAAGATAACTTATTCAATTTTTTACATCAAGTTGCCTAACTTTGATTTTTCCAAATTTTTTGTCACTTAAGGGCCTATTTTTTCCATGATGATCCAGGACATACCCACATCTTCTTCCAATTCTCCATTCAAGAATGCAAACATAATATCCATTTGATATACCTTGAAATCTTTGTGAGCAGAAAATTCCAAAAACATTTGAATGGCCTCCATTGCTGCCACCAATGCAAATGTCTCCTCAAAATATGTTCCTTCAACTTGTGAATAAACATACAAGCCTTACTTTGTTTCTTGAAAATTCACCATTCACATTCAACTTATTCCTGAACACCCATTTTGACCCAATTACATTTTTATTTATAGGTCTAGGAACCAATTCCCATGTCTGATTCTTCTCAATCTATTACAATTCATCTTTCATTACTTTAACCCAACTTTCATCTTTGAAAGATTCACATAATTTTTTTTAGGTTCTATCTTTGAAAGTAGACATAGATTTATCTCAACTGCTACCACTTTGCTTCTTGTCTTTACACATTCACTCTTGTCTCCAATTATATGTTCTTCAGGATGATTCTTATGCACATACTTTGGAGTCTTAGAAGTAGGTTCAACATCTTCTTCTTTTTCTTCAATCTATTTGTATTCTTCTTCCTTATTCTCTTATGTTACTTGTCTGCATATAGGATCATACAATTCAACTTCACTTATCTCAACTAGTCTATGTGTATCTTCATCAAATTTTACATTTGTACTCTCAACAACCTTCCTCAATCTTTTATTAAAGCATTTATAAGCTTTGTTTTATTTGAATATCTAAGGAAAATACCTTCATCACATCTAGCATCAAACTTTCCAAGGTTCTCATCATCTCTTTTAATGTAACATCTACTTCCAAACACCTTAAAGTACTTCACAGTAGGAATTTTATCATTCCACAACTCATAAGGAGTCTTTGTGTTGTTACCTCTAATTTGGACTCTGTTAAGAATATAAACAATAGTGTGGATTGTCTCTCTCTAGTATACATTAGGTACATTCATCTCTTTCATCATAGTTCTTGTAGCATCTTTCAAAGTCTGGTTCTTTCTCTCAACAACTCCATTCTGTTGAGGAGTTCTAGGAGTAGAAAAATTTCTCTTTATGTCATGCTCTTCACAAAATGTATTAAACTCGCTATCTAGATCATCTTCTATCTTTGTGGACTTAAAGGTTGATTCTGTCTTCTGCTTTTCCTTTCCAAATTTTCTCATCTCAAATGTAGTCAAGGTACCAAATAGTTTTCTTTAGTAAAATTCTTAGGATGATACAATTCCTCAATAGCAGAGGCCTTATCACTGTAACTCTGCAATAGGGTCATCAAAATATTATCCATTACATCTTCATCTATCAAAGTACCACCTTGATTTTTAACTTCATTCGCTGAAATATCAACCCTCTAAAATAGCTTGCAATATCTTAGCCTTCTTCCAGTTTCAAGTTCTCATATTTGAGCTTAGTTGTTAGCTTCTTTGATAATTTCACTCTATCATTTCCTTTATAGATATCTTCCAACCTTTTCCAAACTTCATAAGCAGTGCCCAAAGAAATAACTTTTGTTTGTTCACTCTTAGATAAAGCACTATAGATTTCATACCTTGATTTTTCATTTTCCTCATAGGTTGCAATATCATCAATAGAAGGACCACTTTCTAGTGCAACATATTTTGTCTCAACAACTTTCCAAGTCTTGTAACCAAGAGAAATCAAGTAACCTCTCATTTGTACTTTCCAGACATTGTAGTCAGATCCATCAAACACAGGGATTGATAATTTTTGTAGCATCAGATCTACCTCAAGTGGTTAAGCTCTTCTATGAGCAACCAAAGCTCTAATACCAATTTTTGAAAGGTGCAAGACAACTAAGAGGGGGGGTGAATTAGTTGTCACCAAACTCAAAAAAAATTCCCAAAAACTTATCAACTTCACATCCACTTTATTATGTTATTAGGTATGAAAATGAAATAAAAATAAAAAAAAGAAATATCAACATATGAGACACCAGATTTATGTGGAAAACCTAATAAGGGAAAAACCATGTTGAGGATTAACTCATAATATAAATTAATTCAAAAACTGATTACAAAGAAGCTCACTGCGAAAGGGCTCACTACCAAAGAGGACTCACTGTCTGGATACAAGTCTCACTACCTATAGATAGGACTCATTGTCTAACAAGGAGGCTCCCTGCCTACAAATACAAAAGATAACAAAAAATCCCACCACAAAAAATTACACACATCCAAAGCCTTGATCAGAAGATGACAGACACTAAATGTTAACTCACTGCTTTCAAGAGTCTAACACATTAAAGTATTTTTCCTCAATTCACTTTTACACAATCTTGGTTATCACACTAGTGGCATTCTTGATACTTTTAAATCCATAACATCTGGACTTGTATTTATAACATATTTAACCATAGAGACTTTCTCCAAGGTCGGATACACATGCTTCATTTTACAAATTCAAATTAGGTTAGAAAATAAACATTCTCATCGTGGAAGAGAATGAGAGAGGAACAAACCAACACTTAACCAAGACCCAAAACAATGTCTTGGATCAATCACATGCTTCCTCAATTGATGCATATCATTCACATGAAATGTAGACACCAGGTCAGTCAAACCTAATGAAAACACAAATGAACTTTGAAGTACATGCTTCCACAATGAGAAGATAACATGTGGACCACATAACAGATTTCACCAAACATTGGAAAACATCTGAGATTCCTTCAAATTCATCTACAAAAAATGCAACAAATTCCATACATATAACACCTTCCATCAATCCATCTGGACTACATAGACACACAAAATAATTTTGAAACTCATCTTCTAGAGCACTAAACCATGAACACCTTTAATTGGATATATATTGCATCATCACAAACCTTCTTCTAGATTTTTAAGACCAAAAACAAGCCAGTGGAGGACTTTGGAGAAAAAAAATTTCTTCCAGTCCATAGACAAACAACTTTTCCAAACCAGTTCACACAACTTTCACTCTCCATCAAACCAGAAACCACAATCCAAGAAGTATTACCCAAGGATACCCATAAACAATACTTCAAATCTAAAAAAACATAGAATCAACACAAAAGAAATGTGGAGCACATTCTGAACACACACACAACTCTATCTTCACTATTTCTCAAAAGTACTTGATAACTCATCATATTAGCACACCTACAACATTATAAAGATAGCTCCATGTACTCACAAAATCTCAATAGTATCTCAACTATACATGCACAACCTGAAATCACTATTTTCCTTTCTCTGCAACAACTTGTACTATGTTGACATCAATGAAAACATTAGTGACAACACCACCATACTCATTCATATGTGCAACAGTTGTAACTAAGTTTTTTGTGAAACGTTGTTCTTAGGTGGTTCAAAGATAAGGATGGGTTTATTTTGGACTTGTGGGTTTTGAGAGGGTGGATAAATGATAAGCTTAGGTCGAGAGAGTACTCTAAGAGGTATCTAATGTGCATAACCACAAAAGAATTATCCTTATTTTCATGATCTCTTAGTGAAGGGGAGTCTAATGTTACTTCATCATCTTCATATAAGGAATTATTGTTGTGAATATTCTCATTGTTTTCTACCATTATATCTTCCCTAGTAGGAGGTTTTTTAAGAGAACTATAAACCAAATGGTCTTGACATTCAAGGGTTGGTTCTTCTAAGATAACTTCATCACATGTAAGGGAGTTATCAATGGGTGAATTTTCTTGTTCATCAATTGTGGGGATATTAGAAGAAGGCTCTATTTGATTGTTATGATTGTTCATGAATTTATCATTTTTCTCTAAGGTCTCATTCTCTTGTGTTATGCCATCTACCCTATTAGGAGAGATTTTAGGGGAGTAATAAACAAAATGTTCATCACATTCCATGGTTGGGTTTTGTATAGTAGCTTCATCACAACTAGGGGAGGCATCAAGAGAAGGGGAATCATGCTTGCCAATGATTGGATCTTTTTGCTCAAATATATTTTTCCAAATGGTAGGATCATTAGGAAAAGGAGAAATAAGATTTTCATGACTTTCAAGTATATCTTCTAACACAAAACCATCATTTTCATTACTATGAAGGATATTATTATAAGATCCAACATGATTAGATCATCGTTATCTATAATTATATCTCTATGCTCTATAATGTCTTCCTAAGTGGGAGAAGTAGGATTTTCAAAGCTCTCAATTATTAGATCTCTTAGCACCAACAATTCCTCTTCACAAATGTCATTTTTCATTTCCATTCATGATTTATCATTCTTGCAAGTAGGGGAAGTGTTGGGAGAGGAATGTAAACTAAGTTATGTGGTGGAAATGAATTCATCTTCTATTGTTATACTATTTTCCCAAGGGGAATGGTGAGAAGGGAAAACAAGACCTTCTTGATTCTCAATGGTTGCATCTTCTTTCACCAAAATACCTTCATCACTAAAATGAGAGTTATCAGGAAAAGAACAACTATGATAATCATGAATTTCCATGCTTATATCTTCTTCTATCACATCATTCCCATAAATAGGATAGATAAGAGGGGGTGTAGGTTTAAGGAAAATGTCAACATTTCCATTGTCTTGCACTAAGAGACTCTCATAACTAGGGAATGCATTGAATGAATGACTAACATGTTTATTGACTAACTATTTCTTTACAAACTTGGAAAAGATAGACACTAAAATTTGTGAAAAGTAATCTATGCAAACTCAAAATGGAATGTAAATGCCTAAAATGAAATGTGTAGATACAATTTTCAGATTTCAAACAAGGTAATTTATTTATTACACTATGCAAATTTGGAATGAAGCAATGCATGAAATTAACCACTTTAAGATGGATTTAGTAAAATGCATGAAACAAAAGGTCAAGCCACTAAAACAAATAACCAATGATAGCAAATAGAAGCACAAAAAGTATATTTAAACCCTAAAAACTCAAAATTCAAAGTCAACAAGGAATAAGATGCCAATAAGGGTGTCTTGGTCCTACTAGTGATATTCTGAGGTTCCAAGGACTAGAATAGATAGAAAACAACACATAGAGGGTTCTGAGCCAGAAATACATAGGAGGACTAAGATGCTAGGAAGAGTGTTTTAGTCCCAATAGAGGTTTTTGTCAGAAAAATGGAAAATTATGAGTTGTTAACAGTGTTCCCAATTTTACTCTTCAAGGAGATGATGTTTAGAAACAAAAAAGTGTGTAAATTAATGCAAGAAAAAGTAACTAATGACAAGCAATTGCATGCAAAGTTGAATGCATTTTTTTCAATTTTATATGAAATAAAAATGTTCCTAAATGCAATTAGGATGAGTAACAATGCATTTTTTCGATTTTTGAATAAGATAAAAAGATGCAAGAAAGAAAAAATGCAACCTATATGCACTTTCACTAATGCAAATGTAAGAAACCCTAAATTCACTTTCAATAATACAAGATGCAATGCAAGAATTCATGCAACCTAGATCTAGGACTTTAATGGACTCCAAATAATAAAATGAATGCTCTAAAATTTTGGGTTCACCAAAATGAACAATAGGAAAATGGGGAATGCTTGATAACCCAGGTCATAGAACACCACTATTCTCCAATTGTCATTCAATAATGTCCTAGGAATCCAAATTGAACTAAGTATCAACCTCAAAGGTGAGTCAATTTTCCACAAGGAAGACCTAGGATGGAGTTCTTTAAGCTTTAAGGGGTTCACCACCAAGAAAAAGCTTGGAAAAGACAAGTACACATTCAACTCACAAAACCTAATAATGCAAGCTAAATGAAAGATAAAAATGATGAAATTAAGCAACTGGGAGTTATAATGTATGTACCTGGGAAGTCTAGAAATGTGAGAAGGATTCTAGAAATGCAAAGAAGCTATCAAAATATTCTATGGAGGAATAAGACACCCTTACTATATTATTAGTCCCACTGTTGCTTTTCAGGGTAGATGCAAAATCTCTTAATGTTGGAATAAGATCCAAAAAAATCTCTATGAAATTTTACCTAGAGGACTAAGACGCCCTTGCTATCATCTTAGTATTGATCTAAATTTTTAAAATCTCTGAATGTGATCCTGAGGCTTGCTATCTACACTTCCTTCTTCTCTGATCTCAAGTTCTAAAACTTCCAGGTCTAGATTCTAGGTGAGTTCTCGTGAAGATGACAACTTTGCAATGTAACTTTCCACCTTTGCAACTTGTACTTCAAATGATCTTCAAGTCTTCAACCTAAATTTACAATCACAAGCACACAAGAGAGAAAAAACTTGTTGGTTCTTAGTGAATGGGGGTTTTCCTTGGTCAACCCCAAGTTTTGGTAATTAAACCTTAAAATAAAATGAAATGAAGGAGGGAAATGATGAATGAAAAAAGTTCTATGTTGCAACTCACCAAACCCTTGTTGTGAAATATACAAACATGTGTGAAGTGGATAGCGTGAATATGAATCTTGAATCAAAGGAGTGCTTGATAGATATTGACTTGAATTTCTTTCTTGAATCAAAACCCTACATCACAAATGTTAGCTCAAAAACACACATGATGCAAGAAGATCTTTGATATGATGCTTTAATCTTGATGATGGCTCCAAATTCTTCATGAAATTCTCTTGAATACTCTATGATTCTCTCTTGAAATTTCTAGAATGCTTGGATATCTTGAATGAATGCTTAGATATGAAAATGAGTGAATGGACCTTGTATTTATACTTATCTATGTGTAATATATCAAAATTACACCACATCAAGACAACATATGAATTCATTAATTAAAGGAGGCTAAATCTCACTAGAATTTGAAATTAAATACCAAAAATTCCTTAAGGGGGACTAAGATGCCTTAGGTGGTGTCTTTGTCTCAAGGCATGAAACTCGGGGCACAAATTCCAAAAGGGGACCATTTAAGGCACACTTAGAATCAAGGTCTCAAGACCTTTGGGGGAGAAAGACACCCTAGGTGTCTTATTAGTCCTAGTCCAAAAATAAAGGACACACAACCAAAATCATTAAATTATGAATTTTCCATTGATGTTTGTCAGGATTAGCAAGAAATCTCTATAGTTTATTAGGATTTTGGATGCAAAATAGGACTAATTAAGACATAAATAAGGATAAACAAAGAAAGGAGGGCCCAAAAAAGTTTAAAATGCAAGGGTATGCATTTTCCTACACTATAGTAACTATTCAAAATTCAAACTAACCATATGATATATAAGGATTAATGTAAACCTAGACAAGAAAGCCCCATGGAAAGAGGAGATAGTAAAAGGAAAACTAAGCTTGTTGAAAGAATTAAGTTGGAAATAGAAATGACCGTAGAAAAAATAAGGTTGAATCAAACCTAGGATCAACATCAAAGGTACTATAGAAGGGTGGAAGAACCAAAAAATAACTTAGTGTAGTGTAGGAAAATGTATCCATTTACATTTTCATACTTGTTTGGGCCCTCCATGTTAAAATATGGTTTATTTGGATTCTTTATGCCTTATTTGGTCCTATTTTGCATCCACGAGCCTAATTTTATGCATCTTTATCAAGATAATCCCAAAATTTAACAAATGGGTATGTGCAGGATCATGATGGGCCAAAAAGTGGCAATATGATGGGTATGTGGCTGATGACTATTTTCTTACCCAAAATTGATCAAACGAAAAGGGTTTTTAATTAAGATTCTCAGCTTTCCACCAATATAAATTATGCTTTACTTTGAATTTAATAAGTAATTATTATTCATTTTCTATTCAAATTATGACTAAAGTCTTGATTGATAGGATGATTAGAAAACATCTATAACTTTCAAACGGTCTCAAATTTTTTTAATCCAAAACATGCGTCACATTCTATGCTTTGCATACTATAGGATTAAAAAAATAAAAATTGAATTTCATGAATTTGTGACCAAGTTAAGGTGGTTAGACATACGATTTGTTATATTTTTTAAAAAGTTGTAATAAAAAAATCATAATTAATTATTTACTTGGAAACAAATTACAAAAAAATATGCATCACATTCGGGCATGAGTCCTCTAATTACATATGAAATCTTATAAAAAAATAATATCATTTTATTGTGGTTAGGGTGGTCAGACAGACACCTACTTATTTTTTCCCTGAAATTTAAGTACCACTGCATTGAAATTTCAAATTTTCACCAAATATATATATATAAAACAAACCTAGTAGTTTAGAAACTACATTCAATTTTCTATAGATTCTATTCTTACATATTTTTAAAATAATATAGATAACTTATTATAATTTTTACATAAAGTTGCCTAACTCTATTTTTTTTGAATTTCTTGCCACTTAAGGGCCTGTTTTTTCCATGATGATCATGCACATACCCAAATGAAAAATTATTATTCAATGTTTGAGGTTATGTGTTCTAGATCTAGTGATCTGGGACTCATACACCATCTTTGGCATACGGGTCCCACCTAGGTCTTGGGGCTTGATTTTAACCATTGCATTGAGCTTAACACTTGGAGTTTGTGTCTCATGTTTAAGATACTGGGACTCATATGCCCCAATAGGCGTATGAGTCTCGCTTTAACTAGGACCTATTTCAAATCAAATTCTTGGTGGGATTTTATTATCCTAGATCTGATGTCGGCTTGTAGTGTTGTAATTTTTGGAAATTTGGCATAAACAAGTATCAATAAAAGGTTATTTAACATAATTTTTCCTAAGTAATCCTAACAAGAAATCTAGCAATCTAAAAAAATTTATGAGCAAGTGTGATCTAGAAATTCAAGTATTCAAGAACATTCAAGAGAAAATCATCAAGCATTTGGAAAAATATTCAAGATTCAAGAATCATGTCAAAGTCATAATGCATCATGTGTGTTTTTGAGCTAACATTTGTGATGTAGGTTTTCATGATTCAAACAAGCATTCAAATAAATTATCTCTTATCAAGATCAAGAGTCAATATACTCATCCATTAGAGCCATTTTGTACGAGATTGCAGCTTTCATCTCAATGGTTTGGTGAGTTACAACATTGCATATTGTTCACTCATCTTTCCTTCATGCTATTTCATTTCAATTCAAGGTTTAATTACTAAAATGAGGTTTGACCAAGGTAAACCCTATTCCCTAACACATTAAAAAATTTCTTCTTCCTATGTGATTCTATATCTAGGTGATTTGGAGATTGAGGATCCTTTGAAGACAAAGTGGAAAGATTGAAGAAAGTTGTTAAAGTTGTCAAAAAGTTGTCATCTTCATAGAAACTCACCTACATATCATAATTAAGAATTTTTGGACTTGGAGATCAGACAAGATGAAAGCTACAAAATATCACTTGAGGCTAAATAAATTTAAATCAAACCCTAATACTGGGACTAAATTTCCCCTCTAGGTGTATGAGTCTTACTATACCTCTTTTCACTAGTTTTCTATGGATCTTGATTTGTTAGTAGAAGATTCTAGATTCTTCCTAGATTCTATTAGTAGGACTAAATCACCCTACCTAGTGTATGAGTCCTATTGTACTTCAAAAATTAGAATTTTAGAGTTGTAGACCTTGCTCAAAATTCATCATTTTACAAGGTTCCTTTATGTTTGAATTTTGTTTCTCAACTTGACTTAATGCTCTTAAGTTTCTAGGATTTAGTGCATGATTGTTTGTATTTCTCCTTTGAAGCTTCATTTTAATATTCAACACCCCTTTTAATCACACATAAGGAAACCCCCTTGTGTCCTTCCCTCAATTAAGTCACTTTGTTGAGGGATCCTAGTTTCCTAATGAACTAAGAGTGAAATAGGTCCCAAAGTTGTCCATCTCCTAAAAGGTAGACATGCCTCAATTCTTTCAGTTCATTTTGGTGAATCTGACCGTTGGAACCTTTATTTTTTATTTGGAGTACATTGTACTACTAGATCTAGGTTAACTTTTCATTAGATTTGCATTTTTTGAATTACATTTAGGATTCCTAAATCTTGCAATAGTGAGAAAGTCAATATATGTTTCATTTTTGCATCTTACATCATTGAATTTCATTGGAAAACTATAAGTTAAAATTATCATTTGAGCATACAAACTAGAAACCTTAACATCAACTCAGAATTTGTTGAATTTGGTTAAAAAAACCTAATCTAGGATCATTCACCCACTTGGGTGATTTAGTCGATGTATAGGTTGTTTCTCCAAATTTCAAGGAATTCTATGCTTTATATTTTTCATTATCTAAACCTTCAAAAAACCCTAACTGAGACTCATTCACCCATCTAGGCAATTTAGTCCCAAATTAGGTTTGAATTTGCATTTTACAACATTAAAAACTTCATTTATGTGCTTTTGTTTGCTTTTATTAGATCTCTATTTTAGTTCTCATTTTTTGTTTCATTCATTTAATTAGATCTAGCTTAATTTGGTTTCATTTCAAGTGCATTTGTAAATATAAGAATTTTAATTAAAGCATATCATTTATCTTGTGTTCATTGCATTTATCTTGCATTCAATGATTTTCCTTTGCATGAGCTTTACAACTTGGTGTCTTATTACTAATACTATAGTGAGACATAGCTTGAGGCTCATGTTATCCCATGATAACACACTCTTTGTGGATCTTGGGTTATATAACTCTTTCACTCAGAGTGTTGACACTAGTTCACTAGGTATAGACCATACCATTGAAAACTCTTTACCTATATGTAGTATCACAAGTGTTGAAATAATGGTTGCTAGTGTTCCTCAAGAAAAAATAATCCAAATCCATGAAGAATTGGAAAACCTAGAAAATTAAGTGAGTACTAAAATAATTTTCAACACTGCTATTCCTACCATAGATAACATACACCAAATGATTGAAAGTGGAAAAGGAATAGAGATTGTGTGTAACCTAGCTTAGATTTTTGGAAAACATATTAACTCAACGACTAGTTGTAATCAAACCTCAAACAATGCCAAAATTCAAGGAGGAACTAAAATTCCTCCTCCTACAACCATTTCCTCTATTCCCACCTACACCAACCCTCAATTTACCTCAACAATGCAACCTAATAGTAATGTCATTCATACCTTTGGTATTTCCACTAGCAATCCTTATACCTTTGTGGCATATCACATCATATCTCTTACCACTTTAACTCTCATAAGTTTTCCATTCACTTTCCCTTCCATCACATACACACCTCCATCATATTCACCTCCATATCACAACACAACCAATGATGACATCCTTAACCAACTTTTACAAAATGTTTCATCTCTTCAATGAAAAATTTCCACTGTAAACCAAAATCAAAATGGCCAACCTTCATAATATGTCAAAATCAATCCCTTATTCTTGGAGATATTAAGAACACCAATACCACAAGGTATAGAGATTCACAGGTTTGAGAAATATGGAGGGAAAGGAGACCTTTCTAACCATTTTTTTTCTTACACCACCTTATGCAGTGTTTACATCCTTGAAGATAAGCTCTTGGCTAAGCTTTTCCCTAGGTCCTTAAAGGATACCACTTTAGAATGGTTTTCCTTGTTATATAATAACTCAATTTATTCATTCAATGAAATTTTTGAGGCCTTTATCAACCATTTCCAAGTGCATATGGCCCCTAATATGACATTAACTAGTTTGATGAGATGTAAGAAAAAATATGATTAAAAGGTTACTAACCTCATTTCATGCTATTAATTTCTTTATTCCCAAATTGACATAGAGATTCCCAATCCTCACCTTCAATGAATTTTAATTGGGAACTTACAAACTAAGATATAGGAGAAGCTTGACATGATGAAATTTCCTTCCTTCATACAATTGTGTACCACCATTGACATAATTAGAAAAACTCAGTTAGTAGTCATGAAACAAAACCTACCTCTAGTCATCTTGAAAAGTATGAATCCACAACTCAAAAGAATTAACAACATTTTAGGAAATAGAATAAAGGATTTCTTCAACTAAATCCACCTCAACCAACCCAACATGTTGATACCCAAGTGGCTACTATAAAGAAGACAAATCCTTTTACATTTGGGGATCTAAAAAGACAATTTACTCCCTTACCTGACACCCTCCATAGCACCATGTTACAACTTCTATAGAAGAACTCGATTTCCTTACCTTGCATTAAAGCTCTCAATCCTACTAATCCATTACCTCCCAACATTATATCTAATTCCTATTAGCATTTTCACCATCAAAATGGATATGATACAGAACATTGTAGCCTATTAAACACACCATGCAAGACCTCATTGATTCTAATCATATTTAAAATGGTGGTGTCAATGATCAAGGTAATAAATTTGTTTCCCCTACCAACCAAAAAGTGCAAATATTTATCAACCTATGCCAAATCTTAATATTTCATTTGTCAAAGCTAATGAAACTAAGAAGAATGATGTGATGAATTTTGACATGGATGATGACAACATGAATATTAATGAACAAATTCCTATTGATAATATTGTTGGATTGATCAAAATTCAATCTCGGAAGGGCCAAACTAAACTACCTCTTGATATCAATTTCTAAAAGAGGACATACTTAAACATGCACCTGATGGTCCTCTTTACATAGTTGTTTGAATCAATGACAAGCCCACTAATGGGATATTAATTGATCCCATATATGGAGAGAATGTGATCACTAAAGAATTTTTACTTGTGCATGAACAATATCAATATACATATGATCAACCGAAAGCATGGATAAAAATGCATAATGGTTTTTCTTTCCCTACGATAGGTTCAATCATCCTTCCTCTAAAATTTTGACTAAATCAATTGAATGTATCATTCTCCATCATCCCAACATTAGATCAATTTCGTTTGAAGCTTGGTTACCCATGTCTACGCTCCATGGAAGCTGTACCATCGGTTGTGCATAAATGCTTAAAGTTTCCCTTTGAAAATGAGATCCTTACTATGCACCATAGTGGCTTAAATCCCATGTCTTCCTATGGGAATTTCTCAATGGATTTATTTTAGCCTAAGCATATTGAACCTATTAGACCCCATGACCTAACTTCTTTTACAAAATCCTATTAAAATTTTAAGGAAAAATGTATAAAAAAATCATCCATTCGAAACATGCCTCAACCCATGATTGAGCCTCCTATCCTTGATGAAACCATGATCGAACCAACAACCCTTCAAACTAACCAAGACCAATCCAGGACTAATCCTTTGCCTATATCCTAAAAAATACCAAGAGACAACCAAAAAAATCTCATCATTCGTCCTAAAATAAAACAAGTTTACAAAGCTAAAGAGAAAGTGGTTGAATAGCCTCCTATGGATCCTTCCATTCCTCCTCTAAGGGAAGAAAAGAAACCTATGGTTGATAAACCCACTCCTAAAAAATCACAACTTGAAAATCACAACAAAAGAAATAGAAATGCTAGAGAGTGTAGGCATAGACATCGTGCTATTGCTCGAAGGTCAAACAAAGAAAAGAAAAAATAAAATCAACATCCAAAAAAAGTGAAGAAATACACGATGAGTCTCCCTATTTGCAACAACAAAAAGATCCTATATCAAAACTACAATAGGAACTAGCACCTTCTTTGGACATTATCAATCAAACTCCTTCTATGATTAACTTGGAAGATGATGATGAGATTGTTAAAATTAATGAAGAAGTGCATAATGAATTGGATTCATTGTTTTCCTCTTCTATGAGCTTAAATGAAAATTCTCCTAATAAGAGTGTTGAACTTTGTGAAACTGCTAGTACTGCACTCACTGTTGTCCCTTTGGCTAGTTGTCCACCTTTCGTATACGATGAACAAGATTGGGATGTGGACAACTTGATATAAGTTGAATTGCATGTTCCTTACTAGTCTTTCCTTTGTTTTAATTTTCATGTTATGCATGTGATTTCATGTATTGACCAAGGATTGATGGAATGGAACAATTATGCTTGATCCATGAAGAATCAAAGTTTAATGTAGTCATAAATACTCAATCTTAAACAAGATCATTCAAATAAAGGTTAAACTAAGCATTTATCGAAGATAGACATTATGAACTATGAAAGCATTTAAATTTCTACTCTAACCCATCTAAAACTTATCCCGTTATGGAATTGGTATCGTGTTGATGTGAAACGATGACCCTTTCCCAATCCCATGATCAATGAGTTGGTTCCAATAGAATCTATTGAAGAGAATCAATGAAACTATTGTGGT
Source organism: Sequoia sempervirens (assembly GCA_007258455.2). Lineage (NCBI taxonomy): Eukaryota > Viridiplantae > Streptophyta > Pinopsida > Cupressales > Cupressaceae > Sequoia > Sequoia sempervirens. The sequence continues at coordinate 38,394,285 of VDFB02000017.1, read as the reverse complement.
ATGCAGATGAAAACATGATTTATGCTAGATTGAAAATGATGCAAGCTAAATTAACATGATTTTATGATAAAAATGATCTAAGTATGAAAAAGATAAGCTAATCTAAGTGGATTCTAAGGCTAAAGATTCAAACCCTAATTTATAAACAAGCTAAGATAGATGCATGAAAGTCATTAATGGAAGCTTAAAACTGATATGCAACTAAAAATGAACTAAAATATGCTAAATGTGAGTAATGTATGAGTGTGAGTATGGATGAATTCAACAACATAAGTTAGAAATTGAAGGATGGATCCATTTGTCTCCAAATAGTGTTCTATTTATAGGAGAGAAAATGAGAAATGAAGGGTTGTGATAAAAAAGATCAATCAATGGTCAAGGATGAAAGAAAGAAGAGGCATGGATCATGGATTCTCATCAACAAGTGAGAATGCAAGATGAAATTTAATCAAGGGTTCTCATTCCTTCCAAACAAGCACACTTTTGACCTATACAAGAGGTAAAAAGTTAACTTGCACAAGAAGTCACAAGCTAACTTCAAAATGAAGCTTTGTAAGAATATCCCCTTTTCAAATGATTGGAGGAGAGAGAAAAGGATATTTGGCAGCTTAAAGCAAAGTTTAATTGTGCAAAAGGGGAGGGAATATTCCATGGGAATATTCCCCTTTTTGGAGTGTGCAAAGGAGGAATATTCCCTTGGAATATTCTCTCACAAGTGGGGGGTAATTAGATTAATTAGATAATTGCTAATTAAACAAGGGTTTAATCATGTAATTAGGGGAATTAGAGGAATAAAGTGATTTTCATTAAATTAAATGATTCAATGAAAGGGGGAAAGGTGAAGGTAAAATGAAATTTAATTAAATAACTTAGGATTATTTAATTAAATAAGAAGACTTAGGTAATTAAATTAAATAGTTTTATTTATTTAATTTAATGAGATGAAGCGTTAGCATGAAAGGGGGTGAATTAACTTGATTAAATGTGTTAGGTTAATAGACAAAAATGATGTGATTAATTAATTAGCTACGCTAATTAAATTAATAAAGTGAAAAGAGGATGGATTTCAAGAGGAAATGATGTTAGTATACCCTATTTGAGTGTATGATATCGGGTATGTGCAAGATCATGATGGGCCAAATAGTGGCAATATGATGGGTATCTGGCTGACGACCTTTTTTTTACCCAAAATTGATGAAACAAAAAGGGTTTTTAAAGGAGAATCTCAACTTTACACAAATATAAATTATGCTTTATTTTGAATTTAATTTGTAATTATTATTCATTTTCTATTCAAATTACGACTAAAGTCCTGATTGATAGACTGATTGAAAAAAATCTATAGCTTTCAAACGATATCACATTTTTTGAATCCAAAACATGCGTCACAATCTATGCTTCACATACTATAGGATTTTAAAAAATGAATTTCATGAAGTTTTGACCAAGTTAATGTGGTTAGACATCGAGTTTTTTATATTTTTAAAAGTTGTAATAAAAAATCATAATTAATTATTTACTTAGAAAAAAATTGCAAAAGATATGCATCACATCGGGACATGAGTCCTCTACTTATATCTTAAATATTATAAAAAAATATTATCATTTTATTGTGGTTAGGGTGGCCAAACAAACACCTACTTTTTTTTTTCTTGAATTTTAAGTACTAGTGCATTGAAATTTTAGATTTTCGCCAAATAGATTTTTAGTTTTTTAAACAAACCTAGTAGTTTAGAAACTACATTGAATTTTCTACATATTCTATTCTTACATACTTTTGAAATAATATAGTTAACTTATTCAAATTTTTACGTAAAGTTGCCTGACCCTGATTTTTTTAATTTTTTTGCCACTTAAGGTCCTATTTTTTCCATGATGATCCTACACATACCCTATCATTAAGGACATTTTTTAGTGTCTACATTTTGCCCTCTTTGAAGTGAGGTGCCTACTAATTCAGTTCAAAGAATGATGATCTTTGTATTAAAACTGATACTTAAATTAAAAAATAAAAACTTTCTAATTTTTTTGATGCCCCAGCGGAAGGATAAAGTTTATTCCTTGCCCCCTCAAGAAATCGGGTGGAAATTTTGAATTTTGGGTTGATTTCTCTATAAAGGTGAAAAGTTGCCTCAAGGGTCCGTAAAGGCTTCAATATGAAAGGAATATGCCAAACATGCAAAAAATGATGGAAAATAGGCTCTAGTTTGGAAAATTTGGTGAAAATGATGATAAACCCTAGCTTCAAGGTTAAACTAGGGGAAAAAACCCTAATCTTGATTATATAAATAAGCCAAGAAGGGTCACTTTCAATTCATTTGCGCATTCAAACCTTAGAGATTTCTTGAAATCTGAGCTCTAGCCCTTCGAGGAAATGACACGAGATCTCCCATGATACATTTTTGATCGAGTTTAAGAGTACAAAGTTCATAATTTAGAACTAGGGTTTCCAATTTTAAATTGTAATACATATGCTTATAATGACGAACCTCTAGATTTGAAAATTAGGGTTAACTAGGGTTTCCAAAGTTTAAATCATGATGCATATGTTTATGGCGATGCGATTTATGATTTGTAATTTAAATTCCTTTAGGTGTCATAATTTGGAATTTGAAATATATAGTGACACTATTGTAAATAGTGATGCTATCGTCATTTTCAAGTTGAAAATTCCAAACTGAGTCATGTGCTTCATGGGTGCAGGAGGTCATTCCAATTTTGATTTCTTGTGAGCATCGATCCATATTTTAGAGAGACTTGGGGATTGATCCACGCTACACTAGGAGCACGTGGGGGAGATTGGCTTATGATACATTGCGTACGCACCCATTGTTTGGACACATCTAACTGTGATGACCACATTGTATGAGAGACTTTGTTGTTTCACCTTCCATTTTGTGAGGAAATGATGACATTAGAGGATGTATGGAGGATTCTTCATTTTTTGATACATGGCGAGAACATAATTTATGATGTTGATGCTAGATATGATGCCTTTCATGAGGTGATGGAGGAAGATTCCATCACTCTAGTCACTTCATAGATTGACCTCGAAGCATATAAAGGTCATGTTCCCACTTTCAAATTGATTATTGCAGTCATCATTTTAGGTTTGGTTTCTCCAGATCGACGAAGTAGAGGGTTCAACCTAGGATGGGACTTAGCATGGCACAGGATGCTCCATAAGAGGACACAATTTGCATGGGGGCTAGTGATGTTGGCCTCATTGTATCATGATATGTGTTGGAACTGTAAAAATATGATATTTTTACATTTGTTTTCACTCATAAATTTTATGATTTGATCCTACCATATGCTTTTTTTTCATTTATTGTTTGCCATATTGTCCCATTGGATCAATCAAGTTATGCGTTTTTCATGTCTGGATCCATATTGGCATAGGTTCATTCATGTCTCCATGATCAATTCTGCATTTTCTGCTTGCATGAGTCTGTGTTGCCTATCGGCAAGACTCATTTAATGTCATATCCATTGAAGTTTGTTTGTAGGTGGCGCTTGGCAGGACCTTTGTTTTGTCGTAGTGATTGGTATTTGTTCGTGGTTGGTTGTTAGCATAATGTTCATCTTGTGTTGGCAACAATGGAGACATCTATCAACATGAGTTTGTGTTTTCATGAGGATGTCATGGTGATATCCATATGTCTCACCGATGATGCAAGAGCTTTCTTCTAAATCACTTTCGGTGGGAGATGAAATTATCGGTGTATGGTCATAGTGAAGGGGTCAGTTCTTGCTAACAATATTCAATGTGGACTCCTCTCGGTGCGTGAATGGCTTTCGATGAGAGTTTTGTTTTCTCTTGGTGATCTTGGTGTGCTCGACTTTCAGTATAACAACTTTCTCTACAAGATGTCTCACCGAAGGTTGGAACTTGTGGCGATGGTGGATCCTTGTCGGCGTAGGTGTTGAAATGACTTGGCGACTGGGAAATAGCATGATGGAAACCATCGGTATAGGTTGGAGTGATTGTCGTAAGGTCTCAGCGAGTGACTTTGGGTCTCGCCGATGGAAAACATGACGATCTTTATTGGCGTAACAACTGCCTCATCTTGGTGACTGGGAAAACAAATGGGGCCTTGCGGTATTAAAAAGTGAAGTCTATGTGAGGTCTCCATGATGGATGAAATTCACAGCAACATTTAGGATGGATAAGGATTTTCGGTGAAGTAGTATGAAGTCTGTGAGAGCTCTTCCCAATGTCAAAGAGCTACGGCGACGATAAACAGGACAAGAGGAGCATATTGGTAAGAAACTATTTGTGTCTTGACAATTGAAAAGCGTATTGGGGAGCCCCTCTCAGCAAAACTGAGACTATTCTATGGGATGTCTCATCGACGTCGCAGGGTCTGGGCGAAACACAAAGGAAACAGAAGATGCTTGTTGTCTTCGGTGTAACATATAGAATCTTATAGCGACACCCAGAATGTATTAAGTCTTTTGGTATAACTCTATAGTCTGCATGATAACTCCTCAACAATTGACAGTCTTGGTGAAAGCAAAATACAAGCACGCGGGATGTTTAACGATTGACATTATTTTCCCTTCGACATACCTTCTATTGTGTCTTGCCGACTATCACTAGTATAAAATAGAATTTCAAAGTGTTGGGCTGACATGTTTTTGCTTAGATGACCGTTGCCTACCAGTTCAATTGGAGCCCGAATTTTGTGTTGGGATGACATGTGATCTCAAAACATATTTTCTTCAAGTGCTTGTGTATAAATAAGCATTTTGGAAATTGTAATATGGACCCGAGCTATCAATTTTTTGATACAGTAGGCATATTGTATGGATACATAATAGTAAATTTATCAATCAGAGGCAATGGTGCATGTTCTAAAATGGAGGTATTTATGAATGTCAATTGATGTTGCTGCACATGTCTGGTATAAGTTATTTGTTGAATTTAATAAGAGAATTGCTAAGTTGTCTCCAAGATGGATCCTTTCTGATTATTTAAATTGATATAACAAGTTTGTGTTCAATTTATCAGTGCACATTTGTTGTATCTGTGTGATTGATTGATTGGTTCTTTCAAGTAAAGACTAAATCCTTTTAGTTAATCATAGTAATCAGAGAGATTCAGTTGGATTATTCAAGTAGAGCTTAGTAATCATATTTTTGCATGTTTATACTAGTTGTAAGCATAATCTATGCCAGATAACTTGAATTTTCTCAGAGAAGTGTTGCACATCTTGATCTCATTTGACTCTGCATACCCAACAAGGCACTAGTCTTTGTACTTCACCATTCGAACTTATTCAGTCTTGTTTACATCTGTTAATCAAGCATCCATTTTAGGATTCAGATCAAAATATTGTTACTGTTTTCAAGTTGAATTTCACTTTGTTCATCTCCATTTGCTATTGTGAACAAATTACTTGAAAGAGATAATCATAAGTTAAGTCCGCAATATTCAAAGAGGTACACTCACCTAGGTTTAGCATCACCCAAAGAGTAGAAGGTTGAGTTCTCTTGACCTTGTCTATTACCCTGAAATGTATCAAGAGATTGGTAGCCTCTTGAGGCATCTTGCATGTGTTTTTGAGAGCTAACAAATTGGTGACTCTGCTGGGGACAATCAGAATCAAGGCCTTAAACATAGAGTCATAAATCTTGGACAGACTCCACTGGGAACTAGAAGTATCAAAACTTTTTCTCATTTTTTGATAAAAGTGAGTGGTGACTGACATAAATTTTGTAGTTGTTCATCACGAATGGAAGAAGATCTCAGTATAGGGGAGGTCATACTGGAGCTCCTTCTAGTAGCAGTAAGTGGACACATAAATATGATAGAGCTGATAGGAGAAAAGGAATAGATGAGGACATTTAGATAACAAACAAAGGTAAAGCATCAAGAGCACAAGGTGAAACATATAATTGCTATGATACATGGAGAGATGATTCAAGCGTAGAACTTTTTACCCCTGAAGATCAAAGAAATCCCTTCCCTCTTGTTGATCCTTAGAAACAGGCTAAGTTTGAAGCTAAGAAATGGGCTGAGTTTGAAGCTGAAATGGAGGTTGAATGAATCAAAATTCAACATGAATATGATTGAAGGATGGAGGGTAATCACGAAACTCCTAAAGAGCTCTTGGTTTTTGATAAAGTAAAAACATAGTTAGAATTAAAAGAGAAGATAATAAAGGAATTGGAGGCTAAATTATAGAAAGCCCAAATTGCTTATCAGACAACTTGTGGCCCAAAGTATGTCCCACCTCACAAGTAGGGTGATCATGGCGCAGGGCCCTCCAATCAACAAAATTCTCCTCACCATTAGATTGGGAATCATTACAAGTAGCCAAACCATCCACCTCACATTCCCACACAACATATAGGTATATATCCACCTCCTTGTCAATATTATATCCCATAGCATAATGCACAATACAATAATCACATGCATCAATATCGGCATCCACCTATTCCTCCCCCTCACCAGCATGCAACCATGATTAGAAAGTTTGATTCAGCTAGTTTTCAGTTTTGTCCTTACCCTATGGATGGCAGTTGGAGGAATATGGTGCCCGAATTTACAAGGAGTAATGCAATCACAACTGAAGAACATTTAAGGAGTTTTAATATTTTCGTCCAAGACATAGATATGCCTTATGAAGATTTACACATGAAGCTGTTCATGATGTAACTTCTTGAAGATGTCAGGAATTGGTTCAACAACCTGCCATCATTCTCAATTAATTCTCTCCAAACATTTCAAGACAAACTCTTAGAGCAATATTGGAATCAAAATTCTCCAGATGCAGCTCTTCACGAATTAATGAGAATTCAGAAAAATTAGAATGATTCAATTTATGATTTCAACTGAAAATTCAACAAGTTGTATACTAAAGTAGCTCCTGGATCAAGGTTTTCAGATTCTATTGCATTAAGTGTTTATTTAAATGCATTTGATCCTAAGATAGGGTATGAACTAAGAAGTAGATCCCTAGGAGATTTGGCTGAAGTGCTGAAAATTGCATTGACAATTGAAAATAACAAGAAGGCTACTGGTATAACTAATAAAAGAGACAACCCGAGGACTCCTTAGCAAAACAATAATTATCAGTATAGACAAGAGAATACATACAAAAATGAGAATAGGAATGAAAGGCCGAGACTGGATGATATGCCTTACAATACATATTGGAAAGATGGGAAACCTATGTCAGCTAGGCCCAGAAATAAAGAAACTCTAGATCCATTGAGCAAGAAAGGGACTTACATGGTGAGTAATAATTACTTTTGTGAAGTTTGTAATTAGCCAAATTCTCAAGACTATTGTGTTGTAGCTCAAAGGATACATGAAGAGGGAATGTTGACGGAGAAGATAACAAGGTGTATTTGACTTCAAATGTTTTTGACCATGTTGAGGAAAGAAATTCATCTTTAGAGGATGAAGGTTATGAATATGATGTTTTAAATCAAAAATATAATGTCCATATGGTTGAACAACAGATCTTTTATGATTTTGATGAAGATTACAGAGAGCCACATTGTATTGAGGTGCCTGTTCAGTGTAGTGTTAGAAGACTCACTAAAGATGAAATAGAGAGAATAACCGTTGCAGCAGTTGAGAAAGCCAAAAGTCAATACTAGTTGAGAAACAAAAAAGTAAATGAGCTAGATGGAGTTCCTAGGGGAATTTTTATAAAAGATGAAAAGGCAACACAGGAAATTGTAAAAAAGCGAGAAAACAAGCAGGATGATAAAATTGAAAAGAATCCTGTCTAAGAGCAGAAAGTTACCGAATTACACAAGGAAATGCAAAAGTCTAATCAGCCTAGTAAAAAAGAAAAATAAGAAAACAAAGGTGAAGCACCAAAACTGAAGAAGACTGTTAAGATGAAGAGCTCTTCTGTTGACATCACACAAGCGTTATCCCTGGTAAAAAAATTTGTTCCATTTCTTGAATTGATGAAAATTAAGGAGTACAGAGATAATGTTGTTCAATTGATTACAAATGGGAATGAAAAACATATGAATTCTGAAAAAATCAATAGGCAGGAAAAGATAAATAATTCAGAAGTCTGTTTGGGTGATGTTTTAACAACCTCCCCACAAGTGGATCCTTTCTTAACCACATTGCTTATAAATAATAAATTGTTGAGGAACTTGATGATAGATTCTGGTGCTACTATAAACACTATGCCAGTTGTAGTAATGAAGCAGCTTGGCATGTGGGTTGATACATGTGAATGGAAGTGTTATGCAATGTATAACAGACCTATTCCTGTGATAGGAATTATGAGAGGAGTTGAAGTCAAGCTAGCTACTTATCCATAGGTGGCTTATAATACAGATATCACAGTGATTGATACTCCTCTACAGTTTGGTATGCTTTTGTCAAGACAATGGACAACAACAGTTGGAGGAAATGTCCAGTTTGATTTGTCTTATGCTACTATTCTAGTGAATGGTTAGGATGTCAAGTTGTATAGGGAGCCAAGAATGAACCAGCTTGTTGAATGTGTGCCACAAGATCAAATTAATTTTTTTTGTGATGTTGATCTTGGGAGTTTTAAGATTGAACCAAATCAGCCAGAATTAACCAATAGTGATCCAATTGAAAAACATGTTGCGTAGAGTTGCAATGAAGTATGGAAGATGTATTTTGATGGAGCATGCAACCAAGAAGGTAATGGCACTGGGATTGTTTTTGTTTCCCCTGAAGGTACTACTTTTAAATATTCATTCTTTTTGGCATTTGAATGTACAAATAATGTGGCAGAGTATGAAGCTTTATTGACAGGTTTGAACATAGCTGTGAAACACAAGATTAAGTTGCTAACTATTTTTGGTGATTCTGAGTTGGTTGTTTCACAAATTAAATCCAAGTATGCAAAAAAGCACAAAAGGTTAAAGCAATATAGGAATGCTGCATGGGACACAATTGAATTGTTTGATGCCTTCTCAATTGAGTGGATTGACAGGTCAAAGAATATAATGGCTGAATTTTTAGCAAATGTGGCACTAAGAAGAGATGATATCACATTGGCTGGGGTATCACAGATTGAATTCAAGACAAGGCCTGTTGTTCCTAATAACATATATAACTGGAAAGTTTTCAATAATGATACTGATCTTTTAAAATTCCTCAATTGTATAGATCAGTATGAGGCCTAGGAAATTGATTTGAATGCTTTTGTTGAAGAAGTAGATGGGAAGAAAACTGTGTTTAGCAAGGAGATTTTGTAACTCAAAACGAATAAACTGCCCAAGGGTCTAGTGGCATTGGAAAGGCTGTATGATGGAGATGACATACCTCTAATGAACCAAATGCTAGTCAGGAGAGAAGATATTGAAGAAGTCAACTTGGGGACTGAGATAGCACCAAAAAAGGTATACATTGGAAAGAAGATTAGACCTACAATTAGAAGAATGCTGATAGAGTTGCTGAGAAAGTACAAGCATGTTTTTACTTGGTCTTATGAAGATCTAAAAGCATACAGGGAAGATTTATTTCAACATGAAATACCATTGAAACCAGATGCAAAACCTTTTAGACAAAAGCAAAGACCCATAAATCCAATGCTGGAACCTAAAGCGCAAGAGGAATTGATGAAGCTCAGGGATGGAGGAATTATCAAACCAATCAGACATTCAAAATGGGTTTCAAATATAATTCCTATGAGAAAAAAGAATGGTGATATCAGATTGTGTGTGGACTTTAGAAATTTAAATATGGCATCTCTCAAAGATAATTATCCTTTACCCAATATGGAGGCTATATTACATAAGGTAACAAGGTGTGAATTACTGTCCATGATGGATGGGTTTTTTGAATACAATCAGGTCAAAGTCAAGGAATCTAAGCAATACAAGACATCATTCACTACTCCTTGGGGAACATATGTATACATAAGAATGCCATTTGGTCTCACTAATGCTGGAGTGACTTTCCAAAGAGCCATGGATGTTGCATTTTCTGATTTGATTAATATTATCATGGTGGTGTATCAGGATGACTTGACTGCTTATTCAAAGAAGGTTGAAGATCATGTACAACATCTTGAAATGGTATTTATTAAAGCCCTTGAATATGGTATTAGTTTAAATCTAAAGAAGTGTCATTTTGTAGTCATAGAAGGTAATCTCTTGGGGCATATTGTTTCAAAAGTGGGAATTAGAATAGATCCTAATAGGATTGAGTCTATTGATAAGATTCCTATTCCCAAAACTATCAAGGCAACATAGTCATTCTTTAGATAAATTAATTTTGTTAGAAGATTTGTTTCTAATTTTTTTGAGATCATAAGGCCTATATCTAAACTGTTGAAGAAAGGACAAAAAATGGACTGGACAACTGAAACTTTAGATGCTTTCATGTCTATCAAAAAGGCTATCAAAGAGGATCCTATTCTTAAATCTCCAGATTTTACAAAGCCCTTTCAGATTTTTTCATTTGCTTCAATGCATACTATTGCTCCTGTTATGTTACAAGAAAATGATGATGGTTATGAACAGCCTGTGTCTTTCTTTAGTCATTGCAGGGGTCTGAATTGAAATATGACATAATGGAAAAATAGGCATTTGCATTAGTGAAGGCTACTAAAGCATTCAGACCATATCTTGTTGGAGCAAAGGTAATTGCTTATGTCCCTCATGTAGTTGTCAAAGATATTTTAACACAATCTGAAGTTACAAGGAAGCGATGCAGATGGATCAACAAGATTCAAGAGTTTAACATGGAGATACAAATCACTAAGCTAGTAAGAGGTCAAGGCTTGCCTAAGCTAATGGCAGAATCAAATTTTGAAGCAAGTCAAGTGTGTAATGTAGAAGAAGGAACTACAATTGCTAGCATTGAACATACTCCTTGATATACTGATGTTATGTATTATCTTAAAAACATGAAATGTCCAAATGGATTGAGTGACAACCAGAGGAGAACTTTGAAGTTGCAGGCATCCAAATATGTTTTTATGGATGGCGATCTATTTTGGAAAAACAGGGATGGCATATTATTGTTATGTTTGGATGAGTCACAGGCCATAAATTTTTTGAAGGAAATGCATGAAGGAGTTTGTGGAGGTCATTATTCAGCAAAGATAACTGCACACAAAATTGTCAAGGCTGGGTATTTTTGGCCAAAGGTTTTTTATGATTCGTTTACATATCTGAGAAAATGTGAAGCTTGCCAAAAGTTTTCTAGAAAATTGAAGTATCAAGGTGCTTTGCCACTTTGACCTTTGCAGGTTGATGCCTCTTTTCATCAATGGGGAATTGATTTCATTGGAGAGATACAAGAGAATTCAAGTGGAGGACATAGATGGATACTAGTTGCCACTGATTATTTTACAAAATGGATGGAGGCAATCCCAACCAAGCAAGCTACAAGTAAAGTTGTAACAAATTTCTTGATGGACAACATTATCACTAGATTTGGTACACCATTGAGGATAATCACAGAAAAAGGGATGTGCTTTAGATCAGATGAATTCAAAAGCTTTTGTGATAAGTATGGCATTACTATTTCTTATGCAACTCCTTATCATCAACAAGACAATGGTCAAGCAGCGTCTAGTATTGAGAGTCTTTTAAAGGTTATAAAGAGGATGTTAGGATAGAAAAAGAAGGCTTGGGATTCAATGTTAAAACTGGCTATGTGGGCTGATAGGATCACTATGAAAAAGGCAATTGGAAAATCTCCATTTGAATTAGTGTATGGAGCACAGGCTAGGATGCCTCTGCAGAATTTATTACCAGTTTACAAGTTTGTCTTACAAGAAGACTTGGAAGTTCTTGAACCCATGGAAGAAAAAATGGAGCAACTTATTGAACTTGATGTAGTAAGGAGAGAGGCCCAAAGTCAAAACATGAAGTTATAGGCACAAATGAAGTATCTATTTGACAAGAAGGCAAAGAATAGAAAATTTGAAGAGAATGATTGGTGTTAATGTGGAATGCAAGATGTCAGGAGAAAGGAAAGTATGCCAAGTTTGAAGTTTTGTGGCTAGGACCTTTTGTTGTTGTTGGAAAGAAGGATGAAGACTCATATTATCTACAAAACATGGTTGGTGAAGATTAGGAATTTCCTGTTCATGGGGAATTTTTGAAACTTTTCTTCTTTTGAGCAACACAGAGGATTGAGGGTTGCCAGTGCATGGACAAATCTTGTGTATCCTCTTAAAAATTATTTTCCATGCACAGTAGTTTATGTTTTCATCCATCTCCATTTCACTATCATTTTCCATTCACTTCCATTTTGCATTCATTTCCATTGCCTTTCATTTCATTTATGCTCCCTGGTTTGCTCATTTTATGTCTGGTCTACTCACCTAAAGATTTTGGATCCTTGTAATGATCTGACTATCATTCATCCCCAGATAGAGCCACTATTGGAACTGTAAAAATTTGATATTTTTACATGTGTTTTCATTCATAAGTTTTCTGATTTGGTCCTACCGTATGCTTTTTTTTCATTTATTGTTTGTCATATTGTCCCATTGGATCAATCGAGTTATGTGTTTTTCATGTCTAGATCCATATCAGCATAGGTTCATTCCTGTCTCCTCGATCAATTCTGTGTTTTTCACTTCCATGAGTCTTTGTTGCCTATTGACAAGACTCATTTAATGTCACATCAATTGAAGCTTGTTTGCAGGTGGCATTCGACAAGACCTTTTTTTTGTCACAGCGATTGGTATTTGTTCATGGTTGGTTGTTAGCATAACATACATCTTGTGTTGGCAACAATGGAGACATCTATCAGCATGAGTTTGTGTTTTTGTGAGGATGTCATGGAGATATCCATATGTCTCACTGACAATGCAAGAGCTTTCTTCTAAATGACTTTCAGTGGGAGATGAAATTATCGGTGTATGGTTATAGCGAAAGGGTTGGGTCTTGCTGAAAATATTCAATATGGACTCCTCTCGGTGCTTGAATGGATTTTGGAAAGAGTTTTGTTTTCTCTTGGCGATCTTGGTGTGCTTGGCTTTCGGTATAACAACTTTCTCTACAAGACATCTTGCTGAAGTTTGGAAGTTGTGGCGACGGTGGATCCTTGTCGGTGTAGGTATTGAAATGACTCGGCGACTAAGAAATAATATGATGGAAACCTTCGATATAGGTTGGGACGATCGCCGTAAGGTCTCGGTTAGTGACTTTCGGTCTCACTGATGGAAAACACGAGGATCTTTATCAGCATAACAACTGCCTTATCTTGGTGACTGGGAAAACAAATGGGGCCTTGCAGTATAACAAAGTGAAGTCTATGTGAGGTCTCCATGATGGATGAAAGTCACGGCAACATTCAAGATGGATAAGGATTTTTGGTGAAGCAGTATGAAGTTTGTGAGAGGTCTTCCCGATGTCAGAGAGCTACGACAATAGTAAATGGGACAAGAGGAGCATATCGGTAAGAAACTATTTGTGTCTCGGTGATTGAAAAGTGTATTGGGGAGCCCCTCTCAGAAAAATTGAGACTAGTCTATGGGATGTCTCATCAACGTCGTAGGGTTTGGGCGAAACACAAAGGAAATAGAAGATGCTTCTTGTCTTCGGTGTAGCATGCAAAGTCTTATAGCGATACATAGAATGCATTAAGGCTTTCGGTATAACTCTATAGTCTGCGTGATATCTCCCTGATGGTTGATAGTCTTGGTGAAAGAAAAATACAAGCGCGTGGGATGTTTAACAATTGACGTTATTTTTCCTTCAGCATACCTTTTGTTGGGTCTCGCCGACTGTCACTGGTATAAAATAGAATTTCAAAGTGTTGGGCTGACATGTTTCTGCTTGGATACCATTGCTTGCTAGCTTGATTGGAGCCTGAATTTTGTGTTGGGCCGACATGTGATCTCAAAACATATTTTCTTCAAGTGCTTGTGTATAAATAGACATTTTGTAAATTGTAATAGGGACTCGAGTTATCAATTTTTTGATACAGAAAGCATATTGTGTGTATAGAGAACAGTAAATTTATCAATCAGAGGCTATTGTGCATCTTCTAAAATGGAGGTATTTATGAATGTCAATTGATGTTGTAACACATGTCTGGTATCAGTTATCTGTTGAATTTAATAAGAGAATTTCTAAGTTGTCTCCAAGATGGATCTTTTCTGATTACTTAAATTTATATAACAAATTTGTCTTCAATTTATCAGTGCACACTTCTTGTATTTGTGTGATCGATTGATTGGTTCTTTCAAGTAAAGACTAAATCCTTTTAGTTATTCACAATAATTAGAGAGATTCAATTGGATTATTCAAGTAGAGCTTAGTAATCATATTTTTGCATGTTTATACTAGTTCTAAGCATAATCTATGCTAGATAACTTGAATTTTCTCATAGAAGTGTTGGTCATCTTGATCTCATTTGACTTTGCATACCCAACAAGGCACTAGTCTTTGCACTTCACCATTTGAACTTATTTAGTCTTCTTTACATCTATTAATCAAGCATTCATTTTAGGATTTAGATCGAAATATTGTTACTATTTTCAAGTTGAATTTCATTTTGTTCATCTCCAATTTCTATTGTGAACAAATTGCTTCAAAGAGATAATCACAAGTTAAGTCTACACTATTCAAAGAGGTACACCCACCCAGGGTTAGCAGCACCTAAAGAGTAGAAGGTTGAGTTCTCTTGACCTTATCTGTTACCCTAAAACTTATCAAGAGATTTGTAGTCTCGTGAGGCATCTTTCCTTTGTTTTTGAGAGCTAACAAATTGGTGACTCTACTGGGGACAATCAAAATTAAGGCCTTAAACATAGAGTAAGAAATCTTGGACAGACTCCACTAGGAACTAGAAGTATCAAACATTTTTCGCATTTTTTGATAAAAATGAGTGGCGACTATGACATAAATTTTGTAGTTGTTCATCATGAATGGAAGAAGATCTCAATACAAGGGAGGTTATACTGGAGCTCTTTTTGGTACTAGTAAGTGGACACATAAAGCTGACAAAGCTAATAAGGGAAAAGGAATAGATGAGGACATGTGCATAACAAACAAAGGTAAAGCATCAAGAGCACAAGATGAAACATATAATAGCTATGATACATGGAGAGATGATTCAAGCATAGAACTTTTTACCCTTGAAGATCAAAGCAATCCCTTCCCTCCTGTTGATCCTTAGAGACAAGCTGAGTTTGAAGCTAAGAAATAGGCTGAGTTTGAAACTAAATTGGAGGCTGAAAAAATGAAAATTCAATGTGAATATGATCAAAGGATGGAGGGTAATCAAGAAATTCCTAAAGAGCTCTTAGTTTCTGATGAAGTAAAAGCACAGTTAGAATTAAAAGAGAAGAAGATAAAGGAATTGGAGGCTAAATTAAAAAAGTCCCAAATTTTCTTATCAAACAACTAGTGGCCCAAAGTATGTCCCACCTCACAAGCAGGGTGATCATGGCACAGGGCCCTCCAATCAATAGAATTCTCCTCACCATCAGATTGGGAATCATTACAAGCAGTGAAATCATCCACCTCACATTCCCACACAACATACATGTATGTATCCACCTCTTGGTCAGCATTATATCCCACAACATAATGCACAATACAATAATCACATGCATTAGTATCAGTATCTGCCTATTCCTCCCCCTCACCAGGATGCAACCATGATCAGACAGTTTGATTTAGCTAGTTTTCAGTTATATCCTTACCCTATGGATGGCAGTTGGAGGAATATGGTGCCCAAATTTATAGGGAGTAATGCAATCATAGCTAAAGAATATTTAAGGAGTTTTATTATTTTCATCCAAGACATAGATATGCCTTATGAAGATTTACACATGAAGTTGTTCATGATGTCACTTCTTGAAGATGCCAGGGATTGGTTCAACATCCTGCTAGCATTCTCAACTTATTCTCTCCAAGCATTTCAAGACAAACTCTTAGAGAAATATGGGAATCAAAATACTTTAGATGTAGCTCTTCACGAATTAATGAGAATTCAGAAAAATCAGAATGATTCAATTTATGAGTTCAACAAAAAATTCAACAAGTTGCATACTACAGTACCTCATAGATCAAGGTTGCTAGATTCTATTGCATTAAGTGTTTATTTAAATGCATTTCATCCTAAGATAGGGTATGAATTGAGAATTAGATCCCCAAGAGATTTGGTTGAAGTGCAGAAAATTGCATTGACAATTGAAAATAACAAGAAGACTACTGGTATAACTAATAAGCGAGACAACCCAAGGCCTCCTCAACAAAACAATAATTATCAATATAGACAATAGAATACATACATAAATGAGAATAATAATGAAAGGCTGAGACTACATGATATGCCTTACAATACAGATTGGAAAGATGGGAAACCTGTATTAGCTAGGCCCAGAAATAAAGAAACTCCAGATCCATTAAGCAAGTAAGGGACTTACATGGTGAGTAATAATTACTTTTGTGAAGTTTGTAATCAGCTGCATTCTCCAGACTATTGTGTTGTAGCTCAAAAGATGCATGAAGAGGGAATATTGATGGAGAATGATGGAGAAGATCACAAGGTGTATTTGACTTCAAATGTTTTTCACCATGTTGAGGAAAGAAATTCATCTTCAGAGGATGAAGGTTATGAATATGATGTTTCAAATTAGAAATTTAATGTCCATATGGCTGCACAATAGATCTTTTATTATTCTAATGAAGATTACACAAAGCCACATTCTGTTGAGGCAAATGTTCAGTGTAGTGTTAGAAGACTCACTAAAGATGAAATAGAGAGAATAACCGTTGCTGCAGCTGAGAAAGCCAAAAGTCAATACTGGTTGAGAAACAAAAAATTAAATGAGCTAGATGGAGTTCCTGGGGGAATTTTTATAAAAGATGAAAAGGCAACACAGGAAATTGTAAAAAAGCTAGAAAAAAAGCAGCATGATAAAATTGAAAAGAAGCCTATCTAAGAGCAGAAAGTTGCAGAATTACACAAGGAAATACAAAAGTATGATCAGCCTAGTAAAAAAGAAAAAGAAGAAAACAAAGGTGAAGCACCAGAACTGAAGAAGACTGTTAAGATGGAGAGCTCCTATTTTGACTTCACATAGGCATTATCTGAGGTAAAAATGTCTGTTCCAGTTCTTGAATTGATGAAAATTAAGGAGCACAGAGATTATGATGTTCAGTTGATTACAAATGGGAATGAAAAACATATGAATTCTGAAGAAATGAATAGGCAGGAAAAGATAAATAATTTAGAAGTCTGTTTGGGTGATGTTTTAACAACCTCCCCACAATTGGATCCTTTCTTCACCACATTGCTTATAAATCATAAATTGCTGAGGAACTGCATGATAGATTCTAGTGCTGCTATAAACACTATGCCAGTTGAAGTAATGAAGCAGCTTGGCATGTGGGTTGATACATGTGAAGGGAAGTGTTATGCAATGGATAACAGACCTATTCCTGTGATAGGTATTATGAGAGAAATTGAATTCAATTTGGCTACTTATCCACGGGTGGCTTATAATATAGATATCATAGTGATTGATACTCCTCCACAGTTTGGTATGCTTTTGTCAAGACAATGGATAGCAGTAGTTGGAGGAAATATCCAGTTTGATAAATGTCTTATGCTACTATTCCAGTGAATGGTCAGGATGTCAAGTTGTATAGGGAGCAAAGAATGAACTAGCTTGTTGAATGTGTGGCACAAGATCAAATTAATTGTTTTTGTGATGTTGATCTTAGGAGTTTTAAGACTGAACCAGCTCAGCTAGAATTAACCAATAGTGATCCAATTGAAAAACATGTTGCACAGAGTTGCAATGAAGTATGGAAGATGTATTTTGATGGAGCATGCAGCCAAGAAGGTAATGCGATGGGATTGTTTTTGTTTCCCCTGAAGGTACTACTTTTAAATATTCATTCTTGTTGGCATTTGAATGTACAAACAATATGGCAGAGTATGAAGCTTTATTGATAGGATTGAACATAGCTGTGAAATAAAATATTAAGTTGCTAACTATTTTTGGTGATTCTGAGTTGGTTGTTTCACAAATTTAATCCAAGTATGCAACAAAGCACAAAAGGTTAAAGCAATATAGGAATGCTGCATGAGAAACAATTGAATTGTTTGATGCCTTCTCAATTGAGTGGATTGATAGGTCAAAGAATATAATGGTTGATTTTTTAGCAAATGTGGCACTCAGAAGAGATGATATCACATTAGCTGGGGTATCATAGATTGAATTCAATACAATGCCTGCTATTCCTAATAACATTTATAACTGGCAAGTTTTCGATAATGATACTAATCTTTTGAAATTTCTCAATTGTATAGATCAGTATGAGGCCCAGGAAATTGATTTGAATGATTTTGTTGAAGAAGTAGATGGGAAGCAAACTGTGTTTGGCAAGGAGATTTTGTAGCTCAAAATGAATAAACTGCCCAAGGGTCTAGTGGCATTGGAAAGGTTGTATGATGGAGATAGATCTCTAATGAAACAAACACCAGTCAGGAGAGAATATATTGAAGAAGTCAACTTGGGGACTGAGATAGCACTAAGAAAGGTATACATTAGAAAGAAGATCAACCCTACAATTAGAAGAATGTTGATAGAGTTGTTGAGAAAGTACAAACATCTTTTTTCTTGGTCTTATGAAGATCTAAAAGCATACAGGGAAGATTTATTTCAGCATGAAATACCATTGAAACCAGATGCCAAACCTTTTAGACAAAAGCAAAGACCCATAAATCCAACGCTGGAACTTAAAGTGCAAGAGGAATTGATAAAGCTCAAGGATGGAGGAATTATCAAACCAATCAGACATTCAACATGGGTTTCAAATCTAGTTCCTATGAGAAAAAAGAAAGGTGATATCAGATTGTCTGTGGACTTCGAAAATTTAAATATGGCATCTCTCAAAGATAATTATCCTTGACCCAATATGGAGGCTATATTGCATAAGGTAACAGGGTGTGAATTTCTGTCCATGATGGATGGCTTTTTTGGATACAATCAGGTCAAAGTCAAGGAATCTGAGCAATACAAGACAACATTCACTAATCCTTGGGGAATAAATGTATACATAAGAATGCTATTTGGTCTCACTATTGCTAGAGTGACTTTCCAAAGAGCCATGAATGTTGCATTTTCTAATTTGATTAATATTATCATAGTGGTGTATCAGGATGACTTGATTGCTTATTCGAAGAAGGCTGAAGATCATGTGCAACATCTTGAAAAGCTATTTATTAAAGCCCTTGAATATGGTATTAGTTTAAATCCAAAGAAGTGTTATTTTGCTATCATAGAAGTTAAGCTCTTTAGGCATATTGTTTCAAAAGTGGGAATTAGAATATATCTTGAGAGGGTTTAAGCTATTGATAAGATTCCTATTCCCAAAACTATCAAGGCAATACAGTCATTCTTTGGACAAATTAATTTTGTTAGAAGATTTGTTTCTAATTTTGCTAAGATCATCAAGCCTATATCTAAAATGTTGAAGAAAGGACAAAAAATGGACTGGACTATTGATGCTTTAGATGCTTTCATGTCTATCAAAAAGGCTATCAAAGAGGCTCCTGTTCTTAAATCTCTAGATTTTACAAAGCCCTTTTTGATTTTTTCATTTGCTTCAATGCATACTATTGCTGCTATTATGTTACAAAAAAATGATGATGGTTATGAACAACCTGTGTCTTTCTTTAGTAAATCATTACAGGGGTCTGAATTGAAATATGACAATATGGAAAAATAGGCATTTGCATTAGTGAAGGCTACTAAAGCATTCAGACCATATCTTGTTGGAGCAAAGGTAATTCCTTATGTCCCTCATGCAGCTGTCAAAGACATTTTAACACAATCTAGAGTTATAGGGAAGAGATGCAAATGGATCAACAAGATTCAAGAGTTTGACATGGAGATACAGACCACTAAGCTAGTAATAGGTCAAGGCTTGGCTAAGCTAATGGTAGAATCAAATTTTGAAGCAAGTCAAGTGTGTAATGTAGAAGAAGGAACTGCAATTGCTAACATTTAACTTGGTATATTGATGTTATGTATTATCTTAAAAACATGAAATGTCCAGATGGATTGAGTGACAACTAGAGGAGAACTTTGAATTTGTAGGCATCCAAATATGTTTTTATGGATGGTGATCTGTTTTGGAAAAACAGGGATGGCATATTATTGTTATGTTTGGATGAGTCATAGGCCAGGCATGTTTTGAAGGAAATGCATGAAGGAGTTTGTGGAGGTCATTATTTAGCAAAGATAACTGTACACAAAATTCTTAGGGGTGGGTATTTTTGGCCAAAGTTTTTTAATGATTCTTTTACATATGTGAGAAAATGTGAAGCTTGCCCAAATTTTTCTGGAAAATTGAAGTATCAGGGTGCTTTTCCACTTCAACCTTTGTAGGCTGATGCCCCTTTTCATCAATGGGGAATTGATTTCATTGGAGAGATACATGATAAGTCAAGTGGAGGACATAGATGGATACTAGTTTCCACTGATTATTTTACAAAATGGGTTGAGGGAATCCCAACCAAGCAGGCTACAAGTAAAGTTGTAACAAATTTCTTGATGGTCAACATTATCACCAGATTTGGTACACCATTGAGGATAATCATAGACAATGGGATGTGCTTCAAATCGGATGAATTCAAAAGATTTTGTCATAAGTATGGCATTACTATTTCTTATGCAGCCCCTTATTATCCACAAGCCAATGGTCAAGCAGAGTCTACTAATAAGAGTCTTTTGAAGGTTATAAGGACGATGTTAGGACATAACAAGAAGGCTTGGGATTCAATGTTAAAACTAGCTGTGTGGGCTAATAGGATCACTATGAAAAAGGAAATTGGAAAATATCTATTTGAATTAGTGTATGGAGCACAGGCTAGGATGCCTCTGCAGAATTTATTACCAGTTTACAAGTTTGTCTTATAGGAAGACTTGGAAGCTCTTGAACCCATGGAAGATAGAATGGAGCAACTTGCTGAACTTGATGAAGGAGAGAGGCCCAAAGTCAAAACATGATGTTATAGGCACAGATGAAGTATCTATTTGACAAGAAGGAAAATAATAGAAAATTTGAAGAGAATGACTTGGTGTTAATGTGGAATGCAAGATGTTAGGATAAAGGAAAGCATGGTAAGTTTGAAGCTTTGTGGCTAGGACCTTTTGTTGTTGTTGGAAAGAAGGGTGAAGACTCATATTATATATAGAACATGGTTGGTGAAGATCAGGAATTGTCTATTCATGGGTAATTTTTGAAACTTTTCTTCTCTTGAGCAACACAGAGGATTGAGGGTTGCCAATGCATGGACAACTTTTGTGTATCCTCTTAAAAATTATTTTCCATGCACAGTAGTTTAGGTTTTTATCCATCTCCATTTCACTATCATTTTCCATTCACTTCCATTTTGCATTCATTTCCATTTCCTTTCATTTCATTTCTGCTCCCTAGTTTGCTCATTTTATGTATGGTATGCTCACCTAAAGATTTGGGATCCTTGCAATGATCTAACTATCATTCATCCCCAGATAGAGCCACTGTTGGAACTATAAAAATATGATATTTTTACATGTGTTTTCATTCATAAATTTTTTGATTTGGTCCTACTGTATGATTTTTTTTCATTTATTGTGTTCCATATTGTCCCATTGGATCAATCAAGTTATTCATTTTTCATGTCTGGATCCATATCAGCATAGGTTCATTCCTATCTCCCCAATCAATTCTGCGTTTTCTGCTTGCATGAGTCTATGTTGCCTATCAGAAAGACTCATTTAATGTCACATCGATTGAAGTTTATTTGCAGGTGGCATTTGGTAGAACCTTTATTTTGTCACAGCGATTGGTATTTGTTCATGGTTGGTTGTCAGCATAACATTCATTTTGTGTTGACAACAATGGAGACATCTATCGGCATGAGTTTTTATTTTTGTGAGGATGTCATGGCGATATCCATATGTCTCACCAATGATGCAAGAGCTTTCTTCTAAATGACTTTCGGTGGGAGATGAAATTATCAGTGTATGGTCATAGCGAAAGGGTTAGGTCTTGCCAACAATATTCAATGTGGACTCCTCTCGGTGCTTGAATGGCTTTTGGTGAGAGTTTTATTTTCTCTTGGCAATCTTGGTGTGCTCGAATTTTGGTATAACAACTTTCTCTACAAGACGTCTCGCCAAAGGTTAGAAGTTGTGGCAACAGTGGATCCTTGTCGGCATAGGTGTTAAAATGACTCGGCGACTGGGAAATAACATGATGGAAACCTTTCGTATAGGTTGGGACGACTGTCATAAGGTCTCAGTGAGTGACTTTCGATCTCGCCGATGGAAAACACGAAGATCTTTATCGGCGTAACAACTGCCTGGTCTTGGCGACTGGGAAAACAAATGGGGCCTTGCAGTATAACAAAGTGAAGTCTATGTGAGGTCTCCATGATGGATGAAAGTCACAGTGACATTTAGGATGGATAAGGATTTTTGGTGAAGCATTATGAAGTCTACGAGAGGTCTTCCCAATGTCAGAGAGCTACGGCGACAGTAAATGGGACAAGAGGAGCATATCAGTAAGAAACTATTTGTGTCTGGATGATTGAAAAGTGTATTGGGGAGCCCCTCTTAGAAAAACTGAGACTAGTCCATGGGATGTCTCATCGACATCATAGGGTTTGGGTGAAACACAAAGGAAACATAAGATGCTTCTTGTTTCGGTGTAACATGGAGAATCTTATAGCAACACCTAGAATGCATTACGGCTTTCGGTATAACTCTACAGTCTACATGATAGTCTTGGCGAATGAAAAATACAAGCGCATGGGATGTTTAATGATTGACGTTATTTTTCCTTTGGCATGCCTTCTGTTGTGTCTCGCCAACTGTCACTCGTATAAAATAGAATTTCAAAGTGCTGGGCTGACATGTTTCTGCTTGGATGACCATTGCTTGCCAGCTTGATTGGAGCCCAAATTTTTTGCTGGGCTGACATGTGATCTCAAAACATATTTTTTTCAAGTTCTTGTGTATAAATAGGCATTTTGGCAATTTAATAGGGACCCGAGTTATCAATTTTTTGATACAGTAGGCATATTGTATGGATACAGAACAGTAAATTTATCAATCAGAGACTATGGTGTATGTTCTAAAATGGTATTTATGAATGTCAATTGATGTTGTTGTACATGTCTGGTATTAGTTATCTCTTGAATTTAATATGAGAATTGCTAAGTTGTCTCCAAGATGGATCCTTTCTGATTATTTAAATTGATATAACAAGTTTGTGTTCAATTTATTAGTGCACATTTGTTGTATCTGTGTGATCGATTGATTGGTTCTTTCAAGTAAAGACTAAATCCATTTAGTTAATCACAGTAATCAGAGAGAATCAATTGGATTATTCAAGTAGAGTTTAGTAATCATATTCTTGCATGTTTATACTAGTTGTAAGCATAATCTATGCCAGATAACTTGAATTTTCTCAGAGAAGTGTTGCTCATCTTGATCTCATTTAACTCCGCATACCCAACAAGGCACTAGTCTCTGCACTTCACCGTTTGAACTTATTCAGTATTCTTTACATCTGTTAATCAAGCATTCATTTTAGGATTCAGATTGAAATATTGTTACTATTTTCAAGTTGAATTTCATTTTGTTCATCTCCAATTGCCATTGTGAACAAATTACTTGAAAGAGATAATCACAAGTTAAGTCTGCACTATTCAATGAGGTACACCCACCCAGGTTTAGCAGTGCCTAAAGAGTAGAAGGTTGAGTTCTCTTGACATTGTCTATTACCCTGAAATGTATCAAGAGATTGGCAGCCTCTTGAGGCATCTTGCCTGCATTTTTGAGAGCTAACAATATGCATGACTTCATTTTTTGTGACAAAAAATCTATTGGTGTAGGGGTTACCCTGCTACATATTTCGGCTGAGGAGCATATTATTGTTCTCTGACCGATCATGAAAATGGTCGATGTTGAACCAAATGATCCTATTGTTTGGAAATACAGAGGTGCCATTAACTTACAACACATAAGACAACTTGGTATTTTGTATTGGTGACAAGTGTTGGATGATATTACAATGTTTAGATAGCAACCTTGGCTACAAATGCAAGTGTGGTATGACCATGTGAAGTAGTTTTTTTCTAGAAAAACTCTGTTTAAGTAGGGTTGGGAGCACATGATTATAGAGTGATATCTGCCAAATAGGGCGGCTTCTATTATTTGGCGAGCAATAAGGCTATATTTGTGAGATTCGCTTGAGAGGTTCACACATGAGGACCCACTATCCCAACTTCAAAGGTGGTTGAGGATTTTCAATAGTTGGTGGCACAACCATGGGCTTATGACTAGGGTTAGGTGGTCACATATACAATGCCTACATATGATACATGGTTTACACCCCCTCGTAGGTTGATAGATCCAATGGGTGCTCCTCCATGAGGGAGACCCAGTGGGAGGTGAGTGGGAAGAGGTAGAGGTAGAGATCAGGATGGCCAGGATGGTCATGATGGGAAAATTATCGAGGCTCCACCAATTGGACAACATCTTCCACAACAGACTCCAGTGTAGTAGCAACCAGTGCAACCACCACCATTGGGTCCAGATCCCTGAGATGCACAAATTTATAGCTATAGCAGTAGGTGCAGACAATTACAAGTGAATGGGATTAGGCCTACCAGTAGATTTGGTGATCACTATTGAGTAGGACTAGGCTAGACAAAAGGTTATGAGCATTAAAATGGATAGACATCATATGAGGAAGTAGGCATAGGCTATGATAGCCAAGAGAGATTAGGAGATCAATCTTCACCAACAATTAGAGGTGATGAAATTGGCCACAAAGGGCATGATTGTATCTTCCAATTCACATAGAGAGGTTGTGACTAAGGAAACCTATTATAGGATGCATTATCATATAGATGTTTTAGTGCCACTCAGACAACTTGACTACTTAGAGAGGAGTGATGCATGGCCAAGGGTTGAGGATTAGCTAGAGAGATAGGTCAAATAGGTGAGTAGCCATCAAGGCTAGCTCAATTGTATAGAAACACTTTTTGGGTATGTGTAGGATCATCATGGAAAATATAGGCCCTTAAGTGGCAAAAAATTCAAAAAAATCAGAGTTAGGCAACTTGACGTAAAAATTTGAATAAGTTATTTATATTATTTCCAAAATATGTAACAATAGAATCTGTAGCAAATTGATTGTAGTTTCTAAACTACTAGTTTATTTTATTTATTTTTAAATCTATTTGTTGAAAATTTGAAATTTCAATGCAGTAGTACTTAAATTTCAGGGAAAAAATAAGAAGTAGGTGTCTGTCTGACCACCCTAACTACAATAAAATGATAATAATTTTTTCTAATGTTTTTATAAGTAAATAATTAATTATGAATTTTTTATTACAAATTTTAAAAAATATAAAAACTTGTATTTCTGACCACCTTAATTTGGTCAAAACTTCATGAAATTCAATTTTTCTTTTTTTATAGTATGCGAAACATAGAATGTGGTGCATGTTTTGGATTCCAAAAATGTGATACCGTTTGAAAGCTATAGATGTTTTTCAATCAGCCTATCAATTAGGACTTTTTTCATAATTCAAATAGAAAATGAATAATAATTATTTATTAAATTCAAAGTAAAGCATAATTTATATTGGTGGAAAGCTAAGAATCTCCTTTAAAAACCCTTTTCATTTCATCAATTTTAGGTAAAAAAAAAGTCGTCAGCCACATACCCTACAAATACCCATCATATCACCACTTTTTGGCCCATCATGATCTTGCACATACCCTTTTGACTTTTGTTTCCTAATTCTTTGATACAAATATACATTGATGGGATCCTTTTTGATAGCCTCATGGATATTGTATTTATTATCAATATACATACATTGATGCAAATATTGTACCATGACATTCATTTTTTGATATATATATATATATATATATAATACAGATACAGATTCGATATGATGCAGTGTGTTCACTTCATTTCATGGATGCATATGATGTGAGATGTGACCTGCTTATATTTTACCATGTATGGATGCACTTTATTTATGTATGCTCATGTGATATGCGATGAGATGAGATGTAATGGATTAAATGTTATATTCTTATCATTTCATGATATGACATGTGATATGATATGATATGCAGATGTTATGTTTATTCAAATGATATGGATGTATTTCTTTTTGTGTATTTTCTATGTAGTTTTATGATGTGATGTATGCATTTGGATGTATGGATGGAAAATGTAGATGTTTATGCTTATAATGTGATATGCTATGATTATTTTGATGATTTGTGGATGTAGGATGGATGCATTGATGATGTTTTTGTTGATTTTCATGATACCAGGTTAGTGTGAATATAAGATATGATCGATCATTGATTTTGATGATTTCCTCACAAGATCCAACAAGTCTATGATCCACCGAGACTTTATTAGTGATGGTAATGATAAATGCATAATGAGGATGAATAATGCATTATGATAATTTTCTAATTTCTTGGGATTGGGATTTTCTACCATTCCTTATTGTTCAATATAACACATAGACACAATGCATCAAGGTATTAATAACTAGGATGAAATTATATCTAGTGTAATGGACTTTGACTCAGAAAATAGATAGGATAGTTCCTATTCGCACCTTGATATACAAAAAATTGATTGGAATGTAAGTTAGAAGCCTATAATATATTGAACCAAAGCATACACAATAGTCAACAATGTACTCAAAATAGCTTCCCTACACACAACTAAGCAAGTATGCACCAAGATTATTTTACAAGAGTATCCACAAGTATAGAAAATGAAAGATAATGATTGATTCCCCATTCATTTCTCTCTAAATATTTTTGATAGACATCATCAAGAGGTCCTCAAAATGGGTCATTAGGATAAATCTTAAGAAAAGATCAAAGACAAATATTTAGTGTTATATATATCTCTTGATAGTTTATTTTAGCTAAGGTGATGTCTGATATTGATGTCCATTGCATGAAGGATACAAACTATGAAATTTTAATCAAATGGTTTGTTTGATGTTAGGATGATGATGAGTTTTATGATAAGTCGTTAATACAAACTTCACTGATGCATTTACCTATGATCTAGACTTTAGATTTCAACACTTAGGTTTTCCCCTTACAACTTGCTATACTTGTTTTCTATTTGTTTTTCCAAAGATTGAAGGTCATGATTGATTTATTATGGATAAAGGGATATTGTGGGTGAAAGAAAAATGAGATGGATGGGTTTGGAATTTATAGAATATTTCAATATTTTTTGTATTTTTGAAAATGTTTTGAGGTTTTTTTTACCTTTTTGAAAGTTTATGTGAATGTTTTGGTGTTTTCGATTATTTGAGGCTATTGAGGGTTTTCTTCAACATATTTGAGGTTGTTTAGGTATTTTTGAATTTTTTCTAATGCTTTTGGATTTTTCATTTTTCAAATGTTTTTGTGTTTTTTGATATTTGAATGTTTAGGGATTTTTAAGGTTATCTAGATGTTTAGGGGTTTTCTGAGTTACTTGAATGTTTAGGGGTTTTCAAATATTTTACAAATTTTTAGGGGTTTTCTAAGTTTTGACCAAGAACCTAATATAAAGACCTATCCTAGGGGCCTCAAGGGTTGGTCAAAGATAATCCTTTCCTACGTTATACACACATATACCACGTAGTTCGACTAACTTGACTTATTTAAAGCTGAGATATAAACAGTTTGAGGAATGTTAGTTTATTATGATAGAATCCTCAAGGAATAACCTAGGGTGTCTCAGGGACACATCAATGATTTCCTTGCCTACATTCACACTCAGAGATGATGTAGTTTGACATGGTACTATTTTTGAATTTTTGATGTTTTTTGGATGTTTTGGATTTTTCCTTTACAATTTTATGAATGTTTTTGGATTTTAGTTGTATAGGAATTTGATTTTTTTTGTATTTTTTTATACAAATTTTACAATTTTGTTTTGGTATTTTCGATGAGATTTCCAATAACCTTAAGATATACAAGAACCTGATATGATCCATAACGAACTTCCCCCAGTGTGACATTTTAGACTACTTCAATATAGGAAAGACAAACTAACCTTTGGAATATGCCAAGTAGTACTAAAGGGATTGTGATACTTCATAGGACATTAATCTATGATAAGGATGCAGATAGGAGATGGATGAAGGGTGATGCAAATAATGATAGGATAAAGAGCCAAAGAATAGATGGAGGTGCTTTATTTATGCAAGGTGCCTATTTTCTAGGTTTTCACCAAGGTACTTTCCTAAAGCGCCACCAAAGTGGTTTTCACTAGGAAACAATCATTTTTTCTTTACTTTTTCAATCCTTTTTCTCATTTCTTTATATTTTTTATTTTTTTGTATTTTTAATTTTACACCCTTCAAGACTAGGCATAAAAAATTTTAAGATGCAAGTTGTTAGTTGGTTCCTGCAAGGATTCTCCTTAAGGGATTGATAGTTGGTATGCTCCTAATCTATAGTTTGTTGTGATAATGAAGGGCCCAAACTAGTTAGGATCAAACTTCCCTTTGTTTTCCTAATATGGAAGGTTCTTCTAATTTTCCTTTAAGACAAGATCCCCTACCTAGAAAGATAGACATTTGATCCCTTTGTTATAGCTATGTTTCAGTCAGTTTTGATATATTTGCAAGTGATTGAGGGCATCAATAGGATGCTCATCTAATAATTCTAACTCCTTCAGCTGAGATACTCTATATTCTTCATCGATGATCAAGTTTTGTAGTGACACTCACAATGATGGGAGCTAAACCTCAATAGGTATGATAGATTCAAATCCATAGACCAGGGAGAAAGGGGTTGTACCTGTTGGTGTGCAGATACTAGTTTGATAATCCTATAGAGTAGGATTTAGTTGCAAATGCTAGTCATGACTAGCTTCATTGACCATTTTCTCAAGGATTTTCAAGGTGATTTTGTTCATATCCTTAGCTTGACTGTTGCCCTATGGATATTACAAGGTAGAGAATTGGTGTTGGATATTGAATCTTTGACATAGCTCTTTTACATCTTGATTCTTGAAGGGAGTTCCACTATTTGAGATGAGGGTTTGTTGAACACCATAACAAAAAATTAGATAGTTCAAGATAAAATTGGAAATTTGCTTCCCTATTAAGTAGGTCATAGGAATGGCTTCAACCCACTTAGTAAAATACTTAGTGGCTGTAATGATAAACATGTGGCCATTGAATGAGGTTGGAGTGATTTTTCCTATGAGGTCAAGTCCCCACTATGAGAAAGTCTAGGGCGTGATAATTGGTTGCAACTCATGAGCCAAAGCATGAATCAAATCCCCATGATGTTGACATTAGACACAATTTTTCACATACTAATGACCTTCCCTTTCCATGGTTGGCCAAAAGTACCCCGTCCTCAACAATTTCTTAGCTAAATTCATACTGCTAGAATGAAACCCACATATTCCATCGTGTAATTTTGTTAAAGTTGTCAAAGCTTCCTCTTGGTTAATACATTGTAGCAATGTCCCTTCAATGCTTCAATGATAAAGGTATCACCTAGGATCACAAATCAGGATTCCTTTTAACAAAGGTATTTAAGGTTCAAGGTGATATCAAATGGGAGGGTTAGGTATCTAAAGATGTCATGGTACCATGGGGTCTAGGACCAACAATGAAACATGTGAATTTAGATTCTAGGATCTCAAAATTTTGTACAAGAAGTCGTTCTACCAAGAATTCACATTGGAGGACATTGTTCAAAATTTCTAGTAGTGATCCGATTGTTGCCATGGTGTATGTTGCTATGTTATTCATGCAAGGAATCTACTCAAAATTTATGTCTATAAAAATGTCCTTGAGACTTTCTACCATTATTTTGTAAGGAGTGAGCTTGTCATCCTTAGTTTCATAGTCGTCATTAACATGGTTGATAACCAACTATGAGTCTCCATATACTTTCATCTCTTGTATCTACCACTGAACCACTATCCTTAGACCTATGATTAGGGCTTTGTACTCAACAATTTTCTTAGTACAAGGGAATGATAGCCGGTATGACTTTGGAATGCAATCACCTTCATGGGTGATGAAAAGAATACCTACTCTTGATCCATGTTGGGTGAATGATCCATCAAAGTACATCTTCCACTGAGTAGTGAGATTGATAAGAAACACTGATTCATTAGGGAACTCAGATATGAGACGGTTCTCAACATAGATAGGTGCTTATGCTAGTTGGTATGTGATCACTTGTCCCTTGATTTCCTTGCATTCTACATACTCTATGTTTCAAACTCTGTTAAGATCATTACACATTTTTCCATTCGCCCTGTGAGAGTTACTTTGGATAACAAGTATTTCAATGGGTCGATCATTGCAATGAGATTCATTTGATGTGACACACATATAATCTCTAAAATTTTGTGAAGAAAAATTTCTCCTAAGCATGCTTTCTCAATGGGTGAATAGTTCATTTCATAGCCCACCAAGGTTCTACTGATGTATTAGATAGATCTTTCCTTTCCATTTTCATCATGTTGTGCTTGAAGAGCTCCTACTATTGTTGATGTTGCTGAGATATACAACATCAGTGGTTTTTTCAATATTGGAAAAATGAGCACTGGAGGTGTTAGTAGATAGTCTTTGATCTCTTGGAAAGATTTATCACACTTCTCATCCCACTTGTAGGTTATTCCTTTATGAAGAAGATGCAAGAAAAGGGCAGATCTTATCTGATAACTGTGTTATGAATCTCCTGACGGATTGCAATCTTACTTGTAATCCTCTCATATTATTTAGTGTTTGTGGTGGTTCCTTGTCTAGGATGGCTTTTACATTTTTTGCATAAATTTCTATCCCTCATTGTGAGACAATAAAGTAGAGTTCCCTGATGTGACCCTAAAGACACTTTTTTGGGTTTAGTCATACCTTGTATTCTTCCTGCCTGTCAAGGATGGGTTCTAAGACTTGTATGTACTCACTTCTCTTCTTTGATTGTTCCAAAATATCCTCCACATAATCTTCAACTAGTCTATGAATCACGTCATGGAAGGTGAGGGACATTTCCCTTTGATAGGTTGCTCCTACATTCTTTAGCCCAAATTCCATTACATTCCAATAATAGGTTCCCCATGGACAAGTGAATGTAGTTTTGTGTTGATCCTCTTTGGAAATTATGATTTAATTATAGCCTAAAAAACCATCCATGAGTGACAACATT
Organism: Sequoia sempervirens; assembly: GCA_007258455.2. Taxonomy (NCBI): domain Eukaryota; kingdom Viridiplantae; phylum Streptophyta; class Pinopsida; order Cupressales; family Cupressaceae; genus Sequoia; species Sequoia sempervirens. The sequence continues at coordinate 38,363,113 of VDFB02000017.1, read as the reverse complement.
TCATTCCCTATTGTTAAGTCTATAATGAGGTCAATATTGAGAAGAGGGAAATCATCCTTCAAACAAACCTTTTTTAAGTCTCTAAAATCAATGCATATCTTGATGCCCCCAGTGGGTTTTGAGACTGGTACTAGGTTGGAAACCCACTCAAGATAATCTATTAGTAAAATAAATCCAATTTCAAGAATCTTTTGTAAGTACTTGAGTATAAAAAATAATGTTATCTGAGGGTGCATCTCCCTGAGTTCCATAGATTTTGCATGGTCTATAGGATACTCTTGCATTCTTAGGATCTTTCACCTAAAATGAGAGAGATAAACACTCAAAATAAATGTGGTTCACTCAATCTATTATATGTATGATGTGATTAACACTCAATGAGATTATCTAAATGAAAGTAAGCAATTTAATTCATTAATTATGAATGCAAAACCTAATAAATATGCAATATTTCAAAACATAGTGTGATATACAAAAAATGCAATAATGAAGTAAACTAATGCAAACATAATTAAAAAAAGCTGAATAGAGCACACCTAGGTAATGAGAGATGAATCTAGAGTGTCTTGAATGTTCACATAAATCAGCGAAAATCACCAGTGGGACTCATTCGCCACTGTTGTTGAATTAGTCCTGCTACTGGAAAAAAGTCTTGAAAACTGGTTTCTAATTGTCAGGATCTAAAATCTAATAGAATCTAGTTTTTCAGCCTTAAGGTGGGACTCATTCGCCATTGATAGCGAATCAACCTCTCCCAAAATTGTGTGAAATCAAAGACCAATTGTGTAGTTCTAGATCTTCACTTGTCTTCTTGTCAGGTTGACAAAGTCAAATCTATAGAAAACAGACTGTAGGTTGTCTCCAAGCTTGAAATTAGATGTTGTTGACCTGAAACACTTTATTGACTTCTTGTCCACTTCTCAACACCTAATTTCTTGATAAATTTGTATACAAAAATCAACAAAACACATGCAAAAGGGGAAAAATGGTTAACGTTTAGGTTATAAGGATTTTCCTTGGTGAAATCCCACTTTGGTAATAAAACCCTTAATGAAAATGAAATGAAATGAATAAAAAAATATGAATAAACAACATGCAAATGTCCTAAACTCACCACAACCTTGTTGAAAAAATTTGAAGATATGCCAATGGCTACTCCAAGATGCTTGATTGATGCTTGATTGAATGATCCTAATTGATGTTGAATGAATGAATGCAAGTGGACTTGATGAATGGGGAGATTGTAGGAGATGTAAAATGAGGAGAAAAGCACTTATTTATACACACTTGTGCCTTAGTAACCCAATAATACCTCATCACGGGTTGACATAAGGTAATTTTAAACAAAAAACCAAAAGAAAATTTGAAATATTTTGAATTTGGAGCCAAGAGGGATTCATTCACCACTCATGGCGAATGGGTCCCACCTTGGACTTGTAAGGGGGTGTCGGGAATTAAGTCACATTTAATGTTATTCGTAATGTTTACATTCAAAAATACACTTAATTAAGCCTTATGAGTGCATAAAGGAGTAAAATAAAGCATAAGAAAGGTGTAAATAGTTAAATTAAGCCTAGAAAAGCATAAAAACTTGTTACAAGACTTTACAACACTTTAAAATAGGACTTGATAAGTGATGAAAAGGTGATTTTAGGTGAATTGTAATGAAAAGAGTCTAGAAAAGTGTAGAAATGTTTTACAACACTTGACAACACCTTCACAAGACACCATAATTTAAATATTTAGGACCTAATGTGAATACATAAGTTACATTACAACATTAAATAAAAACAAAATAGATCAAGCATCATGAGAGAAAGAAATAAAATACCATAAAAATGTCAATGGTCTATTTTTCTATGGTACATTTAGCCCCCACTTTAGTGAGAGGATGAGATTGCTTCAAACTCACACTAAAGTAGCCATGCATATTGAGAGGGATTCCAAATGTACTTATGCTAGTAAGATGGAATAACAATGATCAAGAAGGATGATCAATCCCCCAGGATGAAGATCCCTTGGTAAACTAAACATAAGAACAAAGGATCACACATGTGAAATAGAAGAAGAGGGAGAATTATATTAAGCTTCAATTGTATGTCCAACTAGTTGTGGATTACATCTAGGTTTTTTGTGAGAAAAAGAGAATGCATACTCATTCTTGGGTGATGGAACTCATGGAATTCCATCAGGTGAGAAGGACCAAAAGGTGAAATACATATGCTATTTGGTATGCACTCACAAACACAAAGGTGGCTATGGGGAAAGTCGTGTTGTTGAATGGGCATGCCTCTCAACCATATATCAAAGTTATATCTCTTGATAACTTTAAGAAGGTTTGACAAGGAAAAATTTTAGTTTGTGCTTCATGAAACAATCAAAGCTTCATATGCTTAGAACCCATGAACAAAGAGGATAGGTACCACAGACATGCAAATTTCATTATTCAAGGTGGCAAAGGTGTAAAATGTAAAGGTGCAAAAGATGTTCAAAGAAGTCTTGTTAAGTTCATGCAAGGTCTGCCACTTAGGAAACATTCTTTCTAATGTCTCCAAGAGAGGACTAATCAAATAATAGAATATTCGCAACTGAGGGGTGAACCATAGATTTTTGGGTGAGAGGTCTATAGATTATTCTTGCGCTCTTATGATGTTTCACCTAAAAGGAGAGAGATAAACCTCAACAAAAATCTAGGGTGGTTCACTCAAATTAGAAAGTGTATGATGTAATTAAAGCTAAATGAGATGATTTAAATGCAACTAAACAATATAATTGATGGATTATGAATGCAAAACCTAGGAAATATAAAATATTTGAAAACACAATGTGATATGCAAGGATGAACTAAAAGATGAATAAATACAAAACAAAAATAAAAGAGGGTTGAATAGAGTGAACCTAGATATTTGATGAAGAATCTAGAGTATCCTGAATGCTGACATAAATCATTGAAAATCACTAGAGGGACTCATTTTCCACCCATGGTGAATGGGTCCCACCTTAGACTTACAAGTGGGTGTTGGGAATTAACACATTTTATGTTATTTGTGAGGTTTATATTCAAAAATACACTTAATTAAGCCTTATAAGGGCATAAAGGGGTCAAATAAAGCATAAGAAAGGTGTAAATAGTGAAATCAAGCCTAGAAAAGGGTGAAATATTGTTACAAGACTTTACAACACTTCAAAATAGGACTTGATAAGTGATGAAAATGTGAGTTTTTTTTGAATTGTAATGAATATAGTATAGAAAAGTGTAGAAATATTTTACAAGACTTCACAACACCTTCACAAGATGTCATAATTTGAATTTTTAGGACTTAATGTGAATGTAGAAGTCATATTGCAACATTAAATCAAAGCAAAACATGTCAAGCATCATGAGAGAAAGACCTAAAAGACCATGAAAATTTCAAAGAGACATTTTTCTATGGTACATCTAGTCCCCACTTTAGTGAGAGGATGAACTTACTTGAAACTCACACTAATGTAGCCATGCACATCAAGAAGAGGATACAAATGCACTTATGCTAGAAAAATGGAATAACACCGATAAAGAGGGATGATCAAGCCTACAAGATGAAGATCCCATGGAAAACTAAGCATAAGAACAAAGGAAGACACATGTGAAGAAAAAGGGAGAAATGGATTTAGCTTTAATTATCTGTCCAACTAGTTGTAGATTAGATCTAGGTTGTTTGTCTGAAAAAGAGAATGCATAATCACTATAGGGTGACAAAACTCTTGGTAGTCCATTAGGTGATAAGGCCCAAAATGTGAGAAACATACAGTAGTTGGTATGCACTCACAAACAAAAAGGTGGCTATGTGGAAAGTTGTGCCATTGGATGGGCTTCCTGCTCAACCATATCAAAGTTATACCTTCTGATAACTTTAACAAGGATCCACAAACGGAAATGTCAGTTCATGCTTCATGAGACAAGTAAAGCTATGTATGCTTAGATCTCATGAAAGAAGAGTATGGTACCATAGGAATGCAAGTTTTTTTATGCAAGGTGGAAAAGATGCAAAAATTTAAAATGAAAAAATGAAAAAATGAAAAAAATGTTCAAAGGAGTCTTTTTAAGTTCATGCAAGGTCTATAACTTAGGGAACATCATGTCTAATGTCTCCAAGAGAGGACCAATCAAAGAATAAATTATTCACAACTTAGGGGATGTAGTACCTCACATTAGGCCACTAAGAGGAATGCAATATGCTAAGATAGATAACACTTATGAAAGACATCACACCCAATGTTGTCCACAAAGTGACAAATGCATCATATGAAGTGACAAGGCTACACTAAGAACCAAGAATGAAAAATGAATTATGCTAGTTATGCCCCCCACTTTAAAGTAATTTCTACATAGTTCTATGAGTAATTAATTTAAAGTAGCGGAGGGAAGATGTAAAAAGAAAACAAGAAATGAGAGCCAACTTAGAAAGCCCTATGCCAAGTCATATGTTTCTAAGTTAGGTTGCTTCATGTAAACAAAAAATAAAAATGAAAGAAAGGGATTTTCCCCCTAGAAAGGAACAAACCAAACACATAAGGGATTTATGGATTTGGGGTCAGCATGTTCATTGCTGTAATTTTTTTATGAAAGATCTTGGAACTATCATCATTCCCCAAAGCACATAGAATTGGAAGACTAACACAAAGAGAGTTGAAACAAAAAGAAAAAGAAAGTCTATTTTGGGTCAACATGGAGGAGACATTGTGGTCTCGATGCCTTGCATCATCCCCAAAAGGAAAACACAAGAAAAAGATAAAGTAAAAATGAAAAGGGACTATTTGGGTCAACATGGAAGAGACATTGTAGTCTCAACACTTTGCATCATTCCCAAAAGGAAAAAAAAAAAGGAAACAAGTAAAGGGACATTTTGGGTCAACATGGAAGAGACATTGGGCATCTCTACAATTTGCATCATCCCCAAAAGGAGAAAAATAAAATTGAAAAGGCATGTATGACATATAGAAGAATAGAGGTACAAATAGAGGAAGCGCACAAAGAGAGAGAACATCAAACACACATTATAGGGGAACACAATACACACATACAAGAAAAATGAAAGGGAGCTAGTAATGTAAATGTAAGTCAACCAATAACCAAGTTATTGAATTCACAATATTAAGTAAAATAATTGGAAGATGAATAATGTGATTAAGAGACAAAGACAAATGCATTACAAGGACAAGGCTAGCAACTTCTTGCCCCCACTAAGTGTAGGGTAAGAATGAGCCAAGGTGGGTGATGGGAAAGATCATGCAATAGTGAGAATGGAAAAGTATACAACTATGGCATGAGGAGAGGAGTTTTATTTTTAAGGGATGATGGGGAAGCAATCAATATCAGTAAAGTGATACTTATCCAGTAGGTCCTTCAATGTCTGACATTCATCAGTGAGGTGTCCAAGAACACAATGATATTTGCAATATGGTATATTAGAATCTTTAGCATGGATGACCAACTTGTTCATAGGTGGTAAAAGTATGAGGCATTTTTTTAAAAGCAACTGTAGTCTCCTTTCACAATCAGGTGGTGGAAGAGTAAGAAACTTTAGTTTTTTCAATTTGTAAGGCCATTTCCATTTACTAGATTCTCCTATTTCATGAATGGAAGGAGGAAGAGGACCCATAGGGATCCTTTCATCCTTATAAGTGGAATCAGGGAACGTTTGTTCATGTGGAAGGAGGACATTCATGTCAGGAAGAGAATCAAAGATCAATGCCCCATCATCATGAAGTCTCCAATATTCAAATGGAGGCTTATCAACATGAGGACCTTGACATTCTAATCTTGTTGTGTTTTCTTCTATTGGTTTTTGTTCAATAAATTGATGAATATTATGTTTTTTTGTTGTGTCACACCCTTGTTTGCTTAGGATAGTAAAGCCTTTTCCATGTGTTTCCTCAAGATTTATTGATGTGTTTGTAACTTTGTTATAATAAAATGGTTGAGAATATGTTTTTTTAGAGGAACTAGGTCAACTTGATGGAGGAACCTTAGGCCCATTGATTTCAATATGTAAGTATGTAAAGTGATAAGGAGGTGCAACAGTAGGAAGATCTTGTAACTTCATGGATGGGTAAAAGGATCCATTGGCTTCAAGGTTATCAAGACAGTCATTTAATATCATTTTCATGCTAGTATCATCTTCTCCAATGATGTCTACATTACAAGGAGGAAAATCATGAGGAGTTGGCAGAGTATTTGGAAGCTCAAGGTCATTAGGATCACTCCAAAGGTATAATTGGACATGTCTACTAAGGATTTCAATGAATTCCAAAACTTATTAAATGAAAAGCCATGATGGCTATCTATGAAAGTAAGATAAGATGCAAGAAATAGTAGAAAATGAAAAATTTGGAAAGAAAAATAGGAAGTAATTGTAAAAAACTGTAACATAGGAAATTACAAGAAAGTGTCTGAAAATGTTATGTAGAATGTGTAGGTGGACTAATTCGCCCAAGGTGGTGAATGAGTCAATGCATGCTATTTTTTTGTGTTTTTCAAAAAAATTAAAGTGAATGCAATGATTTTCAAATTCCAATTAAGGATGAAAATTTATATTTTTAGTTTTTGAATGATATGATATGCAGAAATGAAGTCTAAATGAGCTTTTCACTAATGCAATTTGAGAAACCCTAGGATGCAAAAAAAAAACAATAACTTAATTGAATGTTGATGCAAATAAAACCTAGGATGCAAAATGTAATTGGAATTAGAAAGATAAAGTGCTCAATATGCAAGTTCACCAAAATGAACCATAGATTTTTGGGCATGAGGTCTATAGACTACTCTTCCACTCTTAGGATGTTTCACCTAAAAGGATATATATAAACCTTAGAAAAATATAGGGTGATTCACTCAAATTAGAAAGTGTATGATGTAATTAAAGCTAAATGAGATGATTCAAATGCAACCAAACAATGTGATTTATTGATTATAAATGCAAAACCTAGGAAATATGCAATGTTTGAAAACATAATGTGATATTCAAGAATGAACTAAAAGATGAATAAATTCCAAAATAGAAATTATAAAAGAGGGATAAATAGAGTGCAACTAAATGTTTGATGAAGAATATGGAGTATCTTGAATGATGACAGAAATCACTAAAAAATTACTAGTGGGACTCATTCGCCATTGATGGCAAATCAATCTAGCTGCTGGTAAAAACTTTTGAAAACATGTTTCTGACTGTTGGGATCCGTAATCTAACACAATATAAATTTCCAGCCTTAAGGTGGGACTCATTCACCACTGATGGTGAACCAGTCCTCTCCCAAAATTATATGAAATTAGGGACCAATTTTGTAGCACCGAAACTAGACTTGTCTTCTTGTCGGGTTGACATAGTCAAATCTACGGAAAACAGATTGTAGGTTGTCTCCAAGCTTGAAATAGGTTTGATTTGAATTGAAAGACTATGTTGACTTCTTGACCACCTTTCAACACCTAATTTATTGATAAATCTACATACACAAGTCACAACCTTATTGAATAAATCTAAAGATATGTCAATGGTTGTTCCAAGATGTTTGATTGATGCTTGATTTAAATGATGCAAAGTTCTTGATGAATGATTATAGGAGATTCAATACTTGAATGAATTGTGGGGGGGTTAAAATGGATGTAAAAAAACTTATTTATACACTCTTGTGCCTTAGTAACCCAATGATACCTCATCACAAGCTGACATCAAGTAATTTAGAATAAAAAATTGAAAGAAAATTTAAAATATTTTGAATTTTGAGACAAGTGACTCATTCACCACACATGGTGAATGGATCCCACCTTGGAATTTCAAGTGGGTTATTAGATATTGTTGATATGTGGTTATCATTGATGTCAAAACTATTGAAATTAATGTATTTATGGTTGTATATGTCGAGGATATTGAGAAAATTGTAATAAAGTAAGTTGTAGGTTGTCGGTGATGCAGGGAAGTTAAGTTTAGCCATCATACTAGTGTATAGCTTAGTATATTGATGATCAATGGTTGTGGATTAAAGGGTTTGTTTTTGAGTATATCTATTTTATCCACATGAAGTTTCAGAGGTCCACATGAAGATTTGATTGAGTTATGAGTATATGTGTTCTGACAGTTGTTATGTCACTTCAGTTGGTGTTCCTAAAAGAAGATAACATGATTATAGTAATTTGAGTTGTTGTGGATACTTTTGTAGTGATTCATCATGCTTTTGGATGTTTCTAGATTGTTCTCTATCTATGTTGTTGGTCCAAATTGATTGTTGTGCTCACAATTGGTGATTTTCTATTGTAAGTTCATATTTTTCATGTTCATCGTTGACAGGGTGATTGTAGCATGTTATGGATCTTCGAGGAATACATTTTTAAGGTTTTTCATGCTCGAGGATGTTGTTTTGGGTCCTCACTATGTTGTGGCTAACATTGTTTGGTTTGCATTGAAAATTATTTATTGATTTGGGTTGATAGTTTGTACACATTTTATATTTTGTTAAAGCTGACACACAGTTGTTCTAATCTCTAGTTGCAGATATATATAAGTGATTCTTTATGCCATTTGAAGGAATGGTGTTAGTGGTGTGAAAAGTATGATGTGTGCTATTAGCAAATAATGTTTGAATATTTTGAAGGTAGAAGTAAATTCTAAAGAAGAGTGAGCAAATGTTTATGTGCTTAACCAGAACTATAATTAGGCATTAGTAGATGCTATTTTCTCAGTTCAAAATCTTGTTGATGTAATTTGAATCTTTTTGTAAGATAGTGTGTCTTCCTTTAGGTAGTAATCCTTTTGTATTTTAGAAGTGAGCTCTAGGAAGTGTACCTGAATGCATGGGCATTCCCTATTTATCATACTTTTAACAAAGTATAATCTTATGGATTAACCTCCACCATTTCTTTTCCCCTAGCAGGGTTTCCACATACAAAATATTGGTGTTACGTGTGTTTTTTATATGGTAATGGTTTATAATTTCATGTTTATTTATCATATTTGACAGTAAATTTAATAAGTATAATTTATGTGACAACTAATTCACCCTCCCCCTCTCAGTTACCTGCCCTTGTGTTGCCAACAATTGGTAACAAAGTAGGTTTCTCAGAAGAAGTTTAATATCTTGAGATGATCTGAGATGGTGATATATAAGAAGGATAATCTGAGATTTGATGGAACTAATTATTCTCTATGGAAGACTCAAATTGAGTGTAATCTAAGATGCATTGGTGAACCTTACTGGAAAATTAAAAAGAATTGAACTATATCATCCCACAAAATGGTCCTTGTACTACAAATGAGATTAAGGAAGCCAAGTACAATATCAATGCTAAGGAAGCATTGTTGAGTGCTCTAACTGATTCTGAGATGACAAATGTAATGGAGCTAAAGAGTTCTTATGATATCTGGAAAAAGTTGGAAACCTTGCATGAAGGTGATGCCCATGTGAAGATTGGTAAGCTACAAAGCCTGAAAGGGAAATATGAAATGTTGAGAATCGGTGATGATGAAAACATCACTTCTTTTATGTAGAGAGTGAATGAACTTGTGTGTCATATAAGATGTGCTGGTGGAAAATTGAAAGAATCAAAGATTGTTGCTAAATTGCTTAGATCCTTTCCTACTACATACAAATCGAAAGCTACTGCTATTGAGGAGATCTGAACTATGACAAATGTAACCAGAGACATGTTGATTAGTAAGCTTACTACTTTTGAGTTAAGTGAGTTTGGTGATTCACTTCCTAATAAAAAATCTACATTCAAAGATACTATCTCTAGAAAAGATAAGAAGAAATATGATTCGAGAGAAAGTTATTTTAGAGAAATGTTCAAGTATAAGGAGGAAATGAGAGAGATTGAAGAAGAGAGAAAATTGGATGATCTTGAAGCACTTATTGTCAAGAAGGAAGCCATAGGAGAAGGTAAGTATAAAGGGAAATTGCATAGTGAATGTTTTTCTTGCAAGAAGATAGTTCATTTTGCCTCAAGGTGTCCAAAAAGAGTTCCTAAGACAAGACCTAACAAGCCTAAATTCCAAATAAAGTGTTATTATGTTGTTGATGAAGGTGTGACCGATGATGAATCTTATAAAGGGAATGTAAGTGAGGATGAATGGGTATTTATTTCTATCAAGGAAAAAAATCCAATGCCTACTAAATCTACTAGTTGCACAAATGTGGAGAAATCCCTAGCTACTAGAGTTGAATAAAAAGATGAATGGGTGATTGACAGTGGATATGCTCTCATCACATGATGGGTGATAAAAGTGAATTTTTGAGATTGGAAAAATATGATGGTGGTGTTGTAAGATATGGTGATGAAAAAGCTAGGATAATCCATGGCAGAGGATCCATTTCTCTTGATGGTAAGCATAATACTGATGATGTTCTATATGTGGAAGGTTTGAATCATAATCTCTTAAGTGTTGGATAGATGGTTGACAAGGGATACAATCTTCAATTCAAGGATGGAAAGTGTAGAATATTGGGGAGTTTCGGAAATGTGATTGCATCTGGTACAAAAACAAAAGGTAATAACTTTCACCTGAGTGCTGCTAGTAAAAGTTGTGTGATTGCTCAAGTTAATGAAATTTGGTTCTAGCATAGGAAAATGTTTCATGTAAACTTTGACAATATTATCAATATAAGTTCTACTGAAGCAGTGAGAGATCTTCCTATGTTGATAAAACCTACTAATGTCATATGCTAGGAATGTCAGGAAAAAAACCAACAATTTTAGTCTTGAGAAAACAACATTGTTCAAATGAAGTGTTAGAGCTTGTGCATATTGACTTGTGTGGTCCTTCAAGAGTTAGAAGTTTACAAGGATACACATAGTTCATGTTACTCATTGATGATTATTCTAGAATGATGTTGGTTACTTTCTTAAGGGAAAATTTTGAAGATCTAGAGAAATTCAATATTTTTAAGGCTATGGTTGAGATAGAGACAAGTCTGAAGATTAAGTGTCTGAGATCAGATAGAGGTGGTTAATTCACTTCCGATGAGTTTAATTCTTTTTTGTGAAGAGCATGGAATAAAGAGGAAATTATCTTCCCTGTGGACCCCTAACAAAATGGAGTTTTGGAAAGGAAGAACAGGACAATTGAAGAAGTTTCTAGGAGAATGATGCTGGAAGGAAATGTTCCACATATCTACTAGATAGAAGATGTGAGTACTACCATTTACACTCTCAATTGGGTACATGTCAAAGGTGATATTGGTAAGACTCCTTATGAGCTATGGTATGGTTAGAAGCCCTCTGTTAGATAATTCAAAATATTTGGGAGTAAATACTATACCAAAAGAGATGAAGATATAGGAAAGTTTGATGCTAGAAGTGATGAAGGAATCTTTCTTAGTTATTCTACTAAAAGCAAGGCCTACGGGTGCTACAATTAGAGATTGAGGAAATTAATTGAAAGTGATAATGTCAAGGTTGATGAATTCATAGTTAGACCATCCAGAACTTGTGGATATGATTTAGATGATCAAAATGATAGTTTAGATAAAGGAAAGAAAGCTCAAACTCCAAATCAAGTTTAGATCATTCTAGTAAATCAGGAAAATAAAGAGGAAGGAACTAGTGAAAATGCAGAAGTGAGATCACAAGAGCCTGAAGTTCAAGAACATCCTAAGACTCCAAGGTATGTAAGACTAAATCATTTCGAAGATCATATTATAGGTGATAAGAACAAAGGAGTTCAAACCAGGAGAAAAATTGTAGAAGAATACTATTTGATCTCAAAGACTGAACCTAATAGTGTCAATGAAGCATGCAAAGATGAACATTGGCTAGAAGCAATGAAAGAATAATTATTGTAGATTGAGAAGAATGATAAATGGATTCTTGTTCCTAGACATAAGTACAAATATGTAAATAGAACTAAATGGGTCTCTTAGAACAAACTGAATGAACAAGGTGAAGTTGTTAGAAACAAAGCAAGGCTTGTGTGTAAAGGATATTCTTAGATGGAAGGAATTGAATTTGAAGAATTTTTTTCTCATGTTGCTAGGATTAAAGCTATAAGACTATTTCTTGTTTATGCTTCTTACAAAAACTACAAGGTTTATCAGATGGATGTCCAGTCAGCATTTCTAAATGGTGAACTAGAAGAAGAATTGTATATTGAGCAACTTGATGGATTTCAATTAACTAACCAGGGAGATATGGTTTGTTGGTTGAAGAAAGCATTGTATGGACTTAAGGAAGCCCCAAGAGCATGATATGCTAGATTAGACAAGTATTTGTTGAATCTTGGATTTAATACATGTACTGTAGATAGTAATTTTTATTTAAAGACTGATCAAGATAAAGAGTTGATTGTTGAAGTCTTTGTTGATGATATCATTTTTGGAGGAGATGATATTTTGTGTATCAAGTTTTTTGATGAGATACAAAGGGAATTTGGGATGTCTATCATTGGAGAAATGAAATTATTTTTGGGATTGCAAATTACTCAGCTAGATAAAGGTATATTTATAGCTCAGTCCAATTATGTGAAAGAATTCCTAAAGAATTTTGGAATGGAAGATTCAAAGCCGATTGGTACACCTATGGTGATAGGATGTAAGTCGACACAAGATGATGATTCTCCTAAAGCAAACCAGAATAGATATAGATCCATCATTGGTGGACTACTTTATTTGACTCAAACTAGACTTGATATCATGAATGCCATATGCATTGTTGCAATATTTCAAGTTGAACCTAAGGAATCTCATGTGACAATTCTGAAGAGGATTTTTAGGCACTTGAAGGGGATAGTTGATTTTGGCCTATGGTATCCTAAAGAAGATGACCTTACTTTGAGTGATTTTACTAATGTTGATTGGGCAGGAGATATGAATGACAAAAAGAGTAATAGTGGTGGTGCATTTTTCTTGGGAAAGAAGTTGATTTCATGGTTAAGTAAGAAGCAAAATGTCATTTCTTTATCTACTGCAAAAGCAGAATTCATAGTTTCTGCTAACAATTGTACTCAAGTATTTTGGATGAAGTAGATGTTGAAAGATATCAAAGTTGTGTATGATAAAATTATTGATATATTTTGTGATAATTCAAGTGTAATTAACATTTCTAAGAATCTAGTGCTTCATTCAAAAACCAAGCATATATCTATCAAGTTTCACTTCTAGAGAGAGAAGATGAGTGAAAAGGAATTCAAATTGGAGTATGTGCCCACTAAGGAACATATTGCAAATATCTTTACCAAGGAATTTCCTAAGGATACTTTTGAGTATCTTAGAGGGAAGCTAGGGGTGATTATCCATCCAAATCAGAATTAAGATGCATTGAATTGCATTAGTCTGTGCATTTCATAGTCATATCTTGATCTAAATTGATGTTGTTGTGGCTGCTACTTAAGGGGAGTAGTCAGATGTTAAAAAATGTGGTCCAAAGCTTTTATGGAGTAAGATAATGTGTATCCTTTTCATTTATGTCAAAGGGGGAGAAGAGTCATGTGAAATTTTTTGAAAGATTTGAGGAGAAAAAAATCAAATCTAAGGGGGAGAAAGTGCTAAGAGAAAGTTGCATTGATGGTGTTTTTCACATCATGTTTCCATCAATTCCAAAGGGGGGAATTGTTGGATATTGTTGATATGTGGTTTTAATTAATGTCAACACTATTGGAATTGATGTCTTTAAGTTTTTATATGTCGAGGATATGGAGAAAATTGTAATCAAATAGGTTGCAGGTTGTCGGTGATCCAGGGAAGTTTAATTTAGCCATCACACTGATGTATAGCTTAGTATATTGATGATAAGAGGTTGTGGATTAAAAGGTTTATTTTTTAGTATATATAGTTTATCCACATGAAGTTTCAGAGGTCCACATGAAGATTTGATTGAGTTATGAGTATATGTGTTCTGATAGTTGTTATGTCACTTCAGTTGGTGTTCTTGAAATAAGATAATGTGATTATAGTAATTTGATCTATTGTGAATGCTTTTGTAGTGATTCATCATGCTTGTTGATGTTTCTAGATAATTATCTATCTATGTTGTTGTTCCACATTGATCATTGTGCTCACGATTGGTGATTTTCTATTTTGAGTTCATATTTTTTATGTTCATGGCTAACAGGGTGATTGTAGCGTGTTGTGGATCTTTGAGGAATAATTTTTTAAGGTGTTTCATGTCCGAGGATGTTGTTTTGGGTCCTCACTATGTTGTGGCCAACATTTTTTGGTTCACATTGAAATTTATTTATTTATTTAGGCAGATAGTTTGTACACATTTTATATTTTATTAAAGTTGGCATGCAGTTGTTCTAATCTCTAGTTGCTAATATATATAAGTGATTTTTTATGCCATTTGAAGGCATGGTACGAGTTGTGTGTGAAGTATTATGTGTGATATGAGTGAAAAATGTTCTAATCTTTCAAAGGTAGAAGTAATGTGTGAAGAAGAGTGAGCATATGTTTATGTGCTTAACCAAAATTGTAATTAGGCATTAGTGCATGCTATTTTCTCAAATCAAAATCTCATGCATGTAATCCAAATGTTTTTGTAAGATAGTGTGTCTTCCTTTGGGAAATAATCCTTTTGTATTTGAGTAGTGAGCTCTAATCAGTGTGCCTGAATGCATGTGCATTCCCTATTTATTATACTTTTAGAAAAGTATAATCTTGCGGATTAACCTCCAGTGTGGTTTTTCCCCTAACAGGGTTTCCACATCAAAACTCTTGGTGTTATGTGTGTTTTTGATGTGATGATGGTTTATGGTTTCATGTTTATTTAGCAGATATGAGAATAAGTTTAATAAATATAATTTCAATGAAAATTGATTCACCCTCCCCCCTCTTAGTTGTCTACCATTGTGTTGCCAACATGGGAGTCGGGAACTAAGTCACATTTAATGTTATTTATTAGGTATACATTCAAAAATACACTTAATTAAGCCTTATATGGGTATAAAGGGGTCAAATAAAGCATAATAAATGTGTAGATAGTGAAAATAAGCCTAGAAAAGTGTGAAATCATGTTACAAGACTTTACAATACTTCAAAATAGGGCTTGATAAGTGATGAAAAGGTGATTTTTAGGTGAATTGTAATGAATAGAGTCTAGAAAAGTGTATAAATGTTTTAAAACACCTCATAACACCTTAAAAAAATCACAATTTGAATTTTTATGACCTAATGTGAATGCATAAGTCACATTGCAACATTAAATCAAAGTAAAACAGGTCAAGCATCATGAGAGAAAGACCTAAAAGACCATGAAAATTTCAAAGAGCAATTTTTCCATGGTACAAGGGGATGTCGTGCATCACATCAGACCACCAAGGAAAATGTAATATGCTAAGATAGATCATACTTATGAAGGACATCACACCTAATGTCATACCCAAAGTACCAAACACATTGTATAAAGTGACAAGGATGTACTGAGAACCAAGAATGCAAATGAATAATGCCAATGTATTCCCCTGACTTTAAAGGAATTGCTACACACCATTTTGTGAGAAATTAATTTAAAGTAGCAAAGGAAATATGCAAAAATAAAACAATACATGAGATCCAACTTGGAAAGTCCCTATTCCAAGTCATATGTTTCCGAGTAAGGCTATGTCAGGGTATGTGCAGGATCATCATAGAAAAAGAAGGCCCTTAAGTGGATACAAATTTAGAAAAATAAAAGTTAGGAAACTTGATGTAAACATTTGAATAAGTTATCTATATTATTTCAAAAATATGTAAGAATATAATCTGTATCAAATCGAATGTAGTTTCTAAACAACTAAGTTTATTAGTTATTTTTTAAAATCTATTTGGTGAAAATTTGAAATTTCAATGCAATAGTACTTAAATTTCGGGGAAAAATAAGAATTAGGTGTTTATCTAACCACCCTAACCACAATAAAATGATAATATTTTTTTATAATATTTTAGATATAAGTAGAGGACTCATGTCTCTATGTGATGCATATTTTTTTGTAATTTTTTTCCAAGTAAATAATTAATTATGAATTTTTTATTACAATTTTTAAAAATAGAAAAACTTATATGTTTGACAACCTTAACTTGGTCAAAACCTCATAAAATTCTTTTTTTTTTAATCTTATAGTATGTGAAGTATAAAATGTGACGCATGTTTCAGATTAAAAAATGTGATACTGTTTGAAAGCTATAGATGTTTTTCAATCATCCTATGATCAATAAGGACTTTAGTCATAATTCAAATAGAAAATGAATAATAATTATTTATTAAATTCAAAGTAAAGAATAATTTATATTGGTGGAAAGCTAAGAACCTCCTTTAAAAACCCTTTTTGTTTCATCAATTTTGGGTAAGAAAAAATTTATCAACCACATACCCATCATATCATCAATTTTTGGACCATCATGATCTTTCACATACCCATAATGTAACGAAAAAGAAAACAAAAGAAAGGGAGTTTCCCCCCAGAAAGGAACACACCAAACACATAAGGGATCTATTGATTTGGGGTTAGTATGTTTGTTGCTACAATTATTTTTATGAAAGAGCTCAGAACTGTATGATGCAGAACAAAGAGGAAGAAACCAACTTACTAAATCTCTTTCAATTAGACTCAAACATTCCAATCTATTTACTCACCACAATTTCATTTTCTTCTCACCAAACCTCTTGAATTCAGACATTCAACATACAAGGTGGGGTTCCAATACTTTCTATAACCTTCAAACATCTTATAAGACTTAAAAATGACTGATAGCCATCAACTAAATTTCATAAGACATCAACTTATGACAAACTGTCCTCAATACACTTCCATGGAACTTTTGCTACACAAAATACAAACTTGAGTTTAAAGCACAACCATTCAATACAATGCATGAAACAACATCACATGATTCAAAATAACAATCTCAAGTCCTTACAAATTCCTTCAAGACACCTCGGTCATCTTTAACTTAATAAAAAACAATCAATTACAACATCTTCCCTTTCATATTACATCATCTTGTTATGACTATCCTCATTGTGCCACCATGGTATTTACAAGCCTCAACCCTCAAATTTGCTTACCAAAATACCAATGACTATTTTAATTCTTTGGATCTCTTTTGTAGGATTATACCAACATGATCAAACTCTTTTTACACTCTATAGACTCACCTTAAATGATCTGATAAACAAGTCTTCAATGATTATTAGTATTCCTTGTAGCCATGCATTATAAAACAGTCAGAAATAACTTCCAATGCAGCCCTTCATTACTAAATGTAATCAAAATTTAGGATACCTATTTCAATGTTCTAAAACATATCTAAAATCTAGCACAAGGTATTTTGAAAAACAAATATAAAACATGACTGTTCACATTGTCAAAGAGGCCAATTAGGTCTGCAACAAATATGGCATATTGATTATGCTATCTCCACCATAAAATATTCTTAACCAATTTCTAGAGCACACTAAATTGGACCTATGCATGCTTTCTAAAATTCCAAAATTCCATTTACAAAGATATTTCTATACACCCTAAGGCTTTACTCCATTTATTGCCTTGTTTTTCGACTGAGACACAATATTCAGATAGAAACTTCAATCTTACTTTATTCTTAATCTTCAGTTCTAAACCCTTTGGAAAATGAAATTACATCCACCAATAAATATCATTACCAAATACCAAGTACTTTCATTGATAAATATAAGAGAAACATGAATTTAAAAGCTCGATGTTACCTTAAATCAGGGTTTCATTGTTTTTGGGAAAAACTCAATATCTCTCACAAAATCCAACCAATTTACATGAAAAAAAGTGAAAATTGAAGGTTATTGAATAATATAACACTTAAAAAAATTTATCCAACAATTTGAGGCCATACAAATTCGTACAAAGGCTAGAAACTATGAATTTTCTGAAGAAAATTACAAAAAATTGTGCTTTTCATTATTCCATTTCAAATTTTCAATCACCCATGAAGTTACAATGCCTACAAAAGCATTTTTAAAGGAAAAAAATTTACTTTTAATCTTATAACTACTCTCTAAATACCCACCAACACCTAAGATCCTTCAACTTCCATAATTTGCATTATTTTGCAATTTTACATCTTTTAAGTTGACAACTTTTGCATATACTGGCATCTTTTTGCATTTTTGACTCAATTAACCTCCTACTCACCTAGACACATAAGAAATTATTTAAATCAACCTTATTACAAGGTAAAACAACAAATTGAATCAATTTCCACATGGAGGGGGGTAACTTACTAGGGTACTCCTGCACAACTGTCATCATTCCCCAAAGCACATAGAACTGGAAGAATGACACAAAAAGAGTGAAAACAATAGAAAAATAAAGTCCCTATAGGGTCAACATGGAAGATACATTGTGGTATCAACACTATGCATCATCCACAAAAGGAAAAACACAAGTGAAAGGAAAGTGAAAAGGCAAAAGAAAAGGGAAAAGCTTTTGGGTCAACATGATGGAGACATTTCAGTCTCAATTCCTTGTGTCATCCTCAAAAGGAAAAAACAAGAAAAAAACAAAGTAAAAATAAAAAGGGATTGTTTGGGTCAACATGGAAGAGACAAAGGGCATCTCAATGCTTTGCATCATCCCCAAAAGGAGAAACACAAAAAAAAGAGGAAAAAGTAAAAGGACCTTTTGGGTCAACATGGAAGATACATAGGGCATCTCTATGCTTTGCATCATCCCCAAAAGGAAAACACAAAACAAAAGTCAAAAAGGAAAAAATAAGAAAAAAACAAAGTAAAAATAAAAAGGGATTGCTTGGGTCAACATGGAAGAGACATAGGGCATCTCAATGCTTTGCATCATCCCCAAAATGAACACACAAAACAAAAGTCAAAAAGGAAATGTACAACATATAAAAGAATAGATGTACAAATAGAGGAAGTGCACACGAGAGAGAGAACATCAAACACACATTATGGGGGAATATGATACACACATAAATGAAAATATAAAAGGAGCTAGTAATGCAAATGTAATTCAACCATTAACAAAGTTATTGACTTCGTAATCTTAAGTAGTATAAGTAGAATATTAATAGCTCATACATAAGAGACAAAGGAAAAATGGATTACAAGGAAAAGGCTAACAACTTCTTGCCCCCACTGAGTGTAGGGAAAGAATGAGTCGAGGTGGGTGATGGGAAAGATCATGCAATAGTGAGAATGGAAATTATACAACTATGGCATGAGGGAAGGATTTTATTTTTAAGTGATGATAGGGAAGCAATTGGTATCAGTGAACTGATACTTGTTTGGTATGTCCTTCAATGTCCAACATTCTTTGGTTCAATGGCTAGGAATAAAATGATATTTGCAACATGGTATGTTAGAATCTTTAGGATGGATAACCAACCTATTTATAGGTGGTAAGAGTATAAGGCCTTTGTTCAAAATCATTTGAAGTCTCCTTTAACAATTCAAGTGGAGGATGAGTAGAAAACTTGAGTTTTTTCAATTTGGAAGGTTGTTTTCATTTGCTAGATTCTCTTTTTTCATGAATGGAAGGGGGAAGAGTACCCATGGGGATCCTAGAATCCCTGTCATTGGAATTAGGTAATGGTTGTTCACGTGGAAGGAGAATGTTCAAGTCAGGAGGAGAATCAAAGATCACTGTACCATTGTCTTAAAGTCTTTAATGTTCAAAAGGAGGCTTATCAACATGAGGAGGATCTTGATATCCTAGTCTTGTTGTTTTTTCTTCAGTTGGTTGTTGTTCAAGAAGTTGATGAATGTTATACTCATTTGTTTTGTCACACCTTTGTTTGCTTAGGATAGTAAAGTGTTTTCCTTATTTTTCTTCAAGGTTGATTAATCTTCTCATAACTTTGCTATCATAAAATGGTTGTTTAGAGGAACTAGGTCCACTTGATGGAGGAACCTTAGGTCCTTCAATGATTTCAAGATGTAGGTAGCCAAAGTGATTAGGAGGTGTAATAGTAGGAAGATATTTAGGCTTCATGGATGGGTAAAAGGCTGCATTGGCTTCAAGGTTATCGAGACATTCATTCAAGAACTTTTTCATGCTACCATCATCTTCTCCAGTGATTTCTACATCATGAGGAGGACAATAATGAGGAGTTGAAGGAGAATTTGGAAGCTCAAGGTCATTAGGATTACAACCAAAGGCACAATTGGACATGTTGACTAAGGATTTCAATGAATTCCAAAACTTGTTAAAAGAGAATTCCATCATGATAATGTATGAAAGTAAAAGAAGATACAAAAAAGTATAATGTAGGAAATACCCAGAAAATAACTGAAAAATGCTATTTAGAATGTGTAGGTGGATTGATTTGCCTAGGGTGGTGAATGCGTCCAATTACGAGATTTTTTTAATGTTTTTCAAAAAATTTAAAGTGAATTCAATGCTTTTTAGATGCCAACTAAGGATGCAAATGTACTTTTTAAATTTTTGAATGATTAAATATGAAAAAATAAAATCTAAACGAGTCTTTCACTAATGTAATATGATAAACCCTAGGATGCAAAAAAAAACAAGATCTAATTGAATGTTGATGGAAATGAAACCTAGAATACAAGATGAAATTGGAATTAGAAAGATAAATTTCTCAATATGCAAGTTGACCAAAATAAACTTGTTGATGGCATTTTCTGCACAACTCAAACAAGATACAAGTATCCTATCTCTCTTGAAAGGTAAATCTCTATCAACAAGCCTCAAGAGATAACCCCAAGGTCTCTAATGTTAGGTCTTGATAGTGCAAAACAACTCAGTGATAAATGTAAAACTACTGGTAATCACAAAGGTCCTTATGAACAAATGTTGAATCTTCAAACTTATTAGATCTTGCAATATAGTAATACTTCAAATTCTAAATCTAACATAAATAATAAAGAAAGAGAAAAATATGAGGGTTTAAGAAATATTTCTAAAATTAAATCTACCCTAAGATCAACAATACAAATGATGAAATACTTTAAGTGGACCAATCCCCCAAAAACTAATTCCTGCTTAACCAAGATGAACCTGCAATATTATAGAAATAGTGCAATATTCTAAGGCATTAAAGATTTTTAGATCATGAACATTCATCCAAAAAAACCTTGCTATAATTGAAATGAACAAAAATTCACAATTGAACTGAGCACAATGAATATAAATTCTAGGCTAACTTTAGAAAGCAACTCACAATCAACTAGTTGCAAAAAGTATGGACTAGGGATTGCTACAAAACCTCAAGCATTAAACCATAAACACCATTGAATTAGATCTGATTTTGAATATAACATATTTTAATGTTCCTCAAGCAATTTCAAAAGATAGAACAACAATAACCATGCTAGATAAATCAACACAAGAGAATTCACCAAGAGCACAATGTCTTCAACTGTATTGAATCATCAAATGACAACAAAAATTACAATGTTCTATGTTACAACACTTACTTCAGAATAAAACTAACTTCCTAGCACTAGCTTCTGCTCTATCACTTAGCTTGCTTCAAAGTCTAATTTTCTAGCCCTTACAAATGAGAAAAAATACCATATTTATAGAGTTCATAACATGTCGACCTAGTTAGGGTTGCAAGAAGGTCAACCACAAAACAAGTCAGCCTAGAAAGTTCAAATGAAATTAAAAAAAATCATTAAATGCTTGAGGCTCCTTTCTAGGTCAGCCTGGATTATTCAATATAATTTGGTCCAATGCATGTGAAGGTTGGAGAGGAAAAAATGGTAAGCACAAATATTTAGGCATCATTCATTGGTTTCTCCCTTTTCTTTATCTTTATCTATTTTATCTTGCACATTCAAGAAGATTCCATCTAGGTCACCCAAGGATGGAGTGACTAACACTTTAAATTTCCTCCTAATTGATTTGATCTCCTCCCTTGAATGCTTGACGGCCTTGTCCCATTCCACCTTAAGATCTTGATATTTATCCTTGATGGCAATATAGGTGGAGGAATCATCTAGGTGGTGAGTTGTAATAGGCCCATCATCAACTCGAGAATACACATCATGCCACCATTTCCTCAATTGTTCCAAAGTTAAATTATTTTGTGTGAAGTTCTTCCTTCCAATCATAATATCAAAGAATGAGATTCATCTTTCATAAATATCTTTTAACAAATCTTCTATCTATTTCCCTTGCTTATGAATCCTCCTCAAAACCTTTTTCTTGATCTATAGGGATTCATACCAATCCCAAGGCTCAAAAAATTTTGCAGAAGGAAGAATTCCATCACTTACTAGTTTTTCTTCTATATACTCCATGATGGTCTTTAACTTGTGAAGGAGGAGATCTGTATCAAATTTATCCTACCGCAATATTTTCTACAACCACTCAGAGGACCTATATGCATCATTGCATGTTGAAAAGATTCCCTTGATCAGATCATCTTCTCATTGCCCAACTCCCTGCAACCAGTCATGGGTGGCCTACGTAGAAGATTTCATCTTTTCAAGTTTTGTGAATGCCTCCTTAGGCAACAAACCTTCAGGAATCACCCCTTCACTTCCTATTGCTTGCAGTAGCTTCATCAAGTGTTGCACACATTTTTACACATCATTTACTTGCTTTTGCAGCCTCTCCTTCTCTATTGTTTCTTTTTCTAGCCTTCTCAAAATGGCCTAGGAAGACTCTTGGAATTCTTCCTTCTCCTAATCCTTACTAGTGGGTCCTAGGTTCAAAGTATGAATTGTATAATCTTGAGGAACAATCTCCCTTTTATATTTTTCTACAGAAGGGGTGGTAATATGAATAATCTTGTTGTCTACTTCATCCCTAGTAATTTTTGAGATTACCCTAGCTTTCTTCTTTTCCTTCCCTTTACCAATGTTTTCCTACAATTCATCCCAATTCGAAGGGGTGTCATCTATGATCACTTGCTTACTCTTCAACCTCCCATTGAGCCAACTTTGGGTAGGGTCATTTGATTGTTGCTCACCTAGCTTCTCTTTCTTAGCTTGATCCCCAGAAGGCTCAATATCTACATTATTCACTAGAGGGACACCTTCACCTCTGCCTTCTCCTTCATGTTTCTCCTTGCCGACATCTTCAAGATTTTGGCTCTCCACTTTATCCAATGTTTCTATCATAGTCTAAATAGGAGAACGAGTCCTTTCATGCATTTCTTCCTCATAAGAAATGCATAAGATACCAAAGATGATTGCAGGACATCACCTAGCTCTGCCTCTACACTATGAAGATGCCCAACATGTAATTCTTCTTTTGTCTCCTTTCCTTCATGTGTCTCTTCAGTATCAACCTCTACTTGTTGTTTCTTTCCATCTTGTGACTCCATAATTGAAGGAGGAGTAGGAATTTCCTCCTCTTGTTCAACAAGAGAAATTGAAGGTGAACCCTCTTTTAATACACTTTCCTTTGGAGAGGGAGTTCTATATTTCCTAGTGTATACCCGTGTCTTCTCTCTAGAGCTCTCCACCTATATCACCTGGGGTCCTATTCCTTCACTCTATCCATTGGGTTGCTTATTGTGCTTCTTCAAACTTCTAGCTATTCTTCTCTTCTTAGGAACAATGTCACCATCTTTTTCTTGTTCTCCCTCATTTTCTTCCTATGGGACTAATATCTTCTCCTTTAGAGAAATTCTCCTCCTCTTGGCACTGGGATTTCTCTTCTTTTCCTCTTTAGGTTCTACTTGGATACCCTTGATTTTGATTTCGAGGGGAGAATCCACCTTTCTCTTGCCCTTTGGATCTTGTTCACTTTCTCCAGAGGTGGAGTGGGATTCCAAGTCTCCCATCAAGTCATGCGTGTACTCTTTTCCTTCACTTTCCAACTCCCAGATCTTATGCTTGAGCCATAACTTGGTATATTTAATCACAGGAGTATTGATTTTGTCCAACTCAATATTATCCTCCTCTAACCAATCAATCTCAGCTATGGGTTTGTCTTTTATGGAATCATAGTCATGACTTTGGATTACCTCCCCATCATCATCAAACTAGTCATGAATGGAATTGATGTTGTATAGTCTAATTAGACTAGTTGGAAATCTAGATAATAACTTCCTCCAAACCTCAAACTCATCTTTACAGTTAGCCCAATAGTCTTCAATGTCATCTTTGTGCATGAATTATCTACTGCCCTTCTTTTGAGCTTCTCATGTTATGTAAAATTTGGTCATCTTGGAATGGAATTCGAACCATAAGGTGCTCATATCTTCCTCAGAAGAGTGTGTTGTGATCATGGAAGGGCAGGTCTCAATGACTCCCACCCTCAATGGGAAGTCCCCTCCTAAGCCTGTTTTGTGCATGTCCTTCTTTAAGATATCTTCAAAGGAAGAGATCTTCCTTGTGACCTCCAAGAGTATGATATGGTTAGTAGGATATCTTAGTAACCTGTAGGGTGCCCTTTTACAACCATCAATTATAATGTATGAAAAAGTGAGGAACTGGATGAACCATGCTCAATATTTTGGTATCAAATCCTTTGTCAAATAAAAAATACTTACATGTTCTACTCCTTGGAAAAACCTAGTGATATACATGGTGAATGCATTATTCACCCTCCTATAGCTTGAGTTACCCAAGTGTATCTGGGGATACACCTCATAGATAACATCTTGGCCAAAATTCCCTCTTGCACTCAACCCCTTGTATGGATGAAATCTTGCCAACAAATCAACCTTGAGTAAGATATCATTGTGAAGCTCTTGGTCTGCAATACACTATACAACTACTCATGAATCATGGAACTAATGATACTTGGCCAATTATGATCAACATTCTACTCCATCCTTATTATGATGTAGCACATCCAACTCTAAAATACCCCTGTAGTCTTCAAACCCACCATGTTGTTAAGGAGAGTGATTGCATCATTATATTTTGATTTGAACTTGGCTTTGTACAATTGCTTAGGAAACTTGGAGATGTGTGGCTTAGGATTATCCAACCAAGAATTGATAACCTAAAAATCCTTGCTTGTATCATCTACATAATATTTTTTGGCTATGTAAAGGTCAAAACTAACCACATGAGATTTGCTAGGCATATCAAATGTTTGAGCCACAGAGACTGGAGAGAAGTTGGAAATAACCCTACCCTATGGACTAATTATCCTCTATGCACCTAGATCACAATGCCTACCACATTCTAGCATCAACTCATAACATTACACTGCATGAGGGAAACTAGCCACATGGGCTAGTCCAGAGTTCACCAATCTGCTTGTTAACAAGGAGGGATTCTTTAATGATATTCTTTCCTTGAAATCCTCGTAGTCACACTTCCCAACATTAGTATCTGTTATCTCTGACCAAATGGAAACCAACTTTCTCTCAGGAACCTTTCTCCTCATGTCCAATTTAATCCTCTTGGCCTCTCAGGTAGAAGCTCCCTCATCACTGGGATCCATCACATTGCACTTAGCTCTTCCAACAATAACTTTGCTTGATTTAGCCTGCATTTAGAAAGAAACCCATAATAAAGATCTATTACAACATGATAATTCAAGTAAGTCCATCATAAACTATATATTCATCCTTTAAATAAGTCCCATGATGTATAAAGTCCCCTAAAACATCATAAAGATTACTCCTTTCGAAGGTTAGGTTTTTGGTCCCTTCACAGATTTTGGGCCAAAGAGGAATTTTAGAAAATTCTAAGCCAGTGGATCCTAGCAAAGGATAAGAAATATTAACTTATAAGCCATTCAATCCACATCATCAAATAAGAAAGGGGGCATGAAACATCTTGAAATCATTCAGATTAATCATATAGAGAAAAATCATTAACAATTAACTCACACATTCCCCCAACTCCTCACTTTCAACAGACTTTTGGGAAATTCCATGAGGGATAGAAATATGTGGAACTGGCAAGGCTTAACACATTACAGGAAAATGGAGTAATGGAAGTTCAAAAAAATCCAAAGGTAGTGGAATTCTGCAAAGTTAATGTAGTTTTCATGTTTTAAGCACATTTTCAGGAAAATGATGAAGCAATGGAAAATTAGGGAATTCTAAAAGTAATGGAAATCCATGAGATACTCGAAAACCCAAAATCTTTGACATCATCAGGATTTCACCCAGATTGATCAAATGACTAGGAACTTGAGGATTCAATCTTGGATTTTATTCATTTAAAGTGCAAGATGAAGAATCTAGGTTTCCAATCGATCTAAATGAGATTCAATCAATGTGAACAATGATTTCAAGAAGGGAAACCCTTAGATACTACCATGAAAGCACATTTTAGATCCTAACTCGCCTTTTCATTCCACTAATCCTCCAACAAACTCCCTTAAAACCTCCCTCAAGATAAGGAGATCACCATAAACAAATGATAAGCTATTGATCTAGACCTTCCCAAGGAATTGATTTCATCGAAGGTTAGGGAAATTGCTAGGTCAAACCAGAGCTCGACATAGGGAAGCATGAAATAAAACTAAGAATAAAAAAAAGCAATGATTAACCATATTGAATCATAATCAAGCAGAAGGAAAAGAAATGTGAAGTACAAGGAAGGACATAAAGTTAAAATGAGAACCCTAGCTTGAACGTCAAACTTCCTCACACCCAAAGTCACGACCCAAAGCATACACACAAACCATGAAGAGTTTCAAACTCATCAACTAGAAGAAAAGGAATTGCGGACATACCATGAGTGAAGAGTAATCATAGTCACAACAACTGGAAAGAAACCCTGAAGTCTAAGAAAAATGCAAGTGATCACCAGAAAACTCTACTACAACGATAGATCACAATATCAAATGTACAATCTAGCAATAGCAACTCAAAATCAAGGTCCTCAAATCTCACAACAAAGAAAATGAAAAAAATTCTCATCATAAATCCTAGTCAAATCCAATAAAAGAAAACTATAAAATCATACAGGAGGCATAAATGACAGTGACAAGACAATCCACAACAAGCCCATGGATCCGAAAGCATGACAGATTTTTGAGGATCTAGAGGCAATGAGGAATTTTGAGAAAATATGTGGGAGACAGAATTCCCCAAAGAATTGAAATTCTTGAAAACAATAAAATTACTAGCCTCTATCAGGTTTCTAGGGCATCTTGGGGATTTTCGCCCGAGGGGAATTTTCTTGAAAATCTAGAAAAACCTTGGGTTAACTCAAAAACAAGGATTTTCAAAATGTCACCTTAAGGTTGGTCATTTGCACAAGTAAGGTAATCATTCAAGCACATCTCAGAGCAATTAAAATCTCAAAATTAGGAGATTGAAGGTACCCAAATCCAAAGCAAGAAAGAGGGTCCCTACTTTTAGTGGGGTGTGTGTGCAAAACTTCACAACAAATGGAAACTCCTGCTGGGGAAATTCTCTAGAGAATTTCAATGACAAACTAGAATCAAGAACCCATAATCTCTGGTTTCAGTCCACACATCAGGTCATTTATCTAATGGAGCTTTAGAGTTCTAAGACAAGCAAACCCTTCCCATACTAGGGTCAAAGTGTGTGCTCATGTATTCATTTTCCTTTCCTCAGTAACCATAAGAACCAAACTTAGCCTGATCAAGTTACATAATGATTCCAACTCCAAAAGCATTCTAGATAGAGCTTTTCTTCCAGTCAAGTGTCCATAGCCTCGACGAGGTTATTGTTGTGGTTCTCCTAAGCATAGCTCTGCTACCATCCATGTGTCCATAGCCCTAGTAGAGATACTTGTATATTCTTCATGAGTTGAATTCCTTCTTTTGATTTTCAATATTTTCTCTTTTCTTTCTTCTGATATTTATTTTCTTTCCACTCCTTTTTTATTTCAACCTGTGAGCATTGAAGCTCATGCATAGGGCTAAGAACCATAATGGCGCTGAAGCAGAATATAATATTTTTTACTTGACCAGACTTCATAAGGAGTATGTACAACCTTGGAATTAAAAGATTGTGTGTAAAGATATAATACCCAAATACATTCTAGGTTTATCTTAATCCCATGACTCATCTACTCAAAACATTTAGCACATATGAAACTAGATGAAGAAACTTCACCAAATTGATCCTAGAAGGATGTTTAAAGTTTGTAAAAGAAATACCTAGAACAAACCTAGATGACGTAATAATTTCCATGCAAGTGCAACAAACCTCAGAGAAAATAGGAGACTATAAGAAAAATCAAAGCAAAGAGGAACCTACTCTAACCAAACAAACCTACTCTAACCAAAAGCAAAGTGAAATAGAAACAAAGAAACAAGCAAAAAAAGCCTAATCTAACCAAAGAAAAAGTAGCAGAAAAGAAAGAAAGAATAATCTAACTATGTACAATGAAAGAGCTATAAACAACTCAGGATTTGAAGTAATGCTTCAAGTACTACCCATTGACAAGTAGTGGGATATCCTCTCTAGTGATAGTTTTCAAGTGAAAAGCATTATCTCCCAAAATCTCTATAATTTGGTAAGGGCCAAGCCAAAGTTTTTCAAGTTTACAATACTCTCCCTTATGGTCATGGGATTTATCCCAGTAAAGAACCAAGTTAGAGATTCTAAAGGCTTTCACCTTGGATCTTCTATCAAACCATCTCTTAACTACACCCTGATGTTTGGAAAAGTTTTATAAGGCTTGATCTCTTCTCTCTTCAAGGTGTAACAACTCAGCCATACGCTTCACATTTATCCCCTTCATCATAGTATTCATTAATGAATTGTAAGGTGGGGATCTTCAATTGAATGGGGAATACAGGTTCCAGACCATACAAAAGGTGGTAAGGAGAGGTCCCTAAGGATATCTTATGCCTAGTGCAGTCTGCCCAGAGAGAAAATCTAAGTTGTGTGTGCCAATCCTTGGGATTCTTTTCTAAGAGCTTTTGGATGACTGTTAAATTTTTTTTATTGGAAAATCTAGCCAATCCATTGCCTTGTGGGTAGTAATTGAATGCAAAATTAATGATAATTCCA
Organism: Sequoia sempervirens; assembly: GCA_007258455.2. Classification (NCBI taxonomy): domain Eukaryota; kingdom Viridiplantae; phylum Streptophyta; class Pinopsida; order Cupressales; family Cupressaceae; genus Sequoia; species Sequoia sempervirens. Next base: position 38,334,298 of record VDFB02000017.1, on the reverse strand, counting down.
TTATCAAAGGCCCAGTTAGAAAATTTAAGTGATGCAAATACAGGACCATTATCACAAACTAAAGCCAATGGACACCCAAAGCTGTTAATAATGCCTAATTCTATGAAATTGATTACCACTTTAGAAGTACATTGTTTGCAATCAAAAGCCTCAGTCCACCTTGTAAAGTAATCAGTGATAGTAAGGATATACCTGTGGCCTATAGAAGAAAGTGGGTTTATTGGACCTATGAAGTGCAAACCCCACTGTGCAAATGGTTTTACCTTTATAACAGGCTCAAGTGGAAGAGTTTCATATTTATCCCTACTTGTCATAGTTTGACACACATGACAGGTTCTGACATGGTTGTGTGTGTCTTTCAACAATGTAGGCCAATAGCAACCAGCCCTTAGAATCTGATTTGTAGTGGAAGGTGAAAATCCATGGCCAGTGCCATATCTATCATGAAACTCTGTCATTACTCTTTTAGCTTCTTCTTTTCCTAAGCACCTTAGGTAGATACCCTCATGATTTTTCTAATACAAGAAAATTCCCTTCATCATAAAACTATCACTTTTCAAATGCAGAGCTCTCCTCTGTACTAAATTAAGATGTTCAGGGAATTGTTGATTCAAAAGATAATAAATGATATCATCATACCAGTCCCCTAGAGATACATCCTGGAGGTGGTAGTGCTGAGCTATGAGGTCTGGACCCACTTTTTCCATTGTCTTGGTTAGCCCTTGTCCTCTCACCAGCTTCATGGGTTGAATGTCAATATCGTATTCTTACAACATAGTTATCCACTTAGCTCTGCATTCTCCCAGTTCATTTTGCATTAGTAGCAGCTTGAATGTGGGATTGGGAACTATTGCAAAGACCTTGTTCCTCAAAATATAATGCCTAAATTTTTTTCAGCTCTGACTAGAGCATAAGCCTATTTCTTCACACTTGGATATCTTAGTTTTGCATCCTTTAAAGGTGCACTCATGAATGATATGGGATGCTCATTCCCTTGATCAGACTTTTGAGTTAACATTCCAACACAAGAGTGGTCAGAAGCAAATGAGTATATGTAAAATGGTTTGGTATAATTAGGTCTCACCAAGAATGGAGCTTCAACAATAGCTCTTTTGATCTCTTCAAATTCTTCTTTTTCTTCTACACTCCATTCAATTTTAGCTTCTTGCTTCAACATGGCATTCAATGTCTTGACTATCTTAGCAAATCCGGTGATGAACTTCCTTACGAAGTTAATTTTTCCAAATAATTATTTCATTTCCTTCTTACTAGCATGTGGTTGAATCTTAAGTATGGCTTCCACTCATTCAGGGTCAATATCAATCCCTCTCTCTGAAATAATGTGTCCCAATAGTTTTCCTTTAGTAAATCCAAAGATGCACTTCTTTGGATTAAGAGAGATGCCAAATTCTCTACACCTCTTAAACACCTTACACAAGTTTTCTATGTGATCACCTTGCTTTTTGGAAAGGACTGTTAGATCATCCATGTAAATAATTATGCACTTACCAATGATGTCCTTAAAATCAATGTCCATGGCTCTCTAGAATGTGGCTCCAACATTGATCAAACTAGAGGGAATTCTCCTATAAGAAAAAGTACCCCACTTTGTGGTGAAAGCAGTCTTATGTCTATCCTCATATTGTACCATAACTTGGTTATATCCAGAGTAACCATATAGAAAAAACATCATTTGAGATCCATTGACAATTTGAATTACTTCATCTAATGAGGGGACTGGATAGTTATCTTTTTCTAATGCTTTGTTAAGATTCCTAAAATCCACACACAGTTTGATCTCCCCATTTTTATTTCTCACTGGAACCAGATTTGCAACCCAGGTTGAATGTCTTATTGGGAATATGATACATGTTGACAGTAGTTTTTGTACCTCCCTTTGGATGATTGGCTCTAACAGGGAATTAATTTGTCTTTTTCTCTGCTTGAAAGGTCTAGCTCCTGACTTTAGAGGGATGGTATGTGTAATAATTGAAGTTTCATATGTCTTTAGTTCTTCATAACTCCAAGTTATCACATATTGATATGCATGCAAGGAATCGATGATTCCTTTCCTCTCCTCTAGAGTACACACTTTACCAATGAAGACATTCTTGATATCATCTTGAGTCACCATGTTGTATGTTTCACATTATCCACTAATGGACTCTTTCTTATCATCTTGTTCTTGATCTCTAACCTTATCCAAATCAAAAATCCTCTCTAGCTACACCATTCTCCTCGAAATAGTATTAGTCTTCATATTGATAACCCCTTCCAAATCCATCACTGCTTCCTGGGGTTCAACTTCATCAATGATCTATGAAGTAAAGACATATGAACTTGAGATAAAATCCAAAATATTCTTGTCATCTTCAAATACCTGGAAGTTATTCACATTGTAAGGTACTGAAGGTACTGGAGTTAATTCCACATTGAATTTCTTCAATCTAGAGAGGGACAAAGGCTACAAGCTGCTAGCTGCCTAAGCCAAGGAATCAATAGTTTGGTTCTTATTACATGGTATCAATTGAATGTTGAAGGTTCCAAATACTTCAATAAGGTCCCATGCTCTATGCCTATAATTGGTCATCCTTCTATCATGACACGAGTATTGCTTTCTAACTTGCTTGACCACTAACTCAGAATCCCTAAAGACTTGCAAAATCTTGACCCTTTTTCTTAGTGCCATAAGTAACCCATGAATCAAAGCCTCATATTCTACTACATTATTGGTACAATGAAATTGAAGTCTATGAGGAGCAAAGAAATTTTTACCTCTTGGACTGATCAACTTTAATCTTGCTCCAGCACCTTGCTTTGATTTGGATCCATCAAACCTGAAGGTCCAATAGCTAGGAACTCCATATTTCTTTGTTGTATCCCTTGTACTATTGCTGCTAGAAGGCTCTTTAGAAAGCATCACCTTCTTCCCTTTAGGATCCTCTTGAATACTCTACATATTAATGTTGACTGCTGGAGTAGGGTTAATGCACTTTTGTACCTATTCAACTGTTGTTTGGCACATGCAACATTCCATTTCTGAATGAGAGGCATTGTGAACTCTACACCAATTGGGTAAGAGAAACTCCTCAAAATTCATATTCCTACCTAGATGAATCTGATCTTTAATACATTTCTAAATGAATTCCTAAAAATTATCTAATAGGCTAAGCTGGCTATCTTTTGGGTCATCAGATCATTAATTGGTTCCACTAGGGCTCCAATACTGCTAGGTTCTATTGTAACATCCATGGGTACAGTATGTAGCATAAGAATTTATTCCACATTAGACTCTTCAATAGGGGCTCCCAACACATAATTACCAATGCTTACATCTGATATCAGTATTTCATTCAAAGTATTTTGATATTTTGTGATCACATAATTCATCGTAGGCTCTCTTTCAATCCCGGTCTAGTTTTTCACTCCCTTCCAAGGAAGCCACATGTGGGATTCATCAGTTGACACATATCCATTCAAGGCCTTAGTAAAATCCCTTCCTAAAATTAGACCATAAGTCTCAGGTATGTCTGCTACGTATATATTAATGACTTGTTGAATTCAAGGGTCTAAGGAAATTTGCATAGGGATCATGTTCAGTTCCCTCACCACATTAACTTTTGTTCTATCTAGTTGTGTGAATTTCTTTTGGGAGATAGTGGGGGTAATGCCTAAGGCTCTATAGACAACAAAATGCATCACATTAGTGTAAGCACCTGAATCTAGCGAACAATTGTGCAAGTTCTTTCCAAATAAGCGAACAAAAATCAGAAATGGTGGAGTTTCTATTCTACCCTGAAACATAGTTAAGCGGGTGCCAACTTGAGAAACTTGACTCTTATCTTAATTTCTTTCCCTTTATCTCTGGGTTGTGTATGAACTTGATTCTTATCTTTTACTACTTGGGAACTAGATTCCTTATTAACACTCCCACTGACTGATCTATCTTGTGATACTGAATTCGTACTATAAGCTCCTAAAACTGCATTTCTAATAGTTGGGACTTCCAATAATTCAAATAAAAAGAGATTTAACTTTAGCTTCTTGAGTTCTACAAAATATTTAGCTAGCTGCTCTGTGCTCATGTTAGTAGGATCCTCCTTGAGACATTCCACCACCTTGTCTTTACTTGTTTCAATACCCCTTCCTTTTGATGGATCCACTTGTCCTTGATCTTCAGATAAGTACTACCTAGGCACATGAGGATATGTTGGATTATTGATGGAATTGGGATCTTGAGGAATGGAAGTGGTGAATGGACCTCCAGCTTATGGGCATCTATTTGGCATATCTCTCAAGTCATATTTCTTAATGGGTTGTTGGAATGTCTGCACCTCTTCGACATAAGTTTCCTCCTCATCCATGGGGCCATTATCATTCACACAATTTTCATTAAACAATTGTGTAATATCATCTCCATTTCACACTTGATCTGCCTCCTCCTTAGACTGGCTTGATTCTTCTTCAACCCCATTTTCTTCACTTTGTGGGAAAGGTGCATGATTTAGCACCAGGACAGATGATCATAAGGGTAGATGGTACCAACTCCTAGTTACTTGCATTATTCTCCACCTAATACTGAAATATTGAAGCAGCTATCTAGAACTCATGGAAGTCTAACTCAAAATGTTGGTCTATCTTATGGAGCCTACACCAACCTGATAAAGCAACTTCAACTAGGTATACACTACTTGGAGGCTTCTCTTGATTAGTTGGCTTATCCAACAGGGTGAGGACACCTCCATTGTTAGGCCTTATATTCCAAGTCCTATTCTGTCTGGGTGTTTGTCTTCGGTCAAATCCTTTTCCACCATATTTCCCCCTATCACATTTCTAGCTAGAGGGTTTCCCTCTTTCATAATTCTTCCCTCTATCATAATTTTGTCCCCTTTGAAAATGTTGGCCTTGTTGAGGCTCCTGATTTTCCCTATTATGGTTAGACTGCATACTTCTTTGAGTAGCTTGTAGTTGATTGTTCTGGTTTCTTAGATAAGTGACCTCCATGTTTAACTTCTTCACTTTTTCATTCAGTTCATCCAAGATTTCCTTTCTAGGATTAGTATATGGAATCTAGTTCACACTGTTTTGAGGGTATCCTACTACAACACTAGAGCTTAGCGACTGGTTCAATACCTCTAAATTTTGAAAATATGTGGGGAAACTAGTTTGAGGTTGTGGATGGAGAGGTTGATTGACACCTTGTTGAGGGTAGCTGGCCATGGGTGGGGCTTGATTCATAGGGGGTCATGGATGAGGGACCAAAGGAAACTCAGGTATTGGATTCATGATAGGGGTATGATTGGTAAGGGCCTGATGTACTTTCCTTGGATAAGCAGTAGGTTCGAACGATGTAAAGGGATATATAAGTGTTTCCTTAAATCAATACTAACCTTGACAACCTCAATGTATGCATCAAGAAGACTAGCTGGAGGATTGGGCGTCCACTTCATAAAGGTGGTTGTGAGGCTATCCAAAGCTTCATAATAGACCTCCAGGGTAGTGGCATCATCAACATCATAAGGGGCCTACAATCAGGTATATGTTTGATGAAACCTATTGTTAAAGCACCCTATAGGTTCATTGACCTCTCTCTTGACCTTGGTGAACTGAAGCTAAAGCTCATTAGCGCTAATGGGAATCCTGAACCTCTATAAGAATGCATTCTCAAATTTAGTCCAGTTATTAATTGATCTAGTAGGCAAGTGGTTGCACCAGTAAAAGATATCTTCTCCTAGGGAATAAGGAAAGAGCCTACATGCCACATCCTCATGGTTGATTCTCCTATCCCCAAGATAGGTTCATAAAATCTTGATATGTTCCTCAATGGTTCTGTTAGAATCATTAATATGGAACTTTGAACAAAAGTGTTTAGGGTTCTTGGGCATGACATTGTAATTATTGAAGGTCAAGGGAGACAGATTGGAGCAAGGAAATCCATTGGTGGGGGTGGAGGTGGTAATGGATAATTTATGGCTTGTTGAGACTGTTGAATGCGAATGGATTCAAAATTAGATGAAGATGGACTTGATGAAGATGAGGATTATGGAGATTATGGAAGTGGCTAGGTGGATGATGATTTATACACATGAAGTTTCAGAGGTTCGCATGAATATTTGATTGACTTATGAGTATTTGTGTTCTAATAGTTGTTCTATTGCTTCAGATGGTGTTCCTGAAAGAAGATGATGTGATTCTAGTAATTTGAATTGTTATGGATGCTTCTGTGGTGATTAATGATTCTTGTATATGTTTCTAGATCATTCTCTTCCTGTGTTGTTGGTCAGCATTGACCGTTGTGCTTTCGATTGGTGATTTTCTTCTGTGAGTTCATGTTTTTCATGATCATGGCCGACAAGGTGATTGTAGCATGTTGTGGATCTACAAGGCATAATTGTTTAAGTTTTTTTGTGTTTGAGACATGTTGTTTCGGGTCCTTACTATGTTTTTGCCAACATTGTTTAATCCACATTGATAAATTGTTTAGTGTTTTGGGTCGACTGTTTGTAAACATATCATATTTTGTTCAGCCGACATGTAGTTGATTTTATCCTTAGTTGCAGATATATATGATTTATTTTTTATACCATTTGATGGCATGGTATGTGATGTATGTTGTGCATTGTGTGTGAATAATGTTCTAATATTTTAAGGGAAGAAGTAAAGTGTGAAGAAGAGTGAGCAGAATGTGCTTAACTGTAACTATAATCAGGCATTAGAAGATGTTATTTTCTCAGTTCAAAATATTCCAGATGTAATCCGAATGTGACTATAAGATAGCGAGTCTTCTTTTGGGTAGTAAGCCTTTTGTATTTGAGCAATGAGCTCTAGGAAGTGTGCTTGAATGCATGTGCATTTCCCATTTATAATAATTTTAATAGAGTATAATCTTCTAGATTAACCTCCACTGTGGTTTTTCCCCTTACAGGGTTTCCACATAAATTTTTTTGGCATTATGTGTATTTTTGATGTGGTGATGGATTACACTTTCATGTTTATTTATCAGATCTAAGAATAAGTTTAATAAGTATAATTTTTGTGACAATTTATTCACCCCCACCCTTAGTTGTCTCGCCTTGTGTTGCCAACAATTGGTATCAGAGAAGGTTCCTCTGGAGAAGCTTGATCACTTGAGGTGATCCAGGATGGTGACATATATGAAGGATAGTCGAAGATTTGATGGAACTAATTATTCTCTATAGAAGACTCAAATGGAGTGTGATATGATATGCATTGGTGAACCTTACTAGACAATTACAAATAATAGGTATATCATCCCACACAATGGTCCTTCTACTACAGGTGAGATTAAGCCAGATACAATATCAAGGCTAAGGAAGCATTTTTTAGTGCTCTGACTAATTCTAAGATGACAAATGTAATGGAGTTGAAGACTGTTTATGAGATCTAGGAAAAGTTGGAAACTTTGGACATCTGAAGGTGATACCCATCTGAAGATTGCTAAGCTACAAAGCCTAAAAGGGAAATATGAAATGTTGAGAATGGGTGAGGATGAGAACATCACTTCTTTTATGTAGAGAGTGAATGAACTTTTGTGTAGTATCAAATGTACTGGTGGAACATTGGAATAATTAGATATTGTTGCTAAAGTGCTCAGATCCTTTCTTTCTGCATACACACAAAAAGTTGCTACTATTCAGGAGATCTGTACTATGACAAATGTAACCAGAGATATGTTGATTAGTAAGCTTGTTGCTTTTGAGTTAAGTGAGTTTGGTGAATCTCTTCCTAAGACAAAACCTAGATTCAAAGTTACTATCTCTAGAAAAGATAAGTAGAGATATGATCTGGGAGAGATTTCTTCTAGACAAATGTCCAAGTATGAGTGGGAAATGAGAGAGAATGAAGAAGAAGAGAGAAAACTAGAAGAGCTTGAATCACTTATTATCAAGAGGGTATTTATAGGAGAAGGTAAGTATAAAGGGAAATTTCATTTTAAATGTTTTCTTTTGCAATAAGATAGGTCATTTTCCCTTAAGGTTTCTAGAAAGAGTTTGTAAGCCAAGACCTAACAAGCCTAGATTCCAAAGAAAGTGTTATTATGTTGTTGATGAAGGTGTTATAGATGATGAATCTGATAAAGGGAATTTAAGTGAGGATAAATGGGTATTTATTTCTATCAAAGAAAATCATCGAGTACCTACTGAATCTACTAGTTGCATAAATGTGGAGAAAGCTCTAGCTGCTAGAATTGAAGAAAAAGATGAATGGGTGATTGAAAGTGGATGCTCTCATCACATGATAGGTGATAAAAGTAAATTTTTGAGTTTGGAAAAGTATGATGGTGGTGTTGTAATATTTGGTGATGACAAATCTTGTGTAATCTATAATAGAGGATCCATTTCTCTTGATGGTAAGCATAATACTGATGATGCTCTATATGTTAAAGGTTTGAAGCATAATCTCTTAAGTGTTGGAAACATGGTTGACAAGGGATACAATCTTCAATTCAAGAATGGAAAGTGTAGAATATTGGGGATTTCCATAAATGTGATTGCATCTGGTATAAAAAAAAAGGTAATATCTTTCACCTAAGTGATATTGGTAAAATTTGTCTAATTGCTCAAGTTGATGAAAGTTGGTTGTGGCATAGGAGATTGTGTCATGTAAAATTTGACAATATTATCAAGATATGTTCCACTCATGCAGTGAGCGATCTTCCTAACTTGATAAAACCTACTAATGCTATATGCAAGGAATGTCAGTTAGGGAAGCAAACTAGAGTTTCATTCTGAAGCAAACAACATTGTTCAAATGAAGTGTTGAAGCTTGTGAATACTGACTTGTGTGGTCCTTATAGATTCATAATTTTACAAGGAGACATGTATTTCATGTTACTTATTGATGATTATTCTAGATTGATGTGGGTTACTTTCTTAAGGGAAAAATCTAAAGCCCTAGAGAAATTCAATATTTTTAAGGCTATGGTTGAGACAAAGAAAGTTCTAAAGATTAAAGGTCTAAGATTAGATATAGATGGTGAACTCACTTCCAGTGATTTTAATTTTTTTTTGAAGAGCATCCAAGATAAATATAAAATTATCTTCCATGCGGACCCCTCAACAAAACAGAGTTGTGGAAAGGAAGAACATGACTATTCTAGATGATGCTAGGACCATGATGCTAGAAGGAAATGTTCTGCATATCTACTGGAGAGAACCTATGAGTACTACCATTTACACTCTCAACCAAGAACATGTCAAAGGTGATATCAATAAGATTCCTTATGAGCTATGGTTTGGTTATAAGTCTACTAGTAGATACTTCAAAATCTTTGGGAGTAAATGCTATATCAAAAGAGATGAAGATATAGGAAAGTTTGATACTAAAAGTGACGAAGGCATCTTTCTTGGTTGTTTTACTAAAAGTAAAGCCTACTGGTTCTACAATAAGAGATTGAGGAAATTAATTAAAAGTGCTAATGTCAAGTTTTATGGAGACATAGTTAGACCATCTAGAGTATGTGGATGCAATTCAAATGATCAGAATAACAATTCAGATAAAGGAAAGAAAGTGCAGACTCCAAATCAAGTTTAGATCATTTTGGTGAATCTGGAAAATCAAGAGGAAGAAACTAGTGGAAGTGCAGAAGTGAGATTACAAGATCCTGAAGTTAAAGAATACCTTGAGACTCCAATGTATGTAAGACTAAATCATTCAGAAGATCAAATTATAGGTGATAAGAATAAAGGTGTTCAAACTAGGAGAAGAATTGTAGAAGAATATTGTTTGATCAAAGACTAAGTCGAATAGTGTCAATGAAGCTTGGAAAGATGAACATTGGGTGGAAGAAATGAAAGGAGAACTATTGAAAATTGAGAAGAATGATACATGGATTCTTGTTCCTAGAACTAAGGAAAAAAATGTAATTGGAACTAAATGAGAAAGGTGAAGTTGTTAGAAACAAAGAAAGACTTGTGCGTAAAGCATATTCTCATATTGAAGGAATTGAATTTGAAGAATCTTTTGCTCATGTTGCTAGGATTGAATCTATGAGACTATTTCTTGCTTACATTGCTTACAAAAACTTTAAGGTTTATCAGATGGATGTCAAGTCAACATTTCTAAATGGTGAACTAGAAGAAGAGGTGTATATTGAACAACCTGATGGATTTCAATTGATTGATAAAGGATATATGGTTCTTCGGTTGAAGAAAGCATTGTGTGGACTTAAGTAAGCCCCAAAGCATGGTATGCCAGATTAGACAAGTATTTTTTGAGGCTTGGATTGAATAAAGGTACTATTGATAGGAATTTGTATTTCAAGATTGATCATGATAAAGATTTGATTGTTGAAGTCTTTGTTGATGATATCATTTTTGGAGGAGATGATAGTTTGTGCATGAAGTTTGCTAATGAGATGTAGAGTGTGTTTGATATTTATATGATTGGTGAAATGAAATTCTTTTTGGGATTGCAAAATTAGTTAGCTAGATAGAGGGATCTTTATATCTCAGTCCAAGTATGTGAAATAATTGCTAAAGAAGTTTGGTATGGAAGATTCAAATCCAATTGGAACACCTATGGTGACCAGATGTAAGTTGACACAAGATGATGATTCTTCTAAAACAAATTAGACTAGATATAGATCCATGATTAGTGGATTGATCTATTTGACTCAAACTAGACCTAATATCATGAATGTCGTATGAATTTTTGCAAGATTTCAAGTTGATCCTAAGGAATCCCATGTGATAGTTGTGAAGAGGATTTTTAGGTACTTGAAGGGGATAGTTGATTTTGGTCTATGGTATCCTAAAGAAGATGACCTTACTTTGAGTGTTTTTACTGATCCAGATTGGACAAGAGATGTGAATGATATAAATAGTACTAGTGGTGGTGCATTTTTCTTGGGAAAGAAGCCGATTTCATGGTTAAGTAAGAAGTAGAATATCATCTCCTTATCTACTACAGAGGCATAATACATTGTTGCAGCTAACAATTGTACTCAAGTATTGTGGATGAAGAAAATGTTGAAAGATATCAGATTTGTGTATGATGATCCTATTGTTATATTCTATGATAATTCAAGTGCAATTAACATTTCTAAGAATCCAATGATGCATTCAAAAACCAAGCATGTATCTATCAAGTTTCACTTTTTGAGAGATATGGTAAGTGAAAAGGAAGTCAGATTGGAGTATGTGCCCACTAAGGAATAAATTGTAGATATCTTTACCAAGCCCTTTCCTAAGGATAGTTTTGAGTATTTCAGAGGGAAGCTAGGGTTGATTACCCATCCTAATTAGAATGAAGATGCATTGACTTGCATTAGTTTGTGCATTTCATAGTCATATCTTGTGATCCTAATTGATGTTGTGTTGGCTGCTACTCAGGCGGGGTAGTCAGATGTTTAGAAATGTATTTCAGAGCTTGTGTGAGGAAATTTAATGTTTATCTTTATTATTGATGTCAAAGGGGGAGAATATTCATGTGAAAAATTATGAAAGAGTTAAGGATAAAATAGTCAAAATCTAAGGGGGAGAAAGAGCGAAGAGAAAGTTGTGTTGATGGTGTTTTTCACATCATGTGTTTCCATCAATGCCAAAGGGGGAGATTGTTGGATATTTTTGATATGTGGTTTTCATTGATGTCACCACTATTGGAATTAATGTCTTTAAGGTTGTATATGTCAAAGATATTGAGAAAATTGTAATAAAATAAGTTGTAGGTTGTCAATGATGCAGTGAAGTTCAATATGGTGGCTAGCTTAGTATATTGATGATAAGAAGTTACAGATTAAAGGGTTTATTTGAAAGTATATCTAGTTTATCCACATGATATTTTAGAGGTTCACATGAAGATTTGAGTGAGTTATGAGTATCTGTGTTTTGAGAGTTGTTTTGTTGCTTTAGTTGGTATTCCTGAAAGAAGATGATGTGATTCTAGTAATTCAAGTTGTTGTGGATGAATTTGTGGTGATTCATGATACTTGTGGATGTTTCTAGATCATGCTCTATCTATGTTGTTGGTGTGCATTGACCGTTGTGCTCACAATTGGTGATTTTCTTCTGTGAGTTCATGTTTTCCATGATCATGGCTGACAGGGTGATTGTAGCATGTTGTGGATCTTCAAGGCATAATTTTTTAAGGTGTTTCATGTTCAAGACATGTTGTTTTGGGTCCTTACTATATTTTGGCTAACATTGCTTTATCCACATTGATAAATTGTTTATTATTTTTGGCAGACAATTTGTACATATTTCATATTTTGTTGGGCTGACATATAGTTGATGTTATCCTTAGTTGCGGATATATATGATCAATTATTTATACCATTTGATAGCATGGTGTTAGATGTATGTTGTGTGTTGTGTGTGAATAATGTTCTAATATTTTGAAGGAATAAGTAAAGTTTGAAGAAGAGTGAGCAGAATGTACTTAATGAGAACTATAATCAAACATTAGAAAATGTTATTTTCTTGGTTCAAAATCTTTCATATGTAATCCAAATGTGACTATAAGACAATGAGTCTTCTTTTGGGTAGTAATACTTTTGTATTTGAGTAGTGAGCTCTACGTAGTGTACTTGTATGCATGTGCATTCCCTATTTATAATACTTTTAATAGAGTATAATCTTGTGGATTAACCTGCACCATGGTTTTTCTCCTAACAGGGTTTCCACATAAAAATATTGGTGTTATGTGTGTTTTTGAGGTGGTGATGGTTTATGCTTTCATGTTTATTTATTAGATCTAAGAATAAGTTTAATAAGTATAATTTTTGTGACAAATTATTCACCCCCTCTCTTAGTTGTTTTCCATTGTGTTTCCAATAGAGCATTTATTTTAAACCCAAATAAAATTTAGTGAGGTCCTTTAAAGCGTAAAGTAAAAATGCATAATAAATTGGGTTATAATTGCCCCAAAGTGTCAAACACTTGTTACAATCATAATACCTTAAGAAGAGGAGTATTTATTTACATTAGCTTCATATCATCCAACCTACAAAACCCTATTATTCTAACCAACAAAACAATATTAGAAGCGTGTTAGTAATCTAACGAATCAAAAAATTTAAAGCACATTTTGAAAAATGATTGTTAAAATTCATACCAAAGTTGGGCCTCGTTGTACATGATAGCATCACTATAATGAATAATGGTGTCACTCTAAAAAAAGAACAGATAGCATGATAGCATCACAATTTGGTCAGGTGTCACTCTGGTGAACTAGGGTGTCACTCTGTGGATAAACCAAACAACACAATAGCATCATGATTTGATTGAGCCTCACCATTTTCATAATTTGATACCTCTAAAAAGTATTAGGATCACCATTTTTAAATCAACATTGGTGCATTTAATAGGTTTCACTATTTCAGATTTAGATAGTGTCGCCCTATGGTGATGCCCTATGAAGTGCATCGTTGATATTTAGTTAGGTATTGTTGTTTTCTGCAAAAATCAAAATGAATAGAATTTGAGACATAAATTGATTAAATTGATGGTTTTCCCTCCTAGTGTTAGACTATCAATCAAGGATTGCTAGAATGGGTTGATTATGCTTGATCCATGAGGAATTGAAGCATAATGTAGTCACCGATACTCAATCTTAAACAAGATCATTTAAATGAAGGTTAAACTAAGAATTTATTGAATCTAAACATTATCAACTATGAAAGAATTTAAATTTCTACTTTAATCCAACTGAAACTTATCCTGTTTTGGAATTGGTATCTTGTTGATGTGAAATGAAAACCCTTTCCAAATCTTGTGATCATTGAGATGGTTGCAATTGATTCTATTAAAGAAAATTGATTAAACTGTTTTGATATGCAGATGAAAACATGGTTTATGCTAGATTAAACATGATGCAAGTTAAATTAACATGATTTTATACTAAAAATGATATAAGTTTGCAAAATCTAAGATAATCTAAGTGGATTCTAAGCTAAAAGATTCAAAGCCTAATTTATAAAAAAGATAAGATGGATGCATGAAATCCATTAATGGAAGATTAAAGCTGATATGCAACTAAAATGAACTAAAATGTGCTAAATATGAGTAAAGTGTGAGTGTGAGCGTGAATGAATTCAATAGCATAATTTTTCAATTGAAAGATGGATCCATTCGTCTCCAAATTGTGTTCTATTTATAGGAGAGAAAATGAGAAATGAAGGGTTGAGATAAAAAAGATCAATCAAAGGTGAAGGATGAAAGAAAGAAGAGGCATGGATCATGGATTTTCATCAACATGTGAGAATGCAAGATGATATTTAATCAAGAGTTACCATTCCTTCCAAACAAGCACACTTTTGACCTATACAAGAGGTCTAAAGTTAACTTGCATAAGAAGTCACAAGCTAATTTGCACATGAAGCTTTGTGAGAATATCCCTTTTTCAATTGATTGGAAGAGAGAGAAAAGGATATTTTGTAATTTAAAACAAAGTTTAATTGTGCAAAAGGGGAGGAAATATAACATGGGAATATTACCATTTTTGGAGGAATGTGTAAAGGAGGAATATTCCCTTGGAATATTCTCTTGCAAGTGGGGGGAATTAGATTAATTAGATAATTTATAATTAAACAAGGGTTTAATCATGCAATTAGGGAAATTAGAGGAATAAAGTGATATTCATTAAATTAAATGATTCAATGAAAGGGGGAAAGGTGAAATGGTTTTTAATTAAATAACCTAGGGTTACTTAATTAAATAAGAAGACTTAGGGAATTAAATTAAATAGTTTGATTTATTTAATTTAATGAGATGAAGCACTAGCATAAAAGGGGGTGAATTAACCTAATTAAATGTGTTAGTTTAATAGAAAAAAATGATGTGATTAACTAATTAGCTAGGCTAATTCAATTAATTAAGTGAAAAGAGGATGTATTTCAAGACGAAATGATATTAGTATACTTGAATCGATCATATGATATCATTAAGGAAATTTTTTAGTGTCTACAACATGTGCATAATGTGATCTCCCATTACTATTTTGTTTTTTGTATCTCTCTTTGTGACATTCCTCTATTTATATCTACATTATTTTATATGTTGTAAAAACTTTATCATTTTTCTTTGTCTTGTGTTTTCCTTTTGGGGATGACACAAGGCATTGAGAAATTTAGGTATCTTCCATGTTAACCCAAAATATTATCCTTTATCTTTCCTTTGTCTTATGTTTTCCTCTTGGGGATGATGCAAGGTGTCGAGACATTTAGGTCTCTTCCATGTTTACCTAAAAGCTTTTCTTTTCTTTTGATCTATTTGTTTCATTCTTCATATTCCATGAGTATTTTGGGAATGATAACATTTCCAAGCTCTCTAATAACATTGTAGAAAATATATGTTGGCCCCGAATCCATGGATCCCTTATGTGATTTTGGGATTTCATTTTGGAGGCAACCCCATTTCATGATGTAGCTTTATTTGGAAACATATGACTTGGCATATGGATTTCCAAATAATATCTCATGTCCTCTTTATTGTTTAGCATTTAGCATTTGCTACTTTAAAGTAATTGCTCACAACATGGTGTTTAGCAATTTCTTTAAAGTGGGGGCATACATTGGCATTATTATTTTGCATTTTACAACTCATATTTCATTATGTGTTCTTACTTCATGTGATGTGTCCTTCTCTTGGTGATGAAATTGGGTTTGATGTATTTCACGAGCATGATCTCTCTTAGCATATTATATTCCCCTTAGTTGCTTGATGTGACACACTGCATCCCCTAAGTTGTCAATCTTCTATTGTTCGATTGGTCCTCTCTTGGAGACATTAGGCATGATTTTCCCTAAGTTAAGATGTTACATGAACTAAACAAAATCCCTTTGAACATACCTTACAATATTTTGCATTTACAATAACTGTTTTATGGCCACCTTACATAAAACACTTTGCTTTCCTATGGAGCCATCATGTTTGTTCATGGGTCTTAGCATATGAAGTTTTTCTTGCCTCATGGATCATGTTGTTCATGTTGTGTCACACCTTATCAAAGTTATCATGAGGTATAGCTTTGGTATGGATAGCATATGGGAGCCGACCTAGGCAAGACTTTCCCATAGCCACTCGCTTGTTTGTGTGAGTGCATATTGGCCATGTGCGTATGTGTCTATTGGGGTTCACCTAGTGGATGAATTGAGGTTCCACTAGCCCATGTGAGTGCATATTTTCTTGCATAGTGGACATCGTGTTCCACTTGTAGAACTTTTTTTGGACAAACAACTTAGACCTAGTCCACATCATGTTGGATAGAATATCAAGGCTTGATCCACCCTCTTTTTCATTTTCTTTCTTCCTTATGTCTTTGGCAGTGTATGTATGTGCCTTGTTGCTGCTTCACACATCATTCGCATGTGTTTTATTTTGTGCCTATGTTGGTTTTCCATAAGATCTCAATCCTAGGGGATTGATCATACATCTTGATCATTTTCATCCTATCTCACTAGTATTGGTACACTTGGAACCCTTTTGATGTGAACTTGTTTACTTTAGTGTGAGCTTGAAGCGAGTTCCTCCTCTCACTAAAGTTGGGGTCAAATTTAGTGTAGGAAAATGTATCCCTTTACATTTTCACACTTTATTGGGCCCTCCCTATTAAAATATGGTTTATTTGGCTTCTTTATGCCTTAATTGGTTATATTTTGCATCCAAAAGCCTAATTTAATACATATTTGTTACGATAATCCTGACATTTAACAAATGAAAAATCATTATTCAATGTTTGAGGTTATGTGTTCTAGATCTAGTGATTTGGGACTCATATGCCACCTTGAGTGTATGGGTCCCACCTAGGTCTCAAGGATTGATTTTAAACATTGCATTGAGCTTAACACTTTTTGGAGTTTTTGTCTCATGTTTAAGATATTGGGACTCATATGCCCTAACTAGAATATGACTAGCTTTAACTAGGACATATTTCAAAAAAAAATCTTGGTGGGATTTTATTATCCTAGATATGATGCTAGCTTGTAGTGTTGTAATTTGGGGAAATTTTGCATACACATATAAATATAAGGTTATTTCACATAATTTCACCTAAGCAATCCTAACAAGCAATCTAGCAATCTAGCAGTTTTCATGAGAAATTCTTATCTATCAATTAAAGTATTCAAGAGCATTCAAGAGAAAATAATCATGCATTTGGAGAAACATTCAAGATTCAAGCATCATGTCAAAGTCATCATGCATCATATGTGTTTTTGAGCTAACATTTGTGATGTAGATTTTCATGATTCAAGAAAGCATTCAAAGACATTATCTCATATCAAGATCAAGAGTCAAGAATCACATCCATCAGAGTCTTTTCACACAATATTGTAGCCTTTATTTCAAGGGTTTAGAGAGTTGCAACATTGCATATTGTCCATTCATCATTCCTTCATGCTATTTCATTTCATTTCAAGGTTTGACTACCAAAATGGGGTTTGACCAAGGAAAACCCCTACTCCCTAACACAATCAAATTTTTCTCTCTTCATGTGTGATTGAATATCTAGGTGATTTGGAATTTGAAGATCCTTTGAAGAGAAAGTGGCAAAATTGGCAAGAGATTGTCATCTTCATGGAAATTGTCATGACCCATATTTTTATTTTAAGTAGTGAAATAAAAGTGCAAGGAAACAAAAAGAAATTTATTTTAATTTAATTATAAATTTTATTTTGTAAATAAATGATAATGATTTGTTTTTCTTAGAATAATTATTTTATTTTCTATTGAATGACATTTCTTATTATTATTCATTTGGAATAAATATTTAAATTGTAATTAAAATGGCATTTCCTAATATGTAGTGAGGATAAATAAGATATGTGAAAATAAAATTTTATTTTATTTTAATATTTGGTTATTGGAAAATATGAAGGAAAAATATGGTGCAATAATTAAATCAATTGAATCCCTAATGTTTGGATTTAAAAATTTCCCTCATTTTTAATTGTCGAGGATGTCAAATCTTGGGGATAATAACTAAATTCAGCATCATGATAAATTGGCCACGATAGTAATATATGGGGGGAGGCATGATCATCTCTGGGAGGTGGGAATTCGGTTAATATTCCAACATATTCTTAGATGGAAGGAGAGCCTTTTTTATGGCATTTCACTCACAGTCTTGGGGTTCAACACATGCCACATGGTTGGTTTGCAGAGGGATAGTCCAACATTCGCAAAGTTTGATGTGTTTGACATGAGTGTGGGCTAAGCATTTCATCCTCCATTGCTCTCTATGTTTGTGTCACGATAGTTGTTGTTTGCTAAGAAGGCTGGTCGAGTGTGGATTGGATACCAATTGCTTGCATTTCACCTACTACACTCCCATCAGAAGGAGGTGGTGAAGTATACTCATTTGTACGAGGTATGTATGGTGCTCTTGGGTCTAGCAACCTAGAAAATAGAAGTACTACAATTCATATTGATGAGCTATGAGGTTTGGGGATAATTTAGGTAAAAAATATTCTTCAACAATTTATCTACCTTGAACTTCTAATAATAGCTATTTTTGGATTCTAGGATTAGCTTCCTTGTCTCAAATATGATGGTCTAAAAAAATAATTTATTTTTCTTTTGAAGCTAACAAAAAGTGTACTAATATTGATAAATTCACTTGTTGGGTGCCTCGAGTCCTATGTGCATCACTCAAAAGTCTAAACATTTATGAGTATATTGGAAGTGTCTTGGAAGAAATTGGTTATAATAATTTGAAATGAATTTTTCTTACCATTAGCAAGCCTTTGCTCTTATTCTAATAGGAAAACAACAAATTTCATCATGCACAAGAAACAAAAATCTAACACATATCATAGAATATGATCTAAATCATTAATTTTATAAATGTACTACTCAAATTACGCCAAAAGCTCTTAATATTCATTTAGAGAGACCTTATCAAACTGCACAAACATTTGAATGGAATATTCAGGAGTGAGTGTCATTTGAGACGAGCTCATCCAATGTTTCAATGGGACACATGCCAATTGTGAAACTCTGTATAGCTCAAAGGACTCCATCTGCCTTTGCTAGACAATAATTTTTGACCTATTTGCTCACATTGGTCATCCCTTTTCCCTGTACAAGATTTAAGCTCTGCTCTAAAAGAACGGCCTCCCTCTAATCAATTTAGCTACTCATAGTCCTTCAAAGAGCGAAATTGTTGCCTGTTTCTTTCGTTGGGGTCCTTCTGATTAGTTTGTCGCTAATTTAATTCCCAAAACCCTAAAATATGGTAAAATCAAGAACCCTTTTACATACCCATAGAGTGATAGAATAGTAGAAAACTACAATGTGCTTGCTATTGCATGTAGAAATAAATAATCTCCAATAAAAGGCATCAAAATTATCTTTTTCTTTTAGCTTTCTGAACTTTAGGGTTATTTGACCTTTCTACCTGCTCTCGGGCACATCCTTGTAATGCCATTGATTTAGTTTTCTTCCCCTCTTCTTAGGCTGTATAGTATCTAGTGTACTTAAATATTGTTGAAGATGGGACCTTTTGAATTATTTTCATTTGTCTATACTATTCTAAGAAGATTCATGAGAGTCAGTAGCAACAACACTAGTGCAGTGGCATCCTTGACCTCTATAACTCAATGTTTTGTGTATGTCTTCCTAGTATACTTAATTCTTGATGCTTTCCTATTGAAATCTATCACTGATAATTTTTTTATCAGTAGATTAGAGGTATTTTCATCATATGATTGCATATTCTTATATCCTTTTTGTTTGCATGTATGATTAGAGAATGATATTTGTTTGGAGAATTAAATAAGTGGAATGTTTAACTGTTTCAGAGCATGTGACTCTATATTTATCATGTATTGAAATCTAAATAAAATGATTAAGCTTCTCTCTTCTCTACATTGAAAAAGAATAGTGTGATTTTGTGAATGCATCCTTTTCTACAAAAGGTTATCATTAGGCTCACTGTGATGTCTCATATTTTTCCCTCACATGGAGTTTCATGTTGACTTTTTCTTCCTTCTCCATTTGTACTACTTCAGTAACTCTTCTTTCTCTTCCAACTAAGATGTAGGCATTGGACCTTAGTTTTCTTAGCTACATTGTTTCCATTTCATTGAGGATTTCTCCTCACTAACTAAAGCTTTGAGATCTCGGGAAGTATTTGCTTCTAAAGAATAGTTAATGTTTCCCATTGTTGGAATATATCTAGCTTTTCTTTAGATAGATTAGACTTGCAAATTTATAGGTTTAGCTCCTTTTGGGGTGTTTTAAGGGTGAGAGAAGAAAGGTTTCCTATTTGAAAGAACTTTTGTAGTTGAATTTGGCATGGAGGTAGAAATCATAAAATGTCATAGGTTAATATCCTTGAGTAATATAGATAAGAACTTTAATAATAACAATTGGCAATAATATCATAAATAATACCAAATTCAAACATTATGTAACACCCTAAAGCATCACCTTATTATCTCTACTCATTATAAATAACACAAAATTAGTGAATATAAGGAATGGGTGAATTTTGTTTTTAAATTAATATGACATAGATTAACTTTTGGGTAGAGAATTACTTCTGGAAAAGAATTGAATCTTGTATTTTATACTTTTTAGGATTATTAAGTTAGCAAACAACGTAACATGATCTCTTTCAAAGAAATGGGTAAAATAGGATGTGGAGATAACTAGATAGTAATTTGTATACTTAGTAGATTTTAGTTTAATGGCAACGTGAATGTTGCATCATGACTAAAAAAAGAAGATAAATAAATATGAATCACACTTTACTTAATTAAAGTGAGTTTCAATGATGACATTTTTCTCATGCAATATGGTTTGTTATACACTCTTAACTCTTTTATAGCCCTACTCACTTATTGTTGAACTCTCTTTAAATCAATAGTAGATATTCTTGTTATAATTGTGATGGCATGAGTGCATTTAGTAGTGCTAGGATTTCTTGCATGAAGCTTTATGTGATTGATTCATGGCTTTCTACTATACTATGTGTATTTGAAAGGTCAATGGAGGTAAATTGTCTTATTAACAAATACTTGGGGAAATACATGATAGTGGTGACATTACCTTAGTCTCATATGCAAGGATGATGTTTTTGGTAAAACTTGAAAATGTTGCTAAAGATTTATGTGACTTGTATAAGAACTTCTTTGTTAAGTGTGATATATGATATCTAGAATTTTATAAGGAGTGGTCATGTCAATGTGACAATACAACCAATTCTAGTGAGGCATGTTATAACCATTGAAGATTTGTAGCTCGTAAGGCACTACTCAAAAAGCATTTCATTAAGCTAGTTAGGCACTTTTACGAGTGGTTTTTCATCCCTACGAGGGCTTTCCACTCATGAAAATTCCTTTTGTTGTGGTTCTATTGTGGATTCCTTTATGATTTTTCTTTTCTTTCCTTAATTGCATTATAGTATTTGAATTTACTTGCATTGCTAATAAGATAAATCTTGTGTAAGCCTATATGGCTATATCTTATAATGGCATAACCTTGTTTTGATACACTTTGATTCTTGGATGTATGTTATTGCATTTGAATGTAGTGATGAAAGTAATTAAATTATTCCTCTTTTCCACATCATTTTATAAAAATTTTATTCTATTAAATTATTTTAGAAATTAAGGGTTATAATTGGTAAGGGAGATTTTGACAACATTATAGAAACTCACCTACACATTGTAATTCATACTTTTAAACTTGGAGATCAAACAAGATGAAAGTTACAGAAGATCACTCAAGGATACATAAGTTTTATTCAAACACTTTTACTAGGACTAAATCTGCTCCTATAGGCATATGAGTCCTAGTATACATCTTTTCACTAGTTTTTTGTAGATCCTGATTTGTTAGCAAAAGATTCCACATTATGCCCAGATTCGTGTAGCAGGACTAAATCACCCTACTTGGTGTATGAGTCCTAGTGCACTTAAGAAAGAGGAATTTTAGAGTTGTAGACCTTTCTCAGAATACATGTCAGTTTACCAGGTTCCTTTATGTCTGATTTCTATTTCTTAGTATGACTTAATGCTCTTAAGTTTCTAGGGTTTAGTGCATGATTGTTTGCATTTCTCCTTTAAAGCTTCATTTTAATGGTGAAGCCCCTGTACCGTTGAAAAATGGACCCTTCCCATTTTCATGGTCTTTTAGGTCTTGTTTCATAGTGTTGGAGCTATGTTGCTTTAATTTTATGATGTATCTTGGTTTGAACATGCTTTTTTTGGTGCTAAAATTCAAAGAACGATGTCTTGTGAAGGTTTTGTGAAGTGTTGTAAGACATTTCTACATTCTTCTAGACTTTATTTAATGCAATTCACCTAAAAACCACCTTTTCACTCATCAACAAGTCCTATATTGAAGTGTTGCAAAGTCTTGTAACAATATTTCAAGCTTTTCTAGGCATATTTTCACTATTTACACCCTTCTCATGCTTTATTTTGTCTCTTTATGCCCTCATATGCTTATATTAAGTGTATTTTTTGGTCCTATCTTGACAAACAACATTAAACGGAAAATTATTTCTGACACTTGGTTTTGGGTCCCAAGTGGGACTCATTCATCAAGGGTGGCGAATGAGTCCCCCTCGGCCCCAAATTCAAAATATTTCAAAATTTCTTTTGGAATTTTACTCAAATTCACTTCATGTCAACCCGTGATGAGGTATGAATGGATACTAAGGCACAAGATTTGTATAAATATGTAATTTTAACCTCATTTTACATATCCTACAATCTTCTCACTCATTCAAGCAATCTCTTACACAATCAAGTAATCAAGCATTTTGCATCTTCAATTCAAGCACTTTCAAGCACTTTGGAGTAGCCATTAACATCATTTTAGATTTGCATATTCAAGGATGTGGTAAATTTGTAATACTTGAATGTTATTCATTTATCATTTCCTTTGCATGTCATTCATTTCTATTGGGTTTGATTACCAAAGTGGGGTTTGACCAAGGAAAAAACCTATTCACTAACCCCCCAACATTTTTCCCCTTTGTGCATGTGTATTTGCAGCTTTGTTTTGCAGATTTAACAAGTTTAAAGGTGTTGAAAAGTGGAACTCAAGTCAACTAGGCTCTTCAAGTTAACTCATCACCTTTCAATAATTTTGAGCATTTTCAGCCCATTTTCTATTAGAAACCAAGATCTAAAATGCAAACTAGTAAAACCTTCCACAGAAGAGAAAATTAGAAAAAGAAGAAGCTTTGCAAAATGATGTGCAAAATAATATTATTCAGGAAAAAATAATTACATGAGAATGATTTTCTTTATAAAAGCAATGATATGCATAACCCTAATCTTATCTTGAGCAACAAGATAGCTCAACAAGATAAGGATGAGAATAATTAACCTAGGAATTAAATATTACCTAAGTAAAGTTATGCAAGTGTAATTAAATATTAATTACACTAACACCCCCCATAAGTGCAACTTAGGGAGACTAAAAAAATCATGCACCTAAATGCTAAGATGAATGCAAGAAAGCATGAATGGGTCCCAAAAACAAAGGCCTGATCAGGTACCCAAGTACAAATGCAATAATGAGGTAGAGAAGGAAAATCTAGTGGGTCAAAACCCCCCTACAATGAGATGACTATTGTAAAGAACCACTAGAAGAGCAATGTGGAGTAACACTAGAACCACAATCTGACAAGCAAGGAAAAATACTTCTATCTACAAGAAACCAAAAATGGAATCATAATAATGCGACAGCAGACCTAATGCCATAGAACACTAGAAAACTCACAAATTGGAACAACCCTAGAATCTGTGAAGCAATAGTAGATGAAATGATGACATAATTTGGAAACCATGTATCTCGATGTCGATGCCAAAACTTTGACTAAAACTCTTCCATGGGAACAAGTACCATAAAGACTCTGGAACATTAACCATAAAAATATGACCCTCAAACTGAGAAGGATCTGAAATAATACAAATTAAGAAACATAAACTCCCAATCTAAAATTTGAACTGATGTGAATCTGATATGTGTCAAGCTAGAACAAAAAAGTGGCCAAAAGAAACTAATAAACAAGATAACCCATGTGAGTTTCCATCAAAAAAAGATGGAGAGCAAAGTGAAAACTACACTCTAATCAGATTATCATGCAAGAAACCCCCTCGATGGAACTTTATATCAGTTTGTTTATTACAATAACCCAATGATTGTAAAAGGAGAGAATGCTAAACATGCAGAAACTACATAAATATAAGAAAAAATGAAAACCTAGTGCATGAAACAAAAAAGGAATGCATGAAAAAAATAAGGTACACATCTTCTAAAAAGGATCTCAGATCTGTATAGAGGCTGAAACTAGCTTTCAGATGCTGCTTGAATCACAAAAAATGGATAACCAAGTCAAAAGAGATGTCTCCTGGAGTGAAAATAGCAACATCTGACTTCTGAGGATGAAAAAGGAATCAAAAAGGAAAAAATAAAAAATAAAACCTGGACCATTATGAATATCTCTGAAACATCTTTCTGACGATATCTTGTTTGCAAATAAATGACGTTGTATGCCCAAGTTATGCCCATTTTTGCAAAAATGCTCTGATTCTACCCAATAACCCTTTATGTAGCCCTCGAGGACTAAAAAATAGCCCCTAGTCAACTGGACGGACTAGGGGGCTGGTGGTTTGGCTCCTGGGGCTAAGCCTTTCATCACTCATGTGATTGGGGTGGGTGCTCAAGAACCTGCAAGGGTTGGCATGAGTGCTCCCAATCCTCCAAAGGACCATGTGTAGGAGTCTAAGGGCCCATGGGGGCTAAGCACTTAGCGTGTAGACTCTGATAGGACCAACTGCTAGGCAGTTGGGGGATAAATACCTGTGGAGTGGCACACGAGCAGAGGAATGGGGTGGCGATGGCCCAATGGTGGTGTGTCGGTGGCTGCCCAGTGGGAAATGGGGAGTATGCCCCTTTAGAACTGGAGGTGCATAAATCCTTTAGGATTTTTTTATTTTTTTATATATTTTTTGAATTGTTTTCAAATAACACGCCTCAGAATGTGTGTTAGGGAGGTTGTACGAACTCCCTACAAAATTTTTTTTCCTCTTCAAATGACTTTGCCCAAAATGGAAAAACTTTATATGAAAATAAGGGTTTTTGGGTGCTGCAAATCCATCAGTAAGGTCCGTTTTGGCCCAAAGTTCCCAAAAAATTAGGCGACCCCCAGATCTCTCAAAAAAATCACCGAGCTTGAAACCCTCGTAGATCTAGAAAATGGTGACCAAAATGAATGAAATAAAAGTCATTTATAACTTTTTCAAGTGCTCTAAATCAAATGGAAAACTCCAAACTAATCCAAGATGCTCCATAAATATGCTCAAGGAATGAAACCCTCGAGGGACTCTGAACGAGCTCTACTATGTATTCCTCCAAAAAAGCTAAGAAAGGGCTACAAATTAAGGATTTTATACCATGTTAGAAACCAAGATCTGAAATGCAAACTAGAAAAGCCTTCCACAGAAGAGAAAATCAGAAAAATTAGAAGCTTTACAATAAGATGTGCAAAATAATATTATTTAGGAAAAAATAATTACATAAGAATGATTTGCTTTATAAAAGCAAAGATATGCATAACCCTAATCTTATCTTGAGCAACAGGATAGCTCAAAGAGATAAGGATGAGAATAATTAACCTAGGAATTAAATATTACCTAAGTAAAGTTATGCAAGTGTAACTAAATATTAATTACACTAGCATTTTCTACAGAGCTAACCTTGACAACCTAATATTCAGACATTGCCAGATCTGGAGTAGAAGTGTTGTCTCTTGATTTTCCAGAAATCTTGAGGAGGACTGATTCACCATCCTTGGAAAATGAGTCCCACTTGAAATTTAAAATTTTTCATTTTGTTAGAAATCAACTCCTGATTGTCAGAAATCAGCTCCTGACACATTTTCAACAGTAGGAGGACTGATTCACCACCCTTGGCGAATGAGTCCCACTGTGAAAAATAAAAAAAATTCATCAACATTCTAGGCACTCCAAAAATCTCACACAACTTCAAGGTGCACTCAGATTTGATCCTGTACCTTATGTTATGCATATTTCTTTCTATTTTTTCATCTTTCATAGTTGTTTGCATATCACAGTGTGTTTTCTACAAACATGGCTTAAATTGCACTTTTGCATTCATTTTAGATCATTTTAATCAATCAATTGCATTTAGTTTAGTTCATTTACATTATATCACATTGCATACATCCTAATTTGAATGTGCATAATCATTTTAGAACCCAAATCTCTTTCTTTCTAGGTGGAAAATCTTAGGAAGAGAGCAATCATTTTGAGTTCCTAAATCTATGTCACATTTTGGTGAACCCAACTTTTGAATATTTTTAAACTTCTAATTGCATTCATATCTTGCATCCTAGTTTTCATTTGCATTGACATTCAATTAGGACATTGATTTGTTATTGCATTCTAGGATCTTTCATTTTGCATTAGTGAAAAACTCATTTAGTTTTCTTTCTTGCATTCAATTTCATTGAAAAAATTGAAACTCTGCATTTTGTTCCTATTTTTTAATTTTTCAAAGCATTTAAATCATTCTTAAAATTCTAAAAAACACAAAAAAATTGCATCCTGGGACTCATTTGCCACCCAGGGTGAATCAATCTGTCTGCACATTTTAGACATTAATTTTGCATTGTTTATGGAATTTTCATACATTTTTGTTTTTTGTATTTGCACCTTTGTTGCAGTTAGAAAATTTTCTATTATTTGCATTTTACATTCTTATATTAGCTTTCATTTCAATCCACCCCTTGTTTGTGGTACTTGCATGACTGTTTGATGCACTATTGATAATACTTTAGTGAGAAGAAGTTCTAGACTCATGGCATCCCATGATAGCACTTTCATTGTGGACCTTGGGATCTCATGAGCTCCTACTCCTGGTATGGAAAATGGTGCATTAGGCATTGACAATACCATTTCCATTCCTTCACCTTTCCATCCTATGCATGTTGACAATTAAAAATTATCTCCCGCAAGAAAAGGTTATTAACATTCATGAGGACTTTGCACATTTACAACAAGACTTGTCACTTGAAAAAATTTCCACCACTGCTATACCTGCTATTGAGAACCTTCATCACTTAATTGAAAGTGATGATGGCTTGCAAGTGCTAAAACAAATAGCTGAGATTTACAATAAGCATGCTTCTTCCAATATTTCATCAACAAATATTCTTGTCACCCAAGGAGCATCTCAAGTTCCTCCTTCCACTATAGCTTGCATACCAACTTACACCAATCTGCAAGTCCATACAACTTTACATCAATCCAATCATGTTGCTACTTCCTTCCTGATTTCCACTAGCATTCCTACATCCTTTGTGGCATCGCAACCTACTTCCACCACCTTCACACCCCTTACTATTCCTTCCACTTCCCCTAACATCACATACACTCCATCACCATTTTCCCTTCCACCTCAACCCCATTATCCTGATCCCTTTATGATACAAATCCTTAATGCTATTTAATCCATGCAACACCAACTTTCCACCATTAGTCAAGCTCAAAGTACTCCAACCACATATCTTATTCGTAGCAGCCCCTTATCATTAGAAATCTTACATACCCCAATGCCACAGGAATAGAAATGTCGAGATTTCAGAAATATGGAGGAAAAGGAGATCCTATCAATCATGTCAATGCTTTAACTGCTTTGTGTTATTTTTTCCTTGATGATAAACTTTTAGCCAAACTCTTTCCAAGGGCCTTGAAGGATATTTCCTTAGAATTGTTTTCCAAGTTTTGTAATCATTCCATCTAATCATTTAATGAATTGGCAGAAGCTTTTAGTAATCACTTTCAAGTGCACATGACACCTAAAAAGACAATGGTTGACCTTATGTGATGTAGACAAAATACTGATTAAAACTAACCGATTTAATGTCTTATTACCAGTCCTTATATGCTCAAGTTGATGTCCAAATTCTAGATGCACTTTTGTAGAAGATGTTTATTGAGAATTTACACACTAACCTTCAAGATAATCTTATGATGATGAAATTCCCTTCATTCATACATTTGTGTACAACCTTATGTGAGTATCACAATTTGGTTTCAAGTCGTGAGTCAAAATCTGCTTCTAGTCAAATTGACAAAACTGAAAACAACAATCAACACCAAAACAAAACACAAAATTTCTTCAAACCTAACCAAGGTTTCTTATAATTTAGTTCACCTCCTTCATCCCAACCACAACCAACTTCATAAGCTGAAAATTCAATGGATGCCTCTAAAATAGCCATGCCTTATCATTACGGTGATCCAAATAGATTCTTTACTCCTTTACCTGACACCCTCCATTAGACAATGAACTAACTCATCCAAAAACACATGCTTACCCTACCACCTATTCGACCACTTGATCCTAATCAACCCCTACCTCCTACCTTCAAGCCTAATGCTTATTTCCATTTTCATTGTCAAAATGTCCACGACACCAAATATTGCAAGTGTCTTAAAGATCTAGTTCAAGATCTCATTGATTCGGGTGAATTGACCATTATGGGTGTTAATGATCAAGGCAATAAGTCTGTTGCAACCCCTAACAAAATCTCCAAATCTTCACCAACCCTATGCCTAAGCACACTACCTTGTTCGTTAAGGCTAGTGAACCATCCAAGCCTGATGTAATGATTATTGCTACACATAATGAACAACCTAATACATCGTCTCCTATTCCCCAAGCTAGTCCTATGGATAAACTTGTCACTACGATAGATGTTATCCCTCGTAAGGGCCAAACCACTAAATATCTTGATATCACTTTTTATGCTAAAGACAAACTACCAAAGCTTCATGATGGTCCTCTCTACCTAGCTAGTAGAATCTATGATAAACCTACTAATGGGATATTAATAGATCCTGCTTGTGGTGAGAATGTGATCACAAAATAATTTTTAGTATTACATGATCTATCTCAAGATAACTATAATCCGCTGACAACATGGATTAAAACACATCATGGTTTTCCATGCCCTATGATTGGATCGATTGTGCTACCTTTACAAATAGGACCTAAGACTTTTGAGGCAATGTTTTCTATTATTCCACAATCCAACCAATTTTGTTTGTGGCTAGGCCTTCCTTGGCTTCGCTCAATGAAAGCAGTCTCATCAGTCATTCACAAGTGCTTAAAGTTTCCACATGGAAATGAGGTATTCACCATACACCATAGTGGCTTTAATCCTTTATCTTCCAAAGGTAACTTTTCATTAGAAGCCTTTTGGCCTAAACCCATGGAACCTATCACTCCTCATAAGGACTTCTTTTACATTGCTTATCAAAAGTTTAAAGCCAAAAATATTGTTGAATTATCTCTTCGTAACACATCTCCATCCACCTCTTCTCATCCTATCCTCGATGAAATCATGATTACACCTAAATATGATATTGAACAAACTCCTCCTGATACTTCACAACCATCATCTAAATGACCAAGGGAATAAGACATAACTCCTGCCTCACTTCCTCGTACCAAACAAGTATATAAAGAGAAATAGAAAGTGGTTGATCCTTCCTCTTTGGTTTCTCATGCTCTTCCACTTTTGGAAGTAGAAGAACCTATGATGACTCAATTCACTCCCACATTTTAGCAACTCAAAAATAGAATTAAACAGAACCATGCTACTCGAGAATGTCGGTGTCGTCATCGTCTCCTTGCTCATACAAAAATCAATCATGAGAATCAATCTTCACCATTGACAGAAGAAATAGATGACCATCCTCCCTGTCCTAACTGACCACATGAAATTTCAACCCAACAATTGCAACAAAATTAACCCGCCCAACCCACATTCTTGATACATCCATCCTTACAAATCACCCTTCATCCTCTCATTGTTATTAATCTTGATGATGGAGATGAAGATGTGACAATTGCTAACATAGATGAAACAATAAACACCAACTTGAACTCTTATTTTCATCTATAATGAGCTTAAAGGATAAATCCTCTCCACCAAGTGAAGAACCTGGTGCAACTCCTATTTCGACACTTGTGATTCCTCCTTTAAATAGTCAATCACCTTCGCATTCCACTAAACATGATTAGGAGATGGATGACTTGATGGATGACTTTCATTTTCCTACTTAGGCTTTTCTTCACATTCATTTTCCATTTTCTTTTCATTTGTGTATCATATTACCCCATATTGTGTATTTGATGTCTCCTTCTCTTTGTACACTTCTTCTAGGTGTATCTCTATTCTTCTTTTCATGTCTTTTCACTTTTGTTTTGGGTTTTCATTTGGGGGTGATGCAAAATGTAGAGATTCCCTATGTCTCTTCCATGTTGACCCAAATGGTCTTTGTCTTTTTCGCTTTTGTTTTGTGTTTTCATTTGGGGATGATGCAAAGCATAGAGACGCCCTATGTCTCTTCCATGTTTATCCAAATGGTCCTTGTCTTTTTCATTTTTTTTTTGTATTTTCCTTTTGGGGATGACACAAAGTGTTAAGATGCCCTATGTCTCTTCCATGTTGACCCAAAAACCCCCTTCTTCTTTCCATTTTTTCCTTTTTATTTTCTTATGTTTTTCCTTTTGGGGATAATGCAAGGCATTGAGACTGAAATGTCTCCTTCATGTTGACCCAAAAGATTTTTCACTTTTCCTTTTTGTCTTTTCACTTGTATTTTCCTTTTGGGGATGATGCAAATCATTGAGACTGCAATGAATCTTCCATGTTGACTCAAAACAAACTTTTTTTTCTTTTGCTTTCGCTTCCTTTGTGTCATTCTTCTAGTTCTATGTTCTTTGGGGAATGATGACAGTTCTGAGCTCTTTAATACATAACATTGTAGCAATGAACATATTGACCCCAAATCCATAGATCCCTTATGTGTTTGGTGTTATTTCTTTTCTAGGGGGAAACTCCCTTCTTTCCTTGCTTTTCTACTTCATCTTGACATGACACAGCCTAAGTTTGAAACATATGACTTGGCATAGAGCTTTCCAAGTTGGCTCTCATGTCTTGTTTTATTTTTACATTTCCTTTTCTTCTCTAATTTCAAGTAATTACAGTAATGGACATATTGATCCCAAATCCATAGATCCCTTATGTGTTTGGTGTGCTTTCCTTTTTGGGGGGAAAATCCCTTCTTTCCTTTCTTTTCTACTTCATCTTGACATGACACAGCCTAACTTCGAAACATATGACTTGGCATAGAGCTTTACAAGTTGGCTCTCATGTCTTGTTTTCTTTTTACATTTCCTTTTCTTCTCTACTTTCAAGTAATTGCTCACAGAACGATGTGTAGAAATTCCTTTAAAGTGGGGGCATACATTACCATTATTTCATTTGCATTCTTAGCAAAGCCTTCTTGTTTGTGTGATGCGTTTGTCAGTTTGTGGAT
The DNA here is from genome assembly GCA_007258455.2 of Sequoia sempervirens. Classification (NCBI taxonomy): domain Eukaryota; kingdom Viridiplantae; phylum Streptophyta; class Pinopsida; order Cupressales; family Cupressaceae; genus Sequoia; species Sequoia sempervirens. Next base: position 38,302,962 of record VDFB02000017.1, on the reverse strand, counting down.
GAAATTGGGTGTGATATCCTTCATAAGTGTGATCTTTCTCATCATATTGCATTCCTCTTGGTGGTTTAATGTGATGCACTGCATCCCCTAAGTTGTGAATATACTATTCTTTGATTGGTCCTCTTTTGGAGAGATTAAACATAATGTTCCCTAAGTGACTGACCTTGCATAAATTGAACAAGACTCCCTTGAACATATTATACATGACATTCTCATTTTGACACCTTCCATAACACAACCTGCATGCTTGTGGAGCTATCTTATTTGTTTGGCCACCTTGCATAACACAACTAGCATTCCTATGGTGCCATCCTATTTTTCTTATCTTATAAAACTTAAACCAGCATTTGCATTTTCTTTGGCTTTGTGGCACCTTGTTAAATTTATCAAACAGGTATAGATTTAGCATGGTTGAGCGGGAAGCCAAACTAGTGGCATGAATTTTCCCCATAACCACTTTTTGCATGTTTGTGAGTGCATACCAACTAGTGTATTTATCTTAATTTTTGGGCTTTCTCATCCTATGGACAACTAGTTTCGTGGCCCCAAAGTGAGTACACATTTTCTTTTTCAAATAATCAGCCTAGATCTCTTTTCACAACTAGTTGGATTGGTGATCGAAGCTTCACTCAATTCCTCTCAACACTTGTGTGTTCCTTTTTCCTTGTGTTCAACCTATCATGGGATCTTCACCCTAGGGGCTTGATCATCCAACATCTTTTTCATATTTCATCTTGCTAATGTAAGTGCATTTGAACCCTCTTTTCTTTGATGTTCATGGCTAATTTAGTGTGAGGAAGCAAGTTTCTCTCATTAAAGTGGGGGTTAAATGTACCATCAAAAAATGGACCCTTCCCATTTTCATGGTCTTTTAGGTCTTTTCTCATAGTGTTGGAGCTATGTTGCTTTAATTTTATGATGTATCTTGGCTTGAACATGCATATTTTGGTGCTAAAATTAGAAGAACGACATCTTTTGAAGGAGTTGTGAAGTGTTGTAAGACATTTCTACATTCTTCTAGACTCTATTTAATGCAATTCACCTAAAAACAACCTTTTCACTCATCAAAAAGTCTTATTTTGAAGTGTTGTAAAGTCTTGTAACAAGATTTCATGCTTTTCTAGGCATATTTTCACTATTTACACCCTTCTCATGCTTTATTTTGTATCTTTATGCCCTCATATGCTTATATTAAGTGTTTTTTTGGGTCCTATCATGATAAAAAACATTAAACACAACATTATCTCTGACACTTGGTTTTGGGTCCCCCTTGGCCCCAAATTCAAAATATTTCAAAATTTCTTTCAGGATTTTACTCAAATTCACTTCATGTCAACCTGTGATGAGGTATGAATGGATGCTAAGGCACAATATTTGTATAAATATGTGATTTTAACCTCATTTTACATCTCCTACAATATTATCACTCATTCAAGCAATCTATTACACAATCAAGTAATCAAGCATTTTGCATCTTCAATTCAAACACTTTCAAGCACTTTGGGGCAGCCATTGACATCACTTCATATTTGCATATTCAAGGATGTGGTCAGTTTTTAATACTTGAATCTTATTCATTTATCATTTCCTTTGCATGTCATTCATTTCTATTGGGTTTGATTACCAAAGTGGGGTTTGACCAAGGAAAACCCCTATTCACTAACCCCCCAACATTTTCCCCCTTTGTGCATGTGTATTTGCAACTTTTTTTTGCGGATTTAGTAGGTTTAAAGGTGTTAAAAATTGGAATTCAGGTCAACTAGGCTCTTCAAGTCAATTCATCACCTTTTCAAGCATTTTGAGCATTTTCAACCTATTTTTTGTAGAGTTGACCCTGGTAACGTAATATTTAGACATTTCTAGATCTGGAGTAGCAGTGTTGTCTCTTGTTTTTCTAGAAATCTTGGGGAGGACTGATTCAACACCCTTGGTGAAGGAATCCCACTTGAAATCTGAAAATTTGTATTTTGTCAAAAATCAATTCCTAACACTTTTTCAACTATAGGAGGACTACTTTTCCACCCTTGGCAAATGAGTCCCACGGTGAAAAATTAGAAAATTTCATCAGCATTCCAGCCACTCCATAAGTCTCAAACAACTTCTAGGTGCACTTAGATTTGACCCAGTACCTTATGTTATGCATATTGCTTTCTATTTCTCCATCTTTCATAGTTGTTTGCATATCATAGTGTGTTTCCAAACATAGCTTAAATTGCACTTTTGCATTCATTTTAGATCATTTTAATCAGTCAATTGCATTTATTTTAGTTCATTTACAGAATATCACATTCAATACACCCTAATTTAAATGTGAATAAGCATTTTAGAACTCAAATCTCTCTCTTTCTAGGTGGAAAATCTTAGGAAGAGAGCAATCATTTTGGGTTCCTAAAATATATGTCACACCCCCTTCTAATCACACCTAAGGAAACCCCCTTGTTTCCTTCCCTCAATTGATTCACTTGGTTGAGGGATCTTGGTTTCCTAATGAACTAAGAGTGAAATAGGTCCCAAATTTTTCCATCTCCTAAAAGGTGGACACACCTCATTTCTTTTGGTTCACTTAGAAATAGAACAAGATAAAGAATTAGCAGTAAAAAATATTTTGGAGGAGGATATGTTCACCATTGATGGTGCTACTAAGTGTGCAATTTTGTGTGCATCTAAAGAGATAAGGGAGGATAAACTGAAAATAAGTTCTAACATGGATATAATAAGTTAAATTATACAAAATATAGAAGGGGAAAACAAGGATTATGGTAAAAATAAAAGGAGTTTAAAGTAAGAATTTACAAGAATTTTTAGACCACCCTTGTCCATAACACCAAATAATTATGTAGAATAGGAAAACATTCAATTAAGGATAGATGACAATTGGTTATTGGTGGTTACCCTTATACAAAATATTTGAATAATAAAAATGGATGTTGAATACTTAGATGAGTTGATGACTAGAATTATTCCTAAAATATAAGGAGAGAATGTGGTAGGAAATAGAATAGATTATGCGATTTTAAAATATAATGAAGAGACACCACTAACCAATATAATTTTATTTACAAACAAAATAACATCTCTAAGGATGAAAATATATTTTGAATAGAAAAAACCCATAAACAAAGAGTCACCCTTATTTCTCTTAAACTCAAGAAGAAATTCCATAGAATTAATAGAACACACATTAGGTGATGAAGAGGTAGTAAAGAGAGAAGGTGAGGAAAGTAACATAGTAACCTTGGGGAAACATTACTTTAACAATAATGTGGGGGATACAAATAACAATTGTGAAGAATATGAAGACATGAATACCTCAAAGAAGCTAACCATTTTTGGAAAGGACACCAATGAGGTCATAGAAAATATATTTTTCCTATAATCAATCTGGCAAACACAAAATATAACTAGGGAAAACACTAAACAATTTGATTTCAATGGTACTTAATGAAGTGATACCTTCAAATCGTAGTGCAAGACATGTCTAATAGATGATAATTGTTAGTGTATTAAGTTTAATTTAGGGAAAATTACTTTAGTGGTTTTATTTCATCTATCATGTAGTTATTTACCCATTTTATATTTTCATGGCTTTAAAATCATGTAAAATATGTAATTATTTCATTTCATTTTTATTCACTCTTTTATGGTGAAACGACCCTGTGTTTCCTCTCTCATTTTATGTGAAGATTTTTGTTGTAGGTGGTGCTCTTGGGAGGTGGATGACACCAACATGGTATCTAAGAAAACCACTTTGAAACCCTTCCCTTGAGAGTTTTCATCAAAGAGTTTTTGAGATCATTTGTTTTTTTTGGCATTTGAATTTTTTTCAAATTTTAAAGATGCCTCATTTTTATTTTTCCTATTGAAAGGTGTTTGTTGTTGCCTATCGATTTTCTCTATTTTGAAGGCTGAACTTTAAATTTACAAGGTTGTTCCTCCACTCCTAGAAGTAGCAATTTGTATTGAATACCGATTCTTTATGAGATCGTTGGTGTTTCTAAGAGGCACACAATTTTTTTTTAAGAGGAGACATTTTTTTGTACAATTTTTGAAACTTGTTTTTGCATCAAATACATTCATTTGGAGGGGAATCAAATTGATGAAGGAGGATGAGGGTTTGTTTTCTCTTCATGAGAATCTTACTTAGTTTTCTCATTCTTAGAGTTGGATGTCCTGAAATGGACTTAAGAACAATCCATAAGTTACTCCCCTAAAAAGAAGTGTCGTGAATTTTAACTAATTGGAAGGCATGATTTTTCTCTTCAAAGGTTTCTAGAGGCTTTTATTTGTATCTATAAAATCCATTCTAGAAGTAATTTTTTGATTTGCATCAAGTTAGTTCATTGTTGTGTTGAGGCATCATTTCAGTTCATTGAAAGCTTTCGGAGGATGTGATTTTCCGTTTGAATAGGAGGCATGATTTGTAGGCCTCATTTTTTTTCTCCTTTGGTGCCACCCCATGAGTGCATTGTTGGTTTCTTACATGATTTTTTCCACATCTTGAATTGGAATCATATGTGTTGGGTCTGTGATTTTTTTTTTTCACATTTGAATCAAGTGAAAATCATTGATATTCCTATTTGAAGGGAAATGATTCTAAAGAGGTCGTGGTTTTTTCCTTAGCTCCATCTCCATTTCTCCATTCACTATGGTCACCATCAATAGGGACATGAATCTAATTTTCTATGTGTATGGTTTAGATATTGTTGAGGAACTAAAATTTGCAAAGAGGCATGTGAATTACTACTCAAAAGGCATTTTTTTTGTAGGCATTATTTTTGCATTCCAGTCATGATTTGTAGTAAGGGAAAAATTTTGTACTTGGAGACATTCAATTTGGACGAGGAGAGAAAGGGTCTCAATCTCCATTTTTGAAGAGGCCACAAATTTTGAATTGCTCAGAATTGCAAAGCTTGTGGTTTATTGGAGGTATTTTAATCAAACCTTATATATTTAATAAAGTTTTGAATGGTAAAAAATATTTAGGGTATTTGTGTAGGCGAAGTGGTGTGTGGGTTTATGTTCTTTTGAAGTGTTCTCCAAAATATTTATCCCAAATTCTCTAGGTTTGGGAGTATTTTTTTGTTCTTATACAACCTCTTGCCTTGATTGTTGTGAGAAAGTCCCATAGGATGTTGTCTTGCTTGTGTACATTGTGATTGATTTTGATTGGTGATTTAGCGTGGGAACATAGTAAGGTGTCTAGTTTTTTGCTCATTTTTTTTTAGATTCTCAGGCCTTCTTTTCACTATTGCTTCCTGAAGTATTTTGGGAAGGTTTTCATTTGTAGTATTTGGGAGTATCTAATTATTGTTGAAGGTTAATGTCTTTGTATTCTTGGAGATTTGTAACAGTTCATTACAGGGTTTTCATTTCATCATGTTCTAGTTATGTTGAAAAGGGAAAATCATAAATAATAAAAAGATGGTATCATAAAACATCTTAGATGGCTTAATTTTATGCCACATTTATATAATCCTATTCCCCTTCTTGGTAGTGATAGTAAGAAATTTGCATGGAATTGCAAAAGGGATCATGTCCTAGGAGTTATTGCAATTCCCAAATAATCTTGTTTCAGATTGTCTTGTGTCTCTTCATTTTTTAGATAGGATACCATATGATCATGCTACTATGCAAGAGTTTGAAGTTTTGTAATACTTTCAATCTTCAAATGAGGATGACAATGGTTCTTCAAATCCCCCTTCTCCATTAGGGACAGGTGATGTACCTTCACCTTCAATGATTCAATGTGTAAAGTCATTGATTAAGGCTCCTATTGTTCCTATTCAATAGGACCATTCATCTTGTGTTGGTGATTCATTGAGCACGTCTATTGATTCATCACAATCAATATCTCATTGTCTTCCTGATTGGGATTCATATTTATTTGGCATTGGATCCTTATTTGTAGAATCTCATATTTCAAATTTGGAGGACACATTTGATGGGTTATCTCTCCTCTTTGATGACAGTTATTGCACAACTATTGTCAAACCATCTCTATCTTTAAATAATGCTCATAATTATTTTCCAATCGTACCTTTTTTGTCACCTTCTATTATGATTGGGCATGTTCTTGATTGGTTCATTGAATCATCTTCCAAGGTCTTGGTGACACATGAGTAGATTCTAGAGATGTCATCATACATATTCATGCTTACTTCTTTCAATTCCTATCTAGAATGAGAAGCATACCTATATTTGTACTTGGTTTCATTTCTTCCAAAAGGGAGACAAGTTGTTTTTTGACATTAGAGGGTATGTGTAGGATCATGATGGGACAAAAAGTGGCGATATGATGGGTATGTGGATGACAACATTTTCTTACCCAAAATTGATGAAACGAAAAGGGTTTTTAAAGGAGATTCTCAACTTTCCAACAAGATAAATTATTCTTTACTTTGAATTTAATAAATAATTATTATTCATTTTCTATTTGAATTATGACTAAAGTCCTGATTGATAGGTTGATTGAAAAACATCTATAGATTTCAAACAATATCACATTTTTTCAATCTGAAATATGTATCACATTCTATGCTTTGCATACTATAAGATTAGAAATAATAAAATCAAATTTCATGAGGTTTTGACCAAGTTAAGGTGGTCAAACATATGAGTTTTTATATTTTTTAAAATTTGTAATAAAAAATTCATAATTCATTATTTACTTGGAAAAAAATTACAAAAAAATATGCATCACATTGGGACACGAGTCCTCCACTTATATCTAAAATCTTATAAAAAAATATTATCATTTTATTGTGGTTAGGGTGGTTAGACAAACACCTACTTCTTTTTTCCCTAAAATTTAAGTACTACTACATTGGAATTTCAAATTTTCACCAAATAGATCTTTTTTTAAAAATAAACCTAGTAGTTTAGAAACTACATTCAATTTGATACAAATTCTATTCTTACATTCTTCTGAAATAATATAGATAACTTATTCAAATTTTTACATCAAGATGCCTAACTCTAAGTTTTTTAAATTTTTTGCCACTTAAGGGTCTATTTTTTCCATGATGATCCTGCACATACCCTAGATCATGTTTTGTCTTCAGGAACTTACCATTCTTTAAAGTGATTACATATTGTGGGGTCCTACATAGTCTCTCTCTTTCCCTCTTATGGGGGGACATTGATTGTATATACATGATGTTGTAGTGTAGTAAAATGCATACCCTTCCATTTTCACACTTGTTTGGGCCTACCTTTCTTTATTTATGCTTCTTTATGTCTTAGTTAGTCCTCTTTTGCAATCACAAGACCTATCAATTATATTCTTTTTTGGCTAATCCCGACATTCTCCAATGCAGAAATGATAATTTAATGATTCCATCAAAGTGTCCCTAATTTTTAGGTAGGGATTAAAATGCCACCTGGGGCATCTTTGTCCCCCAGAGGTCTTGGGACCTTGATTTTGAGACATCTTAATTGGGACCCTTTTTGGTGTCTATGCCCAAAGTTTTAAGGATTTGGGACTAATATGCCACCTAGGGTGTCTTACTCCTCCTTGATCCTTTTTTAGGATTTAATTTAAAATTCTCACAAGATTTAGCCTCCTTTATTTAATGAATTCATATGTTGGCTTGGTGTAATGTAATTTTGTGATATTAAACATAAGTAAGTATAATACAAGGTTCATTTATTCATTCTAATCCAAGTCTTTTGTGATAGCATTCCTAATATAAAATTGTGTTCACAAGAGCATTCAAGAGTAGTTCTTCAAGTATTTTGAGTCATCATCAAGATTCAAGCATCATATCAAGGATATTGTTGCTTTATGTTTGTTATTGTGCTAACATTTGTGATGTAGGGTTTATGATTCAAGCAAGTGTGTCAAGCAACATCTATATCCTTCAAGAAAGAGTCAAGAAACACATACATTGTAGCCATTTCAAGCATGTTTGTAGACTTTACAACTAGGGTTCGGTGAGTTGTAGTTGTCTGCAAGTTTTTTTACTTCCAAATATGCAATACAAACTAAAAATGCACTGTAAAGAACACAATACCACCTCAAGATTAGCCTAAGTTGAACACAAAAAAAAAGAAAAATAAAACACTGATTATACCTTTGCTTGTGTTTATCTCCTTGGTTGGCCCTTGGTTGAAGGTTGGATGTGTGCTCCTTGTTAGAAATTTTTGCCTCAATCCCACAAGATGAAACCTCTAAAAGGGAAAGTTAGTGTGACATGCTTTGGGTTTGGCTGACTAGTAGCTTTGGATCTTGTGGTTTGTATGGGTCACCGAGACAATGTTTAAGTCATGCCAAAGGAGCTTATCCTTGTGACTTGTGACAGTCGTTGTAACCCTATGCCAAGAGGAGATCTATAGCCAATAGGCCATTCATATTCTATATTGGGGAGACCCTTGGCCGAAAGGCTTACTTCGGTGTGAGGTCCCAGCAACAAATGAAGTCTCATTGACAACATTTCTTTTGAAGCCCTCGGGGAGATTCTTGGGTGTTCAATAAGAAGTCTTACCAATAGGAATGTCTCACCGATAGTACTCACTCGGGGTAATTCAAAGGTCTCAGGAAGAACTCTCAGTGACTAAGTGAAGTATTGTCAAAGGTGGAGGCTTCGGTATGAATTCTCAGCGACTGATGTTGGTCTCACTGACAGGGATACATTTGGAGTCTTCACAGTGAAACAAAGACTTTGGTATGAAGTCTTAGCGATGGACAGAAGTCTTGTCAACCATTTTTTGGTGCTTGGTATGACCTAAGACTTCAGAGTAACATCTCAGTGATAGCAATAAGTCTTGGTGATAGTGATACATGTGATGATCATCGGTATGAGGTCTTGGCGACATGGTGAAGTCTAAGTGATAGCTCTCTGGACTCAATGTAACATCTTTGTGATAAGGATGACTCTTGGTGACATCTATGGTTAAGTCTTGTGGCATCGGGGAGACACGGTTAGTGTCTCACTGACATGCCAACACAAGTTGATTGCTTTGATCGAGAGAAGACCATCCTACGTGGTAAGTCATTGGAAAATAAGAGAATCCAAATGGGAACCACTAGCAGTTGGACTTTTGTGGCCGTTACTGAGAGGAAGCTCGACAGATAGGGGCGACATGGATTTACTCTATTGGTTGCAGATGATGTTTAGGTTTAGATCAATGGATTGGTGTGTGGTTGTATGATTAGTGGATGAATTCTATTCTGTGAAGACTATAAAGTGAATGTTCTATAAAAAGGTTGTTCATGGTGAATGTTGTTGTAAACTGACATCAAAAAGATAAACTGTCAGAACTCTATTTGTAATCTTTATTACTGTAATACAAATTGACTTCTCTTGGTGTGGTGGGTTTTTCTCTCGTAAGGGTTTTCCCACATGTATCTTGTTTTCATATGTGTTTGTCTATTTCTCTATTTTTGTTATCTCTTTCTAGTGCATCTTAATTGGACTACAATTGTAAATTTTAAAAGGTATCTCTACATTCTTCCTTGAGGTTTTGACGTTAGGAGAGTTGCTTCCATAGCTAGCTTTCCTTATAGTCCTTTGATGGAAATGTGATAAAAAATGGATGCAAGGTGGTTAAGATGCAATGGAAGATGGATGAAAGAGGATGAGAGCTAAGTATGCAAGTTATTGAATTCAAAAAGATGTGCTTGATGGCTTGAGAGCTTGAGTGTTCTAAAAATTCCTACAGTGTATGAATAGCCCCTAAATGAATGAGAAGGGGAGTTATTTATAGAAGAAATTGAATTCTCTAGAGAATTCAATGGTCAAGATTGAGCCACCATGGTCAAGAGGGAGGGCTATGATGAGTTGAGGACTCACAAGACCTTAAATCTTTCCATGTGTAGGATGAAGTGTCTAAAGGAAATGGTGAGATGGAGAGGGTACACGTGATGTGGAGGGAGGACAAGTGAGGAAAAGTACCTTGGAGTGTGACTGATGTGACCTCTCAATGATCACATGGGGCAGAGGAGATTCCTTGGAGGAATAAAAGTAAATTTTAAATTCACATGATTGGGGATATGTTAAGGATAATACAAGCTTCCAAAAAATAAAGCTAAGAAGTACCTAGGATAAGACAAGGTGCTTATAATGGAAGGTTCCTAACCCATGCAACTGATGTGACCTTTCAATGATCACATGGGAAAGAGGAAAGCTTAGGGGGAATAAAAGTGAACTTTAAATTCACATGGTTGGTGATATCTTAAGAATAAGACATGGTTCCCAAAAACGGAGCTGAGAAGTACCTTGGATAAGACAAGTGCTTATAATGGAAGGTTCCTAACCTATTTGGCTGATGTGACCTTTCAATGATCACATGGGGAAGAGGAGATTCCTTGGAGCAATAAAAGTGAATTTTAAATTCACATGGGGAAGACAAAAAGGAATTAAAAATTCCTTGGGGGAATGAGAGATTTGACCAAGGTGTTGATTAGACTAGCTAATCACCAATTAGAACACAATTAATGGTTAATGAGGATTAGAACCCAACTTGAAAAAGTTGGAGGATGTGACACATCTTAATCAAGTATTAGACATGTGGACATCCCCAATGATGAGATTAAGAGGTGGATTAGGATTAAGAAAAAGTGATGGAGGATGTGACATGTGAGGAATTAAATAAATGTATTATTTATTTAATTCTTTGAAGATAAGAGAAATAAAGGGTAATTTATTTAATTATTTAACTAAACACCTTAGGGATTTAGAAGAATTAGGGGAATTAATTAAATAATAGCAATATTACTTAATTGATGTGAGTAAAAGGTAGGGTAATTAATTAAATAATAGCAATATTACTTAATTGATGCGAGTATGAGGATATTTAGATAAAAAGGGAAAAATTGGACAAATGTTAAGTGTCCAAATATAGGTGTCTATAGTAGAATTGCATGTTGTTCATTCATCATTTTCCTTCATTATTTCTATTTCATTTCAAGGTTTAATTATCAACAAGGGGTTTGACCAAGGAAAATCCCCATTCATAACAATCAACAAGTCTTTCCCTTCTTGCATGTTCTTGATTGTAGATCTAGGTTAAAGTCTTGAAGATCACTTGGAGTGAAAAGTTGTTAAAGTTGTAAATTTTCATTACAAAAGTTTTCATCTTCACAGAAACTCACCTACAAGTTGAATTCAGAAGTTTCAGAACTTGAGATTAGAGATGAAGGAAGTGCAGACCTTACGCCTCAAGACTACACTCAAAAATTTCATAAATTTAGAACAATACTAATATGCCACCTTGGGTGTCTCATTCCTCCTAGGCGTGTATTTTAGAGATTTTCTGAGATGTCATTTCTACATCCAATGATTCTAAATCTGCCCCAAAAAACAATATTGGGACTAATACGCCACCTTGGGCGTCTTAGTCCTCCATAGCACATTTTGACAACATCTTTTCATTTCTAGAATCCTCATTACATTTCCAAACTTCCCAGGTAGACATATCCTAACTTGTTGTAGCTTAATTTCATCATTTTCACTCATTATTTGGCTTATATTGCTTGATTTTGTGAGTTGAATGTTCATTTCTCTTTTCTAAGAATTTTCTTGGTGGTGAACCCCTTACAAATTAAAGTACCCCCTCCTAGGTTATCCACATTGAGAATTGACTCACCTTGCGAGGTTGATAGTCAATCCAATTAGGACTCCTAGGACATTATTGAATCATAATAGGATAATAGTGGTGTTTTACGACCTAGGTTATAAAGTACCCATTTTCGCTATTAATAATTTTGGTGAACTTGACTCTTTTGAACATTCATTTTTTATTTGGAGTTTATTAAAATCCTAGATCTAGGTTACATTCATTCTTGCATTGCATCTTGCATTAGTGAAATTGCATCTAGGGTTCTCATATTTGCATTAGTGAAAGTGCATATAGGTTTCATTTTTTCTTTCTTGCATCAAGTTATCTCATTTAAAAATTGAAAAGTGGATTATTCATCATCCTAACTACATTTAGGAAAAATTTTATTACATTCAAAATTGAATAAATTGCATTCACTTTTGCATCCAATTGCTTGTCACTAGTTACTTTTTATTGCATTCATTCGCACAATTTTTTGTTTCCAAAATTTAGGTCCCCGCATAGGAAATCTAGGAACACTGTCATCAACTATTTTTTTTTTTTTTTTTAAGAAAAGACCTTCATTGGGAAAAAAAACACCCTTCCTGGCATCTTAGTCCCTCTCAAGGTTTTTGGCTCAAAACCCTGTATGAGTTGTGTTCTTTCTGCTCTACTTTTTGGACCCTCCAATTTCCTTTAGTAGGACCAAGATTCCCTTACTGGCATCTTAGTCCCTATTGAGCTTGAAGCTATAGTTTCCAGGATTTAAATTTTCTTTTTTCCACTTTTGTTTGCTACCATTGGTTATCTATTTCAATGGGTTGAATTTTTGTTCCATGAATTTTACTAAATCTAGTTTAAAGTTCCTTAATTCATGCATTGCTCAATTCCAAATTTTCATTTACAAAATTTCATGTTTTAGATCATTACATAGTGTAATCAGAAAATTACCTTCTTTCCTATTTGAAAATTGCATCTAAACATTTCACTGCATTTCACTTTCTTTACTTTTCCATAATAGCATGTTTTGTTTCAAGATATGTGGCTTTGATATGGTTGAAAATGTATTCCATAATTACAATATCCCCTCTTATGTTTTTATTATAGAATACACCAATGAGGTCATTAAGAAGCATGGTAGTCATCCTTCTACTATCTTTCAGGAAACCATTGACACAATCCTTAATATTGTATTTCCCATTGGTGAGGATGATAATGTAGAAAATCATAACAATCATACTTGTTCTTCTCCTGATATGTCTCCTATTAGTGATGAAGGTATTTTGGTGAAAGAAGATACAAGTATTGAGAGTCTTGATTGTCCCTCTCCTCTTCCCCTTTTGGAAGATAATATGACACAAGAAGATGAGATTGTTGATACTACTTTAATTAGTCCAAATCCATCTCTTAACCTCTCCCCTAATTATAATAAGGCTTTAGTAAAAGAGGATAAAATCATGAATGATCATGAAAATCACATTTTTTAGGAGAACATGTGGATTGGAAGTTATAATCTTATATTCATCCTTCCTAATAGAGCCTTCTGCTAATATCCCCACTATTGATGAGCACAACAATTCAACCATCGATAACATCCTTACATGTGATGAAGTCATTTTAGAAGAACCAACCCTTGAATGTCAAGAAAATTTGGTGTGTACTTCTCCTAAACACTCTCCTACCAGGGAAGTTATAACAGTGGAAGAGAATGAGAACATCAACAATAGTAATTCCTTAGATGAAGATGATGAAGTAACATTAGAATCATCTTCACTAAGAGATCATGAAAATGAGAATAAGTCTTCTGAGGTTATGCATATTGGATATCCCTCGGAGTACTCTCTTGAGCCTAAACTTATCATTTATCCACCCTCTCAAAAACCACAAGTTCAAAACAACCCTGTCCTTATCCTCAAACCACCTAAGAACAATGTTTTACAACAACTGAGTTATAATAACATTGCTCATACATACAACACTAGGAATAATCCACAACCAATACAAACACCTTCAACATCCCTCCCATTGCCTAATCCTATCTTGCCTAGTGCCCCTTGTTTTCCTTCACAAAGTGGAAAGGAGTATGATATTTTTGAACAAATTAAGAGTACTCCCACAAAGATATCCCTTTGGGAACTGATTAAAAAATGACCTAACTACCACGATATTCTTCAAAATGCCTTGCAACAAGTTCCTATCATTTCTAATGTGCAACCAAATGACACAATAGCCATGATTCAAGGAATGAATGTTGATATTGTTTTCCACCAAAATGAGCTCCCTTCTTTCCAAGTACAAAACCAATATGATCCTTTCATGATAATAGATTGATACAATACAAAAGGGATAAAAAAAACACTTGTGGACAATGGCTCAACCTTAAATGTGTGTAGTGTGAACCTTTTGGATAAGCTTGGTGTTGATAAATAAAAAATTCAACCCAAATCTTTATCTATTAAGGGATTTGATAATGTGGGAAAGAAATCACATGGAGTGATAACTTCACCCATTATAGTTGGAAAGGCTACCTTACAAACCCCTATTCATGTTATTCCTCATGATCTTTCAGACAATCTCCTTTTAGGTAGATCATGGATTCATGAGATGCATGTGGTTCCTTCTACCATTCATCATAAAATGAAGTATGTCTACAACAAAAAAGTGTACACATTGTATGCTGATAATGAGCCTTATAGTGTTTTAAAACTTGATAAAAATAAATAAAATCCTTTTAAAACATTAACACCAACTACACAATTGTAACCCATGCAACATAAAAAAAAGAAAAACACATTGAAGAAGTCATGAAGGTATTAGAAGATGATTGGGGATCCTTAGATTTCGAACATACATTCATGGGAAAATACAAGATCATAAAAAAACATTCAGACAAGTGAAAAGAAAAAGTGGTAATGTCAACACAAAATTTAGATGACCCTTTGAAAGAATCCACCTCAACCACTTTAGAACAAAAGATAACAAATTACACAACAAACTTTGATGAACTTAATCATGAGAAACCACCAAATCCTAAAGAAATGAAAAATATTTATGAAAAAGGTTACAAGCTTATGAAACATCTTGGTTACAATGGAAAATGATTTGGTGCTAGAGAACTAGGTATCCATGTCCCTATATAGTTGCACACGCAAGAAAAGATTAGTGGTCTTGGTTATTGTCCCTCGAAAGAAACAAACAAGACTTCACTTAATAGAAACACTAGAAGTCTTGATTTTTACCATTTAAGGGAAATAGAGAAGTCCTCACTTAACATCAATGCCATCACACAAAACACTAATGATTGGAATTGGTTAGATTTTACACCCTTCTGTAAAGAAGTGTACAAAATCCCGCAATCTAAAGAGTTTTGTGTAGGTATGACATCTTGTACTAAGCAAAAAATATCTTTATTGAAAAATAACAAAAAATCTCATACTCTTGTTCAATAGAGTATCTTTTTGAGACTCTTCCAAGATTTTTTTATATCCCTCCCTCCAAGAACACGAAAGAAATTCTACTACAGGAGTTTATTTTTTGCATATCATAGAGTTCATGGTAATTCTTCGAATGAATGTAAAGCTTTGAGTTGTAAAATCGAACATCTTAAGGAGTTTGGTGCTCTTCTGTGTGTGGGGGCACCTCATTCTTCTAATCAATGTTAATTTTCACTCTAGCATGTTTCTCATTAATCATTTTGGCTCATCCTTGTTCTACACTAAGTGGAGGCAAAGGGCTAGGTAGCCTTGTCCTCGTATGTCACCTGTTGTTGCCTCTTTTGGCTAGTTGATCACCTTTCATGTACATATAAGAGCAAGCTTGGGATGTGGATGACATGCCTTACGTTGGATCGCATGTGATGTACTAAGTTATACATTTTGGGGGAAACCATTTTTTTTGTTTTCATTTTTGGCTACTTTAAAGTAATTGCTCATAGCATGGTGTTAGAAATTTCTTTAAAGTGGGGGCATATATTGGCATTATTTTGGTATAATTGCATTTTTCTTTTCCTTTTCATGTTCCTTGATGTGATTTTCTTTCTTTATGCTATGTGTTTTTTGTCTTGGTGGTGTCATTGGGTTTGACTTCCTTTAAGAGCATGATATGTCCTTGTCCTCTTTTGGAAACATTAGATACAATGTTCCCTAGGATGAGACCATGCACTTGTCCTCTCTTGGAAGAATTGGGTATGATGTTCCCTATGATCAAAGGAAAATTCTAAATTTGTTAGAGGGGTTAGCACAATAACATTAAAATTCCTATGAAATAACAAAGCACAAAGGAATTAATGTGAAGACAAAAGGGACAATGTTACCCTAAGTCTCCATCTTCCATGATTGACCTTTGTTACACCTCCTAGCTTGCAGTAAATAAAAAGGTGCCCTCAGATTTGTGTGAGCAACTATGACAAATGACTAAGCCCTATGCAAGTGTTGAAGGATTTGCATAAACTAAAATGACCTTATAATGGACTAAGATGACAATGACTGTAAGTGACTATAACTGTAACAAAAATAATAGCCTAAGTTAAGATCTGAGCATGAGAGAGACCAAGAGAGAGAGAGAGGGCCCAAAATAAGAACAAAATTGCCATTTTATAAAAACTGCAATTTTGAATGTGCGGCCAGGATGAGAAGATGACAAAAACCCTAGAATCAATGATCAAGATTAAATGTTGCTATATGCATTAGGGTTAGGTCAAAATTAGGGCAATGTCAAGAAATGAATGGTCAAGATTGAATTATAAGATAATTCAATCAAGGGTCGAAATTAAATGAGATGCCAAAAAATAAGAATTAATTTGGAAGACAACACTGGCACAGAAAAAGAGGTTGCTGGAGAAATTAAATAATAAAATTTATTGTCTCTAGCTAACCAGTAAATAATTAAATAATAAAGATATTATTTAATTATGGAGGAATGTGACAAAAGGAATTATTTTGAATTAAATGATGATTTAATTCAAAATTCCAGAAAGTGGGCTAAATTAAATAAATGAAATTTATTTAATTTATGAGAGGAGAGGCTAATGAATAATTAAATATTTAAAATAATTATTTAATTATAGTGGAAAGTGGACAAAAATTAAATAAATAATAAATAATTTAATTTTAGAAGAAGGTGACTTAATTAGTGACGTAATTAAATAAATAAAATTTATTTATTTAATAATCAAGAAGAAATAAATGACAAAGGGGAATTAAATAAATTTAAGAAATTTATTTAATTAAAGGGAGACCTAGGTAATTAATGACGTATTAGATAAATAAATAACTTTTATTTATTTAATAATCAAGGAGAAATGAATGACAAAGGGGGGATTAAATAAATTAAGAAATTTATTTAATTAAAGGAAGACTTAGATAATTAATGACGTATTAGATAAAAAAACAATATTTATTTATTTAATAATCATGACGAATAAATGACATGAATTAATTAAATAATTATGAATTATTTAATCAATAGTTGAATGTGGACCAAGGACATAATTAAATGACTTAATTATGCTAGGACGAAAGTGGTAAAAATGAAGCTTGCAAGCCTAGGTCATTTTTAGGTGTCTACATTTTGCCCCTCTTTGTCATAATGTCGCTTGTCGCATTGTGACAAAGAAAAAAGAAGCCAAGAATATGCCCCAGCGAGGGTATGAAGTATCATTGCCCCCTCGGGAAATTTTCAAATTTTTAGGCAGGTGCCAGAAAAATTTGCAAAGGGTCCCGATAAATCAATTTAATGACTAGAAAAATAATGGCGCAGTCGGTTTCAGATTCTGACATGTTTAAAGCAACTTACGGGGAGGTTAAAGGTGCGGAAATGAGCCTCCAATATTGACTTTGGGTTAAAAAATGTCATTTTGACCTTATAAACAGGTTGACAAAAGGGTAAAAGTCAATTCACTTTTACTATTCACTTTGCGAAACCTGAGAGCTCAGAGCAAAAGGTGCAGCAGCGACGATGGTTATTCCAGTGTCAGAGCACCGCAGAGAGATCGTGAGGACTTTCAGACAGCTAGAGGGCTCAGGACCGGCGGTACGTACCCTAATCTCACTTTGTCATTTTATCATTTTACGTGTTATTTAATGCTTTCTAGGATAGTGAACGAATGCGCTGTGATGCATATGCGTTCGCATAAGTCACAAATGCCTTCGCGTTCACCGCATTTAATGCGTCGCGACGCAAGTGCAAAGGGAAAACAAGCTGCTCCGGCGGTTTCCACCTCATTTGATATTTCTCGCAACGCAAGTGCTTTATCGAGTCGCATTTGACCGATCGAGTGTCGCAATCACAAAGTTGCGACGCAACTGTTTGTTTGAATGCTGCAAGTGAAAATTTTGTGCCGCATTCGCTATGTTGAAGCGCAAACGCATAATTTCGTGACGCAAATGTCTTTAAGCGACGCACTTGACTTATTGAAACACATTTGATTTTTTGAATGACGCATTTGCGTTTTAGCAATGCAATTGCTTATTTGTGACGCATTTGCCTGTTTTCCTACTTTAACTTGCTTTGATGCTTTCATGCCTTTAGTTATTTTCCATGATGGTCACAGTTGTCCCAAAAGTGCTAATGCAATGTTCGTCTTGTTGCAGAGGCAGCTTGCCCCTATCTACACGAGAGAGAGCAGACCGAGGACCTTTCAGTTTGGCGACCAGTTAGGCCCGTGAGAGCGGCGACGATTGATGAGACTCGGCTTATACTATGCTGCGTTCATGCCCGCCATTTGGGTGAACAGGGGTTTGCTGACGGCGCTGTGCGAGAGATGGCATTCTAAGACCTGTTCCTTTCACCTGCCGACAGGTGAGGCTACCATTACTTTGGAGGATGTCTACCGTATTCTCTGGATTCCAATTCGAGGGGAGCGAATCATGTACGATCCACGCCATGGCGAGCAGACCTTTTGGGCATACTACTAGGATCAGGGTGCCAGACTTGGCATTTAGGGTTACGAGATCCATTGGGATTTCCTGGCGGAGCACTACGGTCTCTTTGATGCATTCCTGGTGACTCTGATTGGTGGCATTTTTGTTCCCGACCGACGAGGACACGGATTTTTGATTGGTTGGGGGGACGTCATGGTCGACATGAGGAGAGATAGGACAGTTTATGCATGGGGTCCTTGTTTGCTGGGGACACTTTATCATCAGTTGCATGACGTTGTATGTAGGAGAGGAGAGAGTATCTCCTGTGGGACCACACTGATGATGATCTGGGCATGGGAGCATATTGCCATATTCTGCCCTCCTATCGACAGACCACAACTAGCCGAGGGGATGTCGTACTCTTACTATTATGCCGGCGCATTGCAGAAGACTCACATGGGTGAGACAGGGTGGTGGCGGCATCGGATTGACACCATGGTGACGTTCATCTGGAGGCCCTACAGGGATTGTGAGGCATGGGATGATGAGGACGAGCATCTGAGTCTCTGCAGGCAGTATCGATATCTTATTGGTAGGACAGTACAGACATCCCTGATTATTGAGATGTACCTACCGTAAAGTGTACTAAGACAGTTCGGGGAGCAGCAGGACATTCCCATGGGGACGACAGAGTATGCCCGATCATCCAGAGAGTATGCATGGGGGCCAGCCATCCCAGTGGCCTTCGCGACGCAGTAGATAGACAGGCTAGTAGCCCAGGCCTGGGGTTGGAGAGGTGGAGTAGCAGATCCAGGTACGACAGCGGCTTATGATCTATGGTGGCAGGCACGCCGACCCGTGCCATTGACAGATCCTGACGGGCCAGCACCGGTTGACAGGCGGTCAGTGATTCCACGAGTGTCGTGGGCCAGACGAGGGGGCAGAGGCAGAGATGGGGGCAGAGGCAAAGGTAGAGGTAGGGGCAGGGATGGAGATGGAGGGAGGGGTGGTGATGGAGGGAGGGACGGAGGCAGGGGTGATGATGGAGGTCGAGGTGGAGACAGAGGCCGTGGTGGAGACGGAGGTCGTGGTGGAGATGATGGTGGAGATGGTAGGAGGCGACAGCAGGATGGACAAGTACCAGGTCGCAGGGTGTGACAGTGCATTGCGAGGGTAGTGTTAGATGCTATGCCCGAGGTTGGTGAGGAGGGGGAGATGGAGGAGCAGCCCAGACAGGAGGCGGAGGGTGAGGGGGGATAGGAGGGGGAGCAGAGGTGGGGGGACATGAGGAGGCGGAGGGGGAGAGACAGGAGGAGGATGTGGCAGGGGAGGAGGAGGCAGAGGTGGCAGGGCAGGAGTATGATGATGATGACGAGAAGGATGAGGCCATAGGTGAGGCAGAGAGACTGTTGAGATGGCAGATGGTGGAGGGTGAGGAGGAGATACCATCCTTAGGTTGGGATGACAAGTGATCAGCGATGGTCGATCTTCAGGAGATTAGGAGGACAGGAACAGTCGGATTGGAGGTAGACCGTGTAGAGTGGGATCAGGCGGTGATCCGCCAGCAAGATGCAGCGAGGTGGGCACAGAGTTTGTGGCTTTATGCACAGGACCCACAGGAGATATGGCCCGGGAGCTTGCTAGGGTGAGTACTAGATTGGGACAGTACAGGACTCTCTATGAGCAGGCAGTGCCGCCAGAGCAGCGAGATCCTACCCTGTCCCGATCACAGACGAGGACAGGTAGTGGGCACAGGTCGGGCAGTGGCAGTGGTACCAGGAGCCATACCAGTGTTGGAGGGTCGACTTCCATAGGACACACATCAGGCCATAGGTCACATCACTCCCGCAGGCATACTCCGAGCCACCATTCGGGGCATAGTCATGGTTCCACTGGTTCAGTATAGAGGTCAGTACAGGGTGAGCCACCAGTGACGGATCCGTCCTCTCAGAGTCCAGCTGCAGTGACTTCACAGGTGCACCATACTGTTACGACGATGCCTTCACTCGCAGTTCCCTCATCCTCACAGGCACAGGCCACTACAGGACCATCCATTGTTTTAGAGCCAGTGACAGGGCCTTAGCCACCACCACATTCTTCACCCCAAGGGGATGATGAGGGCCTACCCTAGGGGCATATTTGTATTTGGACACACTATGTTTATTGTTGAGCTTGCGAGCTCCATTTTTGGGATATCCATTGACTCTTATCCTGTGACATTGTATATTTTTGGGATGGTATTATATGATGATGCAGTTTTGATGTGGCCTAAATGTGTTATGTATTGTTCTATGCATTATGTTATGTATGATGTACGATGCTTAATTTATGATGCCATTTATGTATTATGATGTCTATGTTGTGATTTTTTTGATGCCATGATGATGCAATGTTTATATGATTATTGTAAGTGATGTGCATGATGTTTATGTATATGATGTAATGATGATTATTATGTTAATGATGTGCATGATGTGTTTATGTATATGATGCAATGCCATGTATTATATTATTTAATGCCATGGATGATGTATGTATGGACCTAATGCAATGGATATATCATGTATGCACTTATGTTTTTGAATGACACAGGATATCATCGTAGGATGGACAAGAGAAGATGGCGAGACTGACGAGAGAAGATGGTCAGACGCAAGAGGAGAAGACATGGGACCCACAAGAAGACACAAATCCTTCAAAACTTTATTGTAGGACTTTTTAGTATTTGTTGCTCTTTAATCATCATTGGGCAAACTGTCGTAATGGCCAACAAACACCATGATATGACATAGATCAAGGTGTGCAAGGTCGTACCATTACCTAAGATGAACAGTCACAGACAAGGATGATCATGACTCACACCAGGAGCGTGCTTTCCCCAGTCTTGTCATCATCAACCATAAGCAGAAAAAGACAAGGACAACCCATGAAACGTTGCTGCTTCTCTACATCCTGTTTCTAGGATCTCCTTGAGAAACTAGTGACATGGTTGCCAAAAGACAAAAATAAAGTCTCCTATCATGATATGTCATTGCTTTTCTAAATCCCCACATCAAGACCTCGCTGAGAAGCTAGTAGTCATGTGTGTCAATTGTCATGCTACGTCGCTGCTTCTCTAAATCTTGCTTAGTGGGATCTCGCTGAAAAACTAATAACATGATAAAAGATGAAAAGACAATTGTCAAGTGTTTGTCAAGTGCATCTGGATATCCATTGTTCCGATGCCAAGGTGTCATGTTTGATGATGTCAAGATGTCCGAATGTTTAAAGTTTTGATGACCTTGAAAATGTCGAGACTTGGTGAATTCAGGAAGGACACATCCTGAATGATGCCGAATGTCGGGAGGATTTGATCCCTAATGGTCGTAAGGGGTCCCTCAAAATAATGACGATGCCTAGGAAGGACACATCCTAACGCATAAATGACAGAGTTGGTTCCTCAGAAGGACTCATCTGAAGAACACTAATGTCGAGAAGAGTGATCCTTAGATGTCAAGAGGATCGCTCAAAAGGCCGAATGATGATGACGACGCCTAGGAAGGACACATCCTAGTGCGTAAATGATAGAGGTTATCTTTCAGAAGGACTCATCTGAAGACTAACCAAAATTTGACAGTTTGACTGGTTATAATAATGATTTGACTTGTTTTGACTGAGGTTGACTTGTGTTTGACTATATGCCAATATTGCCTTGATGATGTGAGATTGCACTGATGAGATTGTTATGCCAAATAACATGATTGTTTTACTCTGGTTTTAGGAGTTTTCCCCATATGGAGAAATAGTTGAAGACTTCTGACGTGTGTGCCAGTGTAGTGCCATGAACCCTAATGGACTGACCTAGTGCGGCCTCGGGGGCTCATCGATAGATGGCCTTGCCTACGTCATACACTTAGAGACCTCGTAGTTCGACACAACCGATGGCGTTGTCTTGATGACCAAAGATTGTGCCATGATTTATTTTGAAAAACCTAATAGGACTGACCTAATGTCTCAGGGACTCAAGTATGAGTCTTGCCTATGTAGCAAATGCACAGAGACAACGTAGTTCGGACAATGACATGGGTTTATTGACTTGATTGACTTAGACCAGAGATGACAGTGCACTTGTGTGCCTTGCGCAGTCTAATGTGTTGCTGATTTTCTTTAGGACGTTTTACGATGTTTAGATCTTTTCTGAGGCCATTTTGCAATGTTTTTGGTCTTTTTTCAGGACATTTTATGATGTTTTTGGTCTTTTTTCAGGACATTTTACAATGTTTTTGGTCTTTTTTCAGGACATTTTATGATGTTTTTGTCTTTTTTCAGGACATTTTGCAATGTTTTTGGTCTTTTTTCAGGACATTTTGCAATGTTTTTGGTCTTTTTTAGGACATTTTATGATGTTTTTATCTTTTTTCAGGACATTTTGCAATGTTTTTGATCTCACGTGTCATCCACTGCAGTCGCATGATAAACATTTTTCCCCCAGTTAGGTCTAAGACTTAGCCGTTGGAAAGGAACATGGATGGGATGTCACTGACTTACTAGATAGACATTTGTCAGAACATGATGTCAATCGGTCATCCACTATGATAGGAAGGGTAGGATGTGATGGTGATTTGTGGAAATGCCTTTCATCCTAGACAAAGTTTAGACAAAGTGACAATAGATGGTAGAGAAATAATTGATTACGCATGGCGCCTGTTTGCCAGGTTTTCACCATGGTACTTGTCCAAAGCACCTGTTTGCCAGGTTTTCACTATTTGGACGAATTATTTCTTTTTACTATTTTTATGATTTTTTTGATTTTTTTGGTATCACCAAGACGCCTATTTGCCAGGTTTTCATCAAGGTGACGATTTTTTTCATTTTTCAATTTTTTTTTGTATTTTAGGGCCCTTAGCTTTGTCCTCCGATGCTATGCATAGAACTTTCAGAGGTGTAAACTGTTGATGGGCTCAGTCAACTATTCCCTGTCTGGTGTTGCCAGTTGATATGCTCCAGAACCAAAAGAAGATATGATAATAGATGGACCTAGCCAATTTGGTTCAAATTTTCCTAGCTTTTCTCTTTTTGCTTGGTTCTTAGGGTTCTGCATGAGAACCAGGTCGCCAATGTCGAACTTTCTGACCATAACCTTTTTATTGTAGCTGCGACAAAGGCGGTTTTGATACGCTTGCAGGTGATTCAGTGAGTTTTGTCTTCTCTCGTCCAACATTTCCAGCTCATGCAGTCATGATTGTCGGTATTCCTCTTCATTAGTTAGACCCTTCAAAGAGACCCGTAGCAAAGGAATTTTGACCTCAATGGGTAAGATGGCTTCCGCACCAAAAACCAGGGCGAACGGGGTAGCTCCTGTAGGCGTACGGATGCTAGTTCGGTAAGCCCACAGAGCAGGGTTAAGTTGTATGTGCCAATCGCAGCCAGCGTCATTGACAGTATTTTTAAGGATCTTGATAATGGTTTTATTTGACGCCTTAGCTTGGCCGTTTCCTTGGGGGTAGTATGGGGATGAAAAGTGGTTGGATATGAAATGGCTCACATAACTCACGTACGTCTTGGTTTTTGAATGGACGTCCGTTGTCAGTGATGATGGACTGTGGGAGACCATACCGGCAAATGATGTAGTTGAGGATGAACTTTGATATTTGTTTGCCAGTAATGTATGTCAACGGAATGGATTTGATCCACTTTGTGAAATACTCAGTGGCAGTGATAATGAATTTATGGCCGTTGGAGGAGGTTGGATGAATCTTACCCACGAGGTCAAGCCCCCATTGAGCGAAGGGCCACGGAGAAGTGATTGGCCAAAGTTCTTGTGCTGGAGCATGGACCAAATCACTATGGATCTGACACTTTCGACAGGTCCTGACATATTCTAGTGCATCTTTTTCCATTGTTGGCCAATAATATCCAAGTCTCGTTAGTTTCTTAGCCAGAGTAGGACTGCTCGAATGAGATCTGCATATACCATCATGTACTTCTCATAAGGTCGTACATGCTTCATCGGTGTTAAGACATCTAAGGAGGGTATTGTCGAAACTATGGCGGTATAGGGTGTCACTGATAATGGCATACCTTGCGGATTTCCTAATGAAGGACTTTCTTTGGTTATTGGATAGGTTCGATGGAAGGGTGTGAGTCTTTAGATAGTCATAAATGTCTTGATACCAAGGAGAGTTGGGACCAACAAGTTCACAAACCATTTTTGACTCTAGGATATCATATGCTGGTATCAATAGTTGTTCTACTAGGAACTCAAATTGTGACACATTTTTTGGGATGTCCAAGAGAGAACTAATAGTAGCCATTGCGTCAGCTGCCTTATTCTGTACCCTAGGGATTTGTTCAAAAGACACTGATTGGAAGTATGTTAGGAAACTGTCCACCATCCTCTTGTACGGAAGCAACTTCTCATCCTTTGTTTCATAGTCACCATTCACTTGATTGATTACTAGCTGGGAATCCCCGAATACAAGCAATGTCTGAATTTTCCATTTGATTTCCAACTTGAGACCTGTAACCAATGCTTCGTATTCAGCAATGTTATTTGTACAAGGGAAAGCGATTCGAAAAGACTTAGGAATTGAATCCCCTTGTGGTGTGATGAAAAAGATTCCAGCGCCTGAGCCATGGCCAGTGTGGGACCCATCAAAGTATAGCTTCCATGGTGTTGCTGGTTCTGTATGAAAAATGGACTCGTCAGGAAAATCAGTTACCAACGGATGAGAGGCTTGCATTGGCGCATCTTCCAGTTGATCTGCTATTACTTGCCCTTTTATTGCCTCGCGTTCAACATACTGTATGTCGTACTCACTTAGGATCATGACCCATTTTTCCAATCGTCCTATTAATGATGCTCGACTTAATAGATATTTCAATGGGTCAATCTTGGCAACCAGGTGTGTCTGATGATTGAGCATATAATGCCTTAGTTTTTGAGCTGCAAAGACAACTGTGAGACATGCACGTTTAATGTATGTGTAATTCAACTCATAACCTATCAGTGTGTGACTGATGTAGTAGATTGCTCTTTCTTTCTCTTCATGATCATTTTGAGCCAGTAATTCCCCCAGTGTTGAACTAGTGGTCGAGATGTATAGAATTAGTGGCTTTCCATGAATAGGCGACATGAGGACTGGTGTTGACAGTAGGTAATCTTTGATTTGTTGGAAGGCCTATTGACATTTATCCATCCATACAAAGGGGACACCTTTGCGTAACAAATACTGGAATGGGTGGCACTTATCTGCCAATTAAGCTATGAAGCGGCGAATAGATTGCACTCTGCCTTGCAGGGTTCTGAGTTCACTGATTCCTTTAGGTGGGGGCATGTCGATGATTGCTTTGAATTTTTCCAAATCAACCTCTATGCCTCTTCGGGAGACAATGTATCCCAACAGTTTTCCTGATGTGACCCCAAAAACACACTTCTTGGGGTTTAGTCGAACTTTGTACTCCTCCAGTCTCTTGAAAATTTTGTCGAGTACCTTCAAATGATCTTTCCTAGTTGTCGATTTGGCCAATAAGTCATCTACATAGTCCTCCATTATATTGTGCATCATTTCATGGAAGATCGTGGTCATAGCCCTTTGATATGTGGCACCCGCATTTTTGAGACCGAAAGGCATGACATTCCAACAGTATGTACCCCATGGGCAAGTAAATGTTGTTTTGTGTTGGTCCTCAGGAGCAATGCGGATTTGATTATTAGCAGAGAAACCATCCATGAGGGATAGCATCTCGTGTCCTGCTGTAAGGTCCACTATGATGTCAATGTTTGGTAAAGGAAAGTCATCCTTTGGACATGCTTTGTTTAGGTCCCGAAAATCTGTACATACCTGAATTAGTCCATTTGGCTTTATCACTGGCACTAGGTTGGAAATCCATTCAGCATAATCTATAGACCTTATGAATCGGGCATCTAATAATTTCTTTAACTCGGCCTTAACCAATAGAGCAACTTGAGGGTGCATTTTGTGCAACTTCTGCTTGACTGGTTTAGCATTGGGTACTAGTGGCAGATGATGTAGAACTAGTTCGGGGTCTAATCCTGGCATGTCAGTGTAGGACCATGCAAAGTTTACTTTCCATTCTGCAAATAATTTATGAAAGTCCGGTCTCTCTTCATCTGTCAATGATGCTGCAAATAGGACCATCTTGGGGTCTTCTGGAGTTGAAATGTTATCCTCTATGGTGTCCTCAACAAGCATGGCCGATTTTTCCTGTTGCACGAGGAGAAAGTCTAGTCCTCCATCTTTGGGCACCTCAGAGAGGTTTTCACCCGCAGATACGTCCTTTGTTTTTACTATTTTATTGTCAAGAGGTGCCTTTCAATTTTCACCTAGAGACATTTCATTTTTTACTTTATTTTTGTTTTTGCGACAAGAGGACTGGACAATATCACCGAAGTATGCCGTGCAGTCTAAATCAATAGCAAATCCGGATTTGTGGTCCCCACTTGGTATGCCTTCTCGTAATCCCACGAATTCGGCAATGGCTTCATCATTTTGGAATGTATCTAGAACTGGCGGTCCTTGTTGGTCCCAATCAACTAGTTTAGGGTAGACTAATGAAATGCCATCGTCAAGGCTAGTGAATTCAGGTGATGATGCCGATAGCATACAAATGGATTCATTGATGTTATAGATGAGGTTATCATCGTCCAACTCGACATCGGAATCTATCTAGTATTCGCCTTCACTAGTGTCATATTTGTTGTCATAATAAGGGGTGAAGGTTTGAGAGCCCTGGCTATCAATGTCATCTAATACTTTAGATAGATTGGACTGAGGGGGTTCAGATGGTGGTTGTTGCATGTCATGAGAAGTGTTAGTGGGATTTTGACTGTTTAGTGCCTGCTCAATTTTGAATGTTTTCCAAAATTGTTGTTCAGAGGTCAATTCCCCTGGTTCGACAAACAAATCATCAAGACAACAGTCACTTAGGGATCGTTCGGAGCCAAATTCCCACTCGTGGGAGTCTGTTTCGGTTAGGGATTCCCTAGTAGTCTCAAAACTTTCAGAAGCATGTACTCGCTCACTGGAAAGTCCAGAGGTACGTCGATCGCCATTGTCGAGTGATCCAAACCCTAATCCAAGATACTTCAGAGTTTGGAATGTTTCTATGGGTTCCCTTTGACCAGTTTTATTTTTTCCAAGGCCACTAGTACCATCGTAGCCTTTAGCTTTCATAATGTTGTAACCCTTGCCATATTTCTGAACTGGTAATGGGGGTAGTGCGACTGTATCCTTATAGATCCATCCTGTGATGTCAGCAAGGTCTTCATCATTCATGTCTCCCCATTTAATGAAAACTGTATTCAATGGAACTTTGAATGTTTCTTGCGGTTCCATTCTGAAATATGGTCGACCATATATCTTTGGAGGAGTGGGTATGGTAGTTATGATGTATGTTGTATTTAGCTTGAACTCTCCACAGCCTAGGTCCTGGATTTTGTCAATTTCCTCAGTCTTAAGGCTGGTGGAAGGTGGTGTTATGACAGAAGACGTGGATGAAGTGGGTGTGGAGGGTGGCATGAGTGTGGAAGAATCGACATATTTGGACGAGGAGCCAAGTGCTTCTCGGTTAATAGGTACTTGTTTTTCAGAGATACCCCTTAAATTGGTACAATATTGGAAAGGGTCGGGGTCTTCGTATATGGTTACTTCTATACCATCAAAAGGAAACTTGAGGCATTGATGGTATGTCGACGAAACGGATTTTAAGGCGTGGATCCATGGGCGGCCAAGTAAGATGTTGTATGGTAGTTCCAAATCTAGGACCTGGCAAGTTGTGTCAACAATGAGTGGTCCCACTCTGATAGAGAGAGAGAGATAACACCTCACGAAGAGCATTCCTCGTCATCATATGCTTTGATCACTATGCATTTCGTTGGGTCTATGCATGCATCAGAGAATCCAAGAGCCTTAACCAGTTTAAGGGAGCATATATTCAACCCTGCTCCGCCATCTATTAAAACCCGTCTAACCTTGTGCTTGTGGACAAAAACTTCTATGTGTAACACATCATTGTGGTTGGTTTTAGATGATGAGTAATCATGATCTGAGAAGGTGACATGGTGTGGCGTGGTGAGATATCCCACCATAGTTTCAAACTGATTGACATCAATGTCCTTCAGGACCGACGACTCTAAGAGAGTTTTATCTAGGATTTCTTTGTGTGCAGGAGAGATACGAAGCAACTCAAGGATAGATATTTGCTCCGGAGTCTTTCCTAGTTGGTCAATGAGATTGAATTGACTTTTGGGTTTCCACTGTTGTGGGGTTGAGACAGGTTTTGGTTGTTTAACAGATGAAGCTGGTTGTGATTGCTTAGTAGATGGGCCTGCTATAATGATCTTGGCTTGTCTAGGGGGAGGTGGACCAGCTATAGTGACCTTGCCACTTCGCGTAGTAGCATTGCACTGTGGTGCTCTCTTGATCGTAATAGTGTTGATGTACTCATCGTTTGTTCTAACATTATTTATTATTGGTCCACCAGCGTAATCATACTTGACTCGGGCGAAGTTAGCTTGGTTCTGTGAACCTAAAGTGGAAGCATTATGGGGACCATGATCCTGCAGTGGATTCTTATGGATAGTATGATCTGAGTTGGAATTGAATTGTGATCCATCTACTTCGATGGTGCAATTTTCAATAAGGTCTTGGATTACGTTTTTCAGTTGTCGACAGTTGGAGGTTGTATGCCCTTTGACTCGATGGTATTCGCAAATTGCATTGTCATCCCACCATGCTGGTTTGAATTGTCTTGGGTCATAAGGTTTTATTTCTGGAAGTGTGATGACCCCATGTTGGATGCATTTCTTTAGGACATCTGCAATGGGTTCACCTAAATTGGTGTATGTGCGACCCCTAGGGAATTGTCTTGGTTGACGATATTGTGCTTGACTGTTTTGACCGTTTTGACTGTTTGAAGGCGTATTAGGGGGAGGTGTCGATGTCGTTGTTGGTCTACTTTGTTGTTGCACCCCTTTCAAAGCCAATATGGGACTTGCAGTCTTAGCGTCTACAACACCATCATTTGTAACATGTTTATTCTTGACCCAATATTTGTTTTTGTCAGCGGGTGGGTTGGTGTTTGTGTTTTTGGAACCATACCTTAGTTCTCCCTTTGCGATAAGGGCTTTCTCAATTTGGACCCCCTTTTCCACTAATTCTGTGAAGGTTGTGCAACAATGTATTTGCAATGCGAATTTGAGGGGCCCTAGAAGTGTTTGGAAAAACATGTCAACCTTTTCCCTTTCAGGAATGTCAATGTGACATCGACTAGCGAGGCTTCTCCATTTTTGAAAGAATGGGATAAATGTCTCACTCGACTCTTCTTGTGTGAGATTACACAAGCTAGTGATGGAGGTGTCCATGTCAATATTGTATGCGTAATTTTTTATGAACCTTATTTTGAGCTCATCCCATGTCTGGATATCTTTTTGCGTTGAAAACCATTCAAGGGCTTGACCTGCCAAACTTTTGGAAAAAGTCTCATCAAGTATGTGGGTTCGTAGGCAATATCCATACAGTTAGTTGCGAATTCGCGAAGATGTTCAATGGGATTTGTCTTGCCTTTATATTTAGTGAATTTGGGTGACACATATCCTGGCGGAAATGCGGGCATACGTAAGTTTGTGTCGAATGTGTATACATCCAGATCATATGATATTTCAGATTTCCCGCCTGTGATAAACATGTTTTGCATTTTCTTATCCATATCCCGCACTGTTGCTTTGAGTTCTTCTATGGTAGGGTAATTTACATTTCCATATGTTGGATTGCCTGGTACACCATGTGTTTCCGCATGAGTATAGGTGTATTGTGGCGGTACAGGTTGTTGCAGTACATATGACGTGTGTTGTTGGTATTGGAAGTTGTGATTAGGTGCATGTTGATGACTGTGAACGTTGGATGAGTATGTTGGAATGTGTCCCCCAGCTATGTGTGTCGTTATTTGGGGGATGTTGTGACCATGAATGTTATGATGTATTAACGATGTCATGGGTTGAGTTATTTGGCCACTTTGTGTGAATTGTTGATTTTGCACAAGGGGAACATTGGTATTTGCACCTTGGGAGGTAATGACGTTTGAGTGTGTTGTCGTGTTAACATTTTGTTGTTGTCCTTCTATAAAGATACGTCCTATGGCTCCTCCCAAAGGATGTTGTGAATTACTACTGAACGATTTTGTTGAGGTTGTGTTCATGGTAGTAGATGTAGTTGTCAAGGGGGAGTTGTGATGACTTGATGATGCCCCCATGGTATTTGTTGTTGCGATAATAGGAGGATTGGAATAATTTTCCGAAGGTGTCAAGGAGCCAAGAGTGGTTGTATTTAATTTGGGTAGTGTTGTGGATGTTGTGGCTGATTGTGATCCCCCAATAGATGTAGTGTTTATTGTATTGGAGATGTTTGGGATGTTGGGTGTGGTATGTAGTGTCGTCATGGTGTCAAAAGGGATGTTGCTTGTAGTATTTGGGACTTGACCACTGTGTGAGATGCTATGAACATTGTTGGCATTAGGGTCATGTAACATGTTAATGTCAAATCCTGGTGGTAACTTAGCTCCTTCACTCAAGAGCATAGCTACGAATCTATCTCTGTTGTGATGTGCTATTGTTTTAGCCAATTGATAGACCTCTGGGTCTTGTGTCAATGCTTCTATGTGTTCCTGAAGTAGTTGACCATTTTCATCTCTTTGCAAGTAGAGTTCGAATGAGTTGTTAGATAAGGATTGTGTTATCACTGGAGGTTGATTGTCTAGATTGGTAAAGGGATCATTCACGGTCTAGTTTGATTCATGTGGAGGACTGTTGGGATCTTTTCCAAAGTTTTCCATTTATCTCTTGTGCTTTTGAAGTCTGGTTTCGACCATAAATGAGATTGCTCAAAGGGGAATAACCACTGAATGCAAGTATGACCCTATGTGATGTTTAAAGTTCAAAATGAGGACTAAAATGACTTGTTTTTGGATTTTTGAGAATAAGGTATGCAATATGTATGCAATGTAAGACAAGGCTATCTAAGCACTTCTAAGTTTGTTCTTTGTTTTTGATTTGGACTGGTAAAGGACTTTGTTGTTAATGACAAGTTGACAAGATGACTAGTGAGTCTTCCTAACTAGACTTTTGAGTTGGAAGAAATCTCACAAAAGAGGACAATGACTAAAAGGATGTTTTGATAACTTGGTCCAAAAGGGTCTAATTTCGAAAACAATGATTTTGCCAAGGGGTGCTTAAGATTTGCCTACTCCTAAGTATGTAAAATGTGAACCTAAGGATAGTCTAATGTTGAATGTATGCAAATACAAGGGATGATGTATGAAACCTAAGGTGACTAATGCAAGCTAAGAGACAAGACTTTGAGAAATTTCAAATTAGCTTTTTGACAAAATCCTCTTGATGACAAAGTTTGATAGGTGGTTGACAGTTTGGAGACCTCAGGTTTCGGCTGTGAAGCTGAAAGTTTTGACAGGAAAATGCGACACAGTTTTGCAGTTGCGGCTTTTTGACTATCAGATGCGACTCAGTTTATCATATGTGGCTTTTAGATTGACAACTGCGTCACGACGCCTACAGATGCGTTGTTCTAAGTTTCAGATGTGGCTTATCAGAGCAGTTGCATTACAGAATGTCAGTTGCGGTTTAGTTTTTTTTTTGCTTGCAACTTTTTGACAGTCAGATGTGACTCAGTTTTATCATATGTGGCTTTCAGATTGACAAATGCATCGCGACACCTACAGATGCGTTGTTCTAAGTTTCAGATGTAGTTTATCAAAGCAGTTGCAGTTTATCAAAGTAGTTGCGGTTTATCAGAGCAGTTTTGTTTCAAAATAATTTTCATGGTATTTTGATGGAAGTTTTTGATCTATTTGATGAATGTTTTGTTTGGACTGTGACAAAACCAGAATGCACTTGACAAACACAGCATTTTAAGGGGTAACCAAACACACATGAGATAAGCACAATCCTAAAAAGGCCACTAGGCCACGGGTTTGTATACTTTATATAGCCCACCAGTTATACCCTGGATTGGTGATGAACACCTTTCCTTCTCGAGAGCGGATAGCTTAGAATTTTGGTGGCATTGGCTCCCCTCCATGGCTCATTAACGTCATTCGAGCACACCAAATTTGGATTCATTGGGTAGTGACATCCCAAGAATTGCTATCTCGGGGATCAATAGTGACTAATCTTCGTGCATGATACATATCAATATGCACCAATAGAACGGTTGGACACTAAGACAAGAGGTTTTAATTTAGGCATTCCGTTCGTGGGTGTGATCCATGCGCGAGAGTCCCCTTTCGGATCCATCTCGTCGGAACCACGATCGTGATTCTTGGGCTTTCCCCAAGAACCCACTTTTCTATACCGGCTGGAAGTCCCTCGGTGTCAGGGTGCTACCGGTCTGAGTCGTCCTGGGGTGAGTACTTTTTCCCACTAGAACAGGCCCAAGTTCTAGAGTCGGTAACCATTTCTCTTACACTCAGGATCACACGAATGCACAAGGGGAGAGGATACTCCGATATACCGAATCATGAAGGGTAAAATAACAGAAAAGAATGGGTCTGGTTTTCTGATCACAAGGTTTTCACCAAGTGAGAGCATACTCACCTACCACTCCACAAGCACAATCAAGCATGAAAGACATGATTCTTTTTATAAGCACCAAATTCAAATGTTTGCTAATCTAGAAATAAACAAGCAGAATGTTTGGTTTTTCCTTCTTTAACATGCGAATCTGCAAACAATGAATATTAGTAGTCTTCTATGTAATGGTCTTGGACACACGAAAAAGGATCGCCACATGCTACAAGAAAATATTAGTGACACAAAAGATCTAATCTGGTTAACATGCAGGAAAAAAACATAGAAAAAGACAGAGAACCAGAAACCCAGTAAACAGAAAAATCCAAAATTCGACAATTAAAACCTCAAAAACTAACAGAAAAAATTTACCAGGCAAATGCGGCGTGGTATTACTAGACAGATGCGGCGCGGCATAGCGAATGTGTCGTTTGAGTCTGCAAATGTGTCTTGGAATATCAAATGCGTCTCTGTAATTGGTAGTTGCAGTTTGTCAGAACGGTTGCATTAATTAAATTATAAGATAATTCAATCAAGGGTCAAAATTAAATGAGATGCCAAAAAATAAGAATTAATTTGGAAGACAAGACTGGCACAGAAAAAGAGGTTGCTAGAGAAATTAAGTAATAAAATTTATTTTCTCTAGCTGACAAGTAAATAATTAAATAATAAAGATATTATTTAATTATGGAGGAATGTGACAAAAGGAATTATTTTGAATTAAATGATGATTTAATTCAAAATTCCAGAAAGTGGGCTAAATTAAATAAATGAAATTTATTTAATTTATGAGAGGAGAGGCTAATGAATAATTAAATATTTAAAATAATTATTTAATTATAGTGGAAAGTGGACAAAAATTAAATAAATAATAAATAATTTAATTTTAGAAGAAGGGGACTTAATTAGTGACGTAATTAAATAAATAAAATTTATTTATTTAATAATCAAGAAGAAATAAATGACAAAGGGGAATTAAATAAATTTAAGAAATTTATTTAATTAAAGGGAGACCTAGGTAATTAATGACATATTAGATAAATAAATAACATTTATTTATTTAATAATCAAGGAGAAATGAATGACAAAGGGGGGATTAAATAAATTAAGAAATTTATTTAATTAAAGGAAGACTTAGATAATTAATGACGTATTAGATAAATAAACAATATTTATTTATTTAATAATCATGACGAATAAATGACATGAATTAATTAAATAATTATGAATTATTTAATCAATAGTCGAATGTGGACCAAGGACATAATTAAATGACTTAATTATGCTAGGACGAAAGTGGTAAAAATGAAGCTTGCAGGCCTAGGTCATTTTTAGGTGTCTACATTCCCCATGATCAAACCTTGTATTTATCCTCTTAGAGATGTTAATCATGATGTCCCCTAAGAGTAAGACCTCGCATGAACTAAGAAAAATCCCTTTGAACATCTCTCTTTCTTGTTGAATTCTCCTTTTTTTCCCTATTAAATTCATGGAGGTATGGCTTTGATATGGACTTCTTGGGGCTCACCTAATGAACACCTGGCTTCACTAGCCCTTGTGAGCACGTATTTTTCTTTTTGTATTTTATTAAAGTCATGGAGGTATAGCTATGATATGGTCCCCTGGGGCTCACCTAGTGGAAACCTAGCTCCCACTAGCCCTTGTGAGCAAGTGTTTTGTTTGCATAGTGGACAATGCGTTCAAATTTTAAACTTTTTTGAACAAATATCTTAGACCTGGTCCATCATGTTGGATGCCCAGTCAAAGCTTGATCTATTGTTGTGTCCTTTCTTTTCACTTTTCTTTTTCCTTTTTCTTGTCCTTGATGGTGTATGTTTGTGATCTGGTTATGGCTTCATATATAATCTATGTTTTTGTTCCTTTCCTCTATTGGTTTGTCATAGGATCTTGATCCTAGGGGCTTGATCATCCCTCTCGATTATTTGCATCCTATCTTACTAATATTTGTACATTTGAACCCCTCTTGATTGGGTGGTTGGTTACTTTAGTGTGATTTTGAAGCAATTTCATCCTCACACTAAAGTAGGGGCTAAATGTAGTGTATTAAAATGCATAGCCTTTCATTTTCACACTTTTTTGGGCCTGCCTTCCTTTATTTATACTTGTTTATGGCTTAGTTGGTCCTATTTTGCATTCAAAATCCTGGTGAATTATATGTTTTTCTAGCTAATCCTGAAATTATCAAATGCATAAATGATAATTTAATGATTCCATCAGAGTGTCCCTAATTTTTGGGTCAAGACTAAAACACCACCTAGGGCATCTTTGTCTACCAGAGGTCTTGAGACCCTAATTTTGAGACATCTTAATCCGGCCCCTTTTTCATGTCTGTGCCCCAAGTGTTTAGGACTTGGGACTAAGATGCCACCTCAGGCATCTTAATCCTCGAGCCTTTTTCAAGATTTCATTTAAAATTCTAGTTTTATTTAGCCTCCTTTATTTAATGAATTCATATGTTGGCTTGGTGTGATGTAATTTTAGGATTTTAAGCATAAGTATAAATATAAGATTCCTAATATCAAATTGTGTTCAAAAGAGAATTCAAGTGTAGTTCTTCAAGCATTTGGAGCCACCATCAAGATTTAAGCATTTGGAGCCACCATCAAGATTCAAGCATTTGGAGCCACCATCAAGATTCAAGCATCATATCAATGATATTTTTGTATCATGTTTGTTAGTGTGCTAACATTTGTGATGTGAGGTTTATGATTCAGGCAACTATTTCAAGCAAGATCTATATCCTTCAAGCAAGAGTCAAGAACCACATCCATTGTAGCCATTTCAAGCATGATTACATAATTTAGAACTAGGGTTTGGTTAGTTGTAGGATTGCATGTTGTTCATTTATCATTTCCCTTAATTATTTCTATTTCATTTCATGGTTTAATTACCAACATGGGGTTTGACCAAAGCAAATCCCTATTCACTAACAATGAACAAGTTTTTTTCAATCTTGCATGTTTGTGATTACATATCTATGTTGAAGTTTTGAAGATCACTTGGAGTGAAAAGTTGTAAACTTTGCAAAGTCTCATTACAAAACTCTTCATAGAAACTCACCTACAAGCTGAATTCAGAAGTTTCAGAACCTGATATCAGAAAAGAAGGAAGTGCAGGCCTTAGACCTTAGGACCACACTCAAAAATTTCAGAATGACATTGATACACCACCTTGGGTGTCTTAGTCCTTCCAGACATATTATTTAGAGATAAAAAATATTGCATCTTAATTAGAGACCCATATTGCATCTTCATTTTTGCATAATAATTCTCCCTAAGTTTTTACTTAAGGGAAGGTGAACTAGTGTATTAAGTATAATTTAGGGATAATTACCGTAGTGGTTTTATTTCTTGTATCAGGTATTTGTTTACCCATTTGATATTTTCATGGCTTTAAAATATTGAATAATACGTAATTTATTCATCTCATTTTTATTGACTCTTTTATGGTGAAATGGCCTTGTGTTGCCTCTCTCATTTTTTGTGAAGGTTTTCATTGTAGATGGTGCTCCTAGGAGGTGGATGACACCAATAATAATGAATGGGACACCATATAGAAATAATTCCTAGAAAATTTTAATCACTAGAAGTACCCACCAAAGGAGTATGTAAACTTAGAGAACTCACACAAAATGAAGATGACACAATTACAAAATGTGATAAGAGATTCAAATAAATAAATAGGAGATTAGAAGAATGGTTATCTAAAAACAAAAAAATTGAGTGATTCATATTTGGAGTTATATAAGAAATTAGAATGTCCTTATATGGATGAGACATCAATACATATCTAGAAGTGGTAACTTTGGCTGGTTGAATAGAGAACCAATATTTGTAGGAACTTGAGAAGGGGAAAGAAAAAAAAGAAATAAAAAAGTTAAGATTGAAAGTTGAACAACTAAGAATCCAAAAGGAGATTATGAAAAAAAAAAGTCATATTTCCCCACAAAGCCAACATATTGAGCTCTAGAAGGCCACTTATAAAATGAACACCCAAAATAAATAGGATAAATGAAGTAAAATTCATTAAGGGTGGATCAAAGGGCACTAATTAAGAATATTAACTCTGTCTATTGCAGAGTCTATGGTGAATGGAAAGAACATGAAAAAAAAAAATCCATCTCAACTATTTCAATTAAGAGAGGACCCAAACCTAGGAAACTATAATCAGGAAATAGGGATGTTATATGTAAAAGGTTTGGTAGAGATGTCACTTAATCGACAAGACAATAGATACAAAGTACACCTTTGTGGAAAAACTAGAGAAATATAAATGCTCTATAGAATTAACAAAATCAAGGATCATATACTAATAAAGGCTAAGGTAGAGGGAGTAAAAGGCAAATAAATGCCACTTGCTCCAATTGCAGCAAGTAGGGTCACTTCACAACTAAATTTCAAGGAGATAAGAAGAAGTAATGTAGATTTTATGGAAGTACTATGCATGATATATTCAATTTTGACAAAGACCAAATATATTACAAGAATGCAGCACTACAATCTAGAAGTGATGAACTTCAAAAATTAAATCCATCTAGAGAAGAAAGATTCCTAAGAAAAATACCAAAGGAACCAGATCAAACAACTAGGAGATGTTAAAAAGTAGGGCAGGTGGAATTTGAGACTATTAAGACTAGTACATCTAGAGAAGGCTATTGCACCCACATAAAATCTTGAAACAAAAAGGAAAATAAGGTAGTAGTGGTTTCCAAAAATAGAAAGAATACCATAAATGAAAGAAATATAACTATTGAGGAATAAAGTGCTATAGATGAAGAATAATTCCATCCAACCAAAAGACATAATGACCAGATAATAGAGAAAAAAAAAGAAAATTTTCACTAAATAACAACATAAAGAAATAAAACAAAAAGACTACTCCTAACAAGAGGTGGGAATATTAAAGAAACTTATAAAAATGTCAAAAAACTCTACGCTATTGAAGAAATTAAAACAAATTTGAAAATACTAGAAAAAACAACAATATCAATCACCATAGATTATAAAAATAAAAAATAATGATAAATAAAGGAAAACAAGAACCATTATTATTAATCTTAGCATAAATCATAATAAACATAAAAATGTGATGGTAGATTTAGGAGATAATATAAGTATGCTTCCTAAAAGAGTATGGGAACACCTAGGGAAACCTAAAATTGAACAAGAACCCTATAACATTAGCCTAGTAGATTGTTCTAAGATGAAAAGCTTAGGACTTGGATATATGTAGAAGAAAGTGTGATGGGAGTAAAAAAAATTATAGGATTTGAGGTAGTTTCTATCAAAGAAACTTTTGATTCATTTAATACATTATTGAAACTAAGGTGGTTTGTCAACACAAATGGGATCATAGACTTAAGAAAGGAAAAAATATGTTTTTTGATGAAAATAAAATAGTCCACATCCCTCTGGGGAAACATCTAGATGAATCATACATAGAGGAAGTACACAAAGAAGAATATCATAACCTTGACAATAAAAACATTTATACAATTTCAAAATTACCACAAAATGACACTTTTGAACAAACCAAACTCGAAAAGGGAGGTAAAAATAGAAATCAATTCTTTCACCATAGAAAATGAAGAGGTTTTGGATGCATGGATGAAAGAAGAGGGTATGTACAGGATCATCATGGAAAAAACAGGCCCTTAAGTGGCAAAAAATTTAGAAAAATCAGGTTAGGCAACTTGACATAAAAATTTGAATAAGTTGTCTATATTATTTTAAAAATATGTAAGAATAGAATATGCAGCAAATTTAATGTAGTTTCTAAACTACTAGGTTTATTTTTTTTTAAATGTATTTGGTTAAAATTTGAAATTTCAATGCAATACTTCTTAAATTTCATGGAAAAAATAAGAAGTAGGTTTATGTCTAACCACAATAAAATGATAATATTTTTTTATAATATTTATAATATTTTAGATATAGGTAGAGTACTCATGTTCTGATGTGATGCATATATTTTTATAATTTTTTTCCAAGTAAATAATTAATTATGATTTTTTTATTACAACTTTTAAAAAATATAAAAAACTCGTATGCCTGACCACCTTAACTTGGTCAAAACATAATTTTTTTTTTTTTAAATCCTATAATATGTGAAGTATATATTGTGATGCATGTTTTAGATTCAAAAAATGTGATAACATTTGAAAGCTATAGACGTTTTTCAATCAGCCTATCAATCAGGACTTTAGTCATAATTCAAATAGAAAATGAATAATAATAATTTATTAAATTCAAAGTAAAGCATAATTTATATTGGTGAAAAGCTGAGAATATCCTTTAAAAACCATTTTTGTTTCATCAATTTTGGGTTAAAAAAAAATTGTTGGCCACATACCCTACACATACCCATCATATTGCCACTTTTTGGCCCATCATGATCCTGCACATACCCAAGAACCAAAAATTAACTCCCTAAGGATTAATAGATTACAAAGGATATTTATGATAAGAAGGATACCAAAGGTTTTTCTACACTCTACCACAAATACAAATAATGCAACATAGAATTCTTGTGGTAACTTTGGAGAATATGAATATAAAATAGCTAGAAAATGACACCAAATAAATCACATATCATAGTGAAGTTTTCATATCAAACTCACTAAGTATTCAAGCATAGGAGGCCTACTATCATATATTACACAAATATAATTATTATTCAATGAAGAGGAGCTAAGGCTTGACATATGACAACACACACTTATTTGAAACACTAGAAGATGATGCAATACACACAAGGATAATATAACGAAATGTGATATATTTAAAATAGATGTCAAAAGAAGGAAATTTATGGAAATACATATACAATTGGGATATCTTATCGGAGGAATAGCTAAAAACTTGTTTTACAAAGTGGGTAATGAGGAAAAAGTATTATGAAAGATTATACATTAAACTATTTTACTAGATACTCATATCGATTGATGAGACTTGGTATATAAACCAAGAAAAAAGAGGAGAAACTAAATCTTGAACAAAACTCAAAATATATTTCATACACACCTTTTATTTTTACAACTAGGATAAGCATATATACATATTACATTACATAAAATAAAAGAACTGATATTTAAAATAAACATAAATAAAGATTTTGTAGTACTACAACCTATTACCCCACCTCCAAAAATAGAAGTGATATGGAAATATATTGAATGGTTAGAAAAAATCAAAATTCACTAGAAAAAGATGTTTAACACAAGAAGATGTTGATATATTGTAGCATACTTGCTCAGACTAGATTAGGTAGTGAATGTGATTAGAGGTCTTGGTGAGAATATTGAAGATAAGGTTATTGTAAAGAAGGTTTTGAGGTCTCTTCCACAATGGTTTTACTTTGAAGTCTCTACAATAGAAGAAGCTAATTATTTGGAAAAATTCTCTATGGATGAATTTTTTTGGTCACTAACTACATATGAAATGAGAAATGAAAGTGCAAGCTCAACAAATAATGAAGAAACATTCAATACTTCCAAAATCAAGAAGACTCAAGATGATTTAGAACCAAATACCAGTTCAAATGAAGAAGAAGAAAATTTTGTCAGAAAATTGAAGAAGGGCCCTAGAAAATATAAAGGTAAACTACCTTTCAAATGCTTTAATAGTGGTAAAATAGGTCATTATGCCTCAAAATTTCTAATGAAATTGAAAAGGGAGATAGTTGTACGAGTCAAGAAGTTTCCAAATATAAAAAGAGAAACTATAGTAAAAAGAAGAAGTCTTTATTTTAATAAATAAATTAGTTCTTTAGATACTTCTTTTAGAAGGGAACATGATGAAACTACATTTATGGCCATGGAAACCGAAGAATGTGATTATTCTGAAGAGGAAGAAGAAGGTAAGATAGATTTGGAAGGTGAACTAGTGTCTTCCTTAGAAGATTTAAAGGATGAAAGAAAACAAAATGAAAAATACAAGTTAAGGATTGAAGAATCTAAGAATTGTTATTGATCTAAAATTGCATTTAGCTAAATCTAATATAATAAAAGAGGTAACTAGTTTGGATTTCAAGAAAAAACTAGAAGAGTGTCAAAACTTAGAGGTTGAAGTTGTCTCTTTAAGGAAGGAATTAGAGAAAATAAACTTCCAGTTAAATAAAAGTCTCAAACTTGAAAAGGGATTTGAATTTCTTGATGAAACAATTGGAAATCAAAGATCAATCTTCAACAAGTTTGCTAGTTTAGGATTTGAGGAAGACAAAAGTTTCAAAGATGATGTCACTAAAAAGATTGCAGCTACTTCTAAGAAGTCTAAAGTGTCCATCATGAATAAGAGGACTAAAGATCACAAAAAAATGGATGATGTATTCATCAAAGTGCACAATCCAAAGAGGAGATTCAAAGGCCAACCTGCAAGAAAAACAAGGTTTACTTATGCTTTTTCATGGTTACTATTTTTCATGTAATCAATATGGACATAAAGCAATAGATTGTAAGATTAGACCTTTAATAAATGATAGAAATTATTTTGTAAGAAATAATCATTTTGATTCTTTAGGGGCTTTAAATGATGGTTGTTATAACTATAATAATTATGGACATATTACCAAGTTTTGTAGAAATGTGTTTATGAAGCCTCTTAGATAGGAGACAAAGAGGTTTACTCATCCTAGGCAAGACAGATCGGCTCATGTTCATGCAAGTCAAAATAAAAATTTTGCACCCTCTACTCAAAAGAAAGAACCTACTCAAAGTTCTATAGAAAAGAAAAATAATCCAAAAATACATTGGAGAGAAAAGAATACTGAGATGAAGAATGAAGAATCAATGATCTAGTTCAAATATATTTTCATTCCAAAGGACAAGATGGAAATCCTTGGGTAATTGAGATTGGTTTCTCTAGTCATATGACTAGATATAAAGGAAAGCTCACCAACTTGGTGAAATAGAATGGTGGCACCATTAAGTTTGGTGATAATACCACAACTAAGATAACTAGAAAAGGTACACTATGCATAGATTATAAAACTAACACTCAATATATGTTGTATGTCGAAGGATTAAAACATAAATTTCTTAGTTTTAACCAAATATGCGACAAAGGATATAATTTGTTATTGCATGATAGTGGATATTAGATAAGGAAAGCTAGTTTTGGTAGACTTGTTGAGGCAAGCAGAATAAATAGCAACTTGTACCATCTAAAAGAGATGAAAAGTGGAACATGTTTGTTAGGTAAAACTAATGAAATTTATTTATGCACAAAAGAATGGGGCACATCATTTTTTATCATCTTGTGAAGGTTAGCAAGAATAATGTAGTCAAGCACATTCCTAGTATTGGAAAACCAACAATTGCATTTTGTAAGGAATTCCTTGAAGGAAAGAAAACAAGGATCATATTCAAGATAAGAGAATATTCAAGGGCGGGTGCATGAAGTTGGTCGCACTTTTGTGGCCAAATGGGAAAAAAATGGGGAAACACATAATGCGAGTGTGTTATGTGATTTAAAAAAAAAAAAAGTGAAATGTGTATCATTTGCTTTTCACTATTTCTCAACTCTTCCCGCGGCCAAAAACCCTCAATTTCATGCTCGCATTCTAGGAGGAAGGACTTCTACAAATTTCATCAAGAACAGTTGGATTTTGTTTGCAAATATGGTGCCACGATGATAAAGAGATGCAGGAGGTAAGTATTGTTTACTATTTGCTTTGAATTTGTTAGTTTGAAATTGATTTTGTTTATTTTAGGTTAGATTTGATTTTTTTGTAAATCTATAGGAAATCCTACAAATCCTCAACAAGAAGAGGAGGTAAATCCTCAACAGCAATATCCTCAACAAAATCAACCTCAACAAAAAAATCAACCTCCCCCACCATTCTCTCAATTCCCTCCTGGCACTCAAGAAAATTTGAGGAATGAAATTGAGAACAATAGAAAACAACTTGAGGATCTTATCAGTAGGTTGAGTGATCCAAATGCTTCAACCACAGAAAGAATGATTCTAGCAAATTCATTGAAAGACATGTTAAAAAATGTAGATGTAATCACCCAACAAATATTTGGATGGAAAGATAGGAGGCAGACAGTTAGGGCATATTATGTAGACAAATTATCATATAAACAAGTAAAAGATTTAAAAATTACTAAAGGTGATTTGTGGTCTCTATTCGCTGACCCTAAAAAAAATCAAAATATTACCCTCAATTCAAAGAGGTTTCCTATTCATTGGTGCCACCACCAAGAGATTAAAAACTATTTTTATGAAAGATGGTATATGGTCTTTGATTACCCACCGTGCAATAATTGTGAAGTCCCCCAATATTTTCTTAGGAAACTATACAGTGAGTTTGTATTGAACCAAATCCCAAATTATTTTGATATGAAGGAGTTCCAAGGGAGAGGTGGGGGGTCAGCTCAGGATAGGCCCAGTGCACAGCCAGATCCTAAGTGCACAACCAGATCCTACGTGGCAAGGGAGATGACCTCTCGCTAGGCTGCCGTGAGCAGATTGTGATGCTTGTTGCAGAGAGTGCTGACATAGAGACATTGCAGGTGATCACATCTTTGACCTAGAGTGTCATCCATCACTATATCCCTATTGTACAATGCCATCCAGGGGAGTCTTCAGGTGGTGGCCTTCGAACCCATGTGTGCCAATATTGCAGGGCGACTTGTTCGTATGACCCTATCGGCACTCAAGAGGGTGCTACGCAGGATCCATATGCTACTACATAGCCTGATCCGTATGCATCTATAGGGATGGAGAGGATGACTAACATTTTGCATGATGCATATGGTATTGACACTCAGGTAAAATTCAGCATGTTCATTAAATTTAATTTATTAAATTTTGATTGTGAAATGCAAGATTAACTAATTTAGTTTTATTATTTTAATAAAATTGCAAGGTCACAGTGTAGAGATTGGATACACCAGTCATCCACCTACTTATTTTTGCAGTACACCTATTGGTGGGGTATGTAAAGTTAGTAAACAATTATAAATTTATTACATGTGTTAATAACATTGTTTTACAAATG
The DNA here is from genome assembly GCA_007258455.2 of Sequoia sempervirens. Taxonomy (NCBI): domain Eukaryota; kingdom Viridiplantae; phylum Streptophyta; class Pinopsida; order Cupressales; family Cupressaceae; genus Sequoia; species Sequoia sempervirens. Next base: position 38,258,961 of record VDFB02000017.1, on the reverse strand, counting down.
GTATTTTAATATGTGATTTTGGATGTTGAACAGGGTACTATTGGAGGTTTCAAGGAAACACCTCCGAGTGCCAGTAGATTTGATCAAATGTTCATAGAAGTAATATAGAATTTAAAGGGAACTTAAGTAATGAATTCTAAGTTTAATAGATTTGTATAGTTTATATTCATATTGTTGACCTTACATTGCATTACACAGATCATTCAAAGTCAAAGAATTACTTCAAATTCGATAACTAATAATCAGAAATATATCTGTTTAATACTTGTACTCAAAATTTTGTTCATTAGATCTCACACATTATAAGTCGTCACATGGATCGCTATTGTAACTTTTATGTGATTGAATAATTTGTTGTTTTATTTTTAGATGTTGGTGATAGAAACACAGCCAAACGTTATGAGGGAAATGGATATTGGTGTTTCCTCCGCTATACAATCCTCGATGGCTCTAATAGGGGAGGTATGAGGCAAATTATTAAATTTAAATTTACATTCATTGTTATAGATGAACTAGTTCTAGTGAAAAATCAAATCATTATTGATTCGCAGTTTAATTCCTATTTGAATGGTTTATATAGGGCTTGAGCACACCTGAGCATCGGCGTGCAAATATTTCCATCGAGGAGAGTGATTGTGAGATGGCTGTAAGTGATTATTTTGTTAAATATATTAATTTTTATAATGTAATTTCTATATATTAATGTCTTTACTTCTTATTGTAATAGTTGAAACTTCACTAGAAGCTAAACACTAGGAGCAGCAGTAGGAGCACTCCTCGAGCACAGCAGAAGCGGGTGACAGACTTATCACCATTGGATCACCCAGCAAAGGGAAAGAAAATTGTATTTGAACCAGAGCATGGAGAGAAATGAATTTTGAATGCACCTTTGTTGTATGCCTACATGGAAATTTTGTACATAATTTTTATTGGATATATTTGACATTGAATGCCTATATGGCATTCTGGTAAGCCTATATGGCTATTTTGTAACTATATTTTATACTTATATCGACATATATTGATGTATGCGTACATGGCTATTTTCTTAATACAAATATTTTTATCGATGGTGTCCATATTTGCAAATTATAAATTCATGGTTCAATAGATATGAGTTACATGTATTCAAGTGTATACTTTACAACTTATGCACATATTTTTTGACTTACGTGTGAACATCGAAAAGTGTGAAAATTTATGTGTTTGGAAGTCAAATGTAAGCCAATTTTGCAATTCTTAGTTCTTGCATACTCGATCTTATGGATTTATTCGTTCCTAGCACATATTGTGAATATTTCTCATTTGGTGCAGAAGAAAGATTCCTCATTTTTGAACCACTCATAGCAAAGAGATTCACAATAAGACTTTAGAATTGGAACACTACTCCATACTTCTCTTGTCTAGACCATAAAGGATTGAAAATTCTTAGTTTGATGCAATGATAGTCGTGAGATAAGAATTTATATAACCATTCCTATTTTGAAACTTTGCATCTAATACTACATCAACAAGAACTTAAGAAGTGTTGCATAAGAGTGTTAGGTTTGATAGGCCTTCTCTTCCCTAAGGGAGGAGAGCCTACATCTTTAATTTTGAAAAAAAATTAAGAAGCAAACATTTTACCTAAAAGCTTCAAACCTAGATGACATATTTGGCTAAGTCTATCTTGAAAATTATCAATGCGTTTAAACTCTAAAGGAGATTCTCCCTGAAAAGCAAACTTTACCCTTTTTCCCAAGGAAAGAAATTGCAACAAGTTGCATGTGATTTATCTTATTTCTTTCTCACAGTTCCTGGTCAATCATTCATAGCTTAGGATAGTTCTATTCCAAGGCAAGGACACCCAAAAAATCACTGAGATTCTTCTACGATCTGCAAGAAAAAGGTTTTGGCTCTTTCACAATGTAAATAATTATGTAACACTATTTTTTTGTTTTCCTTCCACATAGAAAAATGTTCACACTTTTCAAATTGATCAATGATCAATAATGGCTGATTGTAAACACTTGACATTTTTATGTTTGAACTTTAATTTATAATTTTGTATCATGACATTCAAGTAGATCACTAATACTTTAATATTTCACTATGAAAGTGGTGGTTTATTTTTGCTATGTTATTTGACTATTAATATGGTGGTGTATTCTGAACTTGATTACTGCTGCAAATATGTATATATTTATGATTTTTATATGTTTTTGTATGACCGAACGCAAAACAAACTCAACCCCAAAAAAAAATTTCCCGAACAGGTGAACTAGGTTCTTGAACCTAATCCCGAACCCAAAACTGAATCGGTAACTTAGTAAAAATAGATTTTTGTAGTTTATATTCATAACGTTGATTACATTGCATTGCACATCTTTCAAACTAAAAGCATTGCTTCACGTTTCATAACTAATAACTAGATGCTGATAGATGACAAAAATTTCAATTACAATATAGTTTTTACAAAGTCAACCTAAGCAGTTATGCAATTACTTCACATTGCATAACAAATAACTAGGAGCAGCTACCAATTGCATTTTGTTGGCATGGCATTCTATGAGACCACATTTCTTTGAGGCATTTTTTCAAACAGTTCACTGCCTTGTCTATACTACCACATTTTTCATACATGTCTACCAAAGCATTTTGTCAAACAGTTCAAGTGTTGCCTTGCTGCTATGGCTGAAAAGCCTAAAACAAGTGCTTTCAAACAAGCTATGGATGCTTGGAAAAAATCTATCATCATAAAGTACATAATATCATAGACAAGGCATGAATCTTTGAAAAATTCCTCAAGAGGCGAGGTCTCATGATGGAATGCCATGACAATCAAATGCTTTTGATTGTCATGGCGTCCCATCCATGTGACCTCATTTCTTTGAGGCATTTTTCAAATAGTTCACCGCCTTGTCTATGCTAACACATTTTTCATACATGTCTATCAAAGCATTTAGCCAAATAGTTCATTGCCTTGCTGCTATGGCTAAAAGCCTAAAATAGTGCTTTCAAACTAGCTATGGATGCTTAGAAAAAATTATCATAGCATAATAGTAGCTTAATAGCATAGACAAGGGAATGAACTATTTGAAAAAAATGCCTCAAAGAAATGTGGTCTCATGGTGGTGGAATGCCATGACAAAGCAAATTGTTGTGGATTGTCATGGCATTCCATGACCATGAACCACATTTCTTTGAGGCATTTTTAAAGTTGCTACCTTGTCTATGCTACTACATTTATCATACATGTTTACCAAAGCATTTTTTAAGCTTCCTTGTTGCTATTGCTAAAATCCTAAATAGGTGCTTCAAAAAGCTATGGATACTTGTGGAAAAATCTATCAAAGCATTAATAGCAATAGCATAGAAGAAACAATGTTGAAAAAGCCTAAAGAAATGGGTCTCAATGGTGATGGAATTCCTGACAATCCACTTGTCATGGCATCATCATGCCATCCCATCCTCCATGAGACCTCATTTCTTTGAGGCATTTTTTCAAAGAGTTCACTGCCTTGTCTATGCTAACACATTTTTCATACATGTCTATCAAAGCATTTAGCCAAACAGTTCATTGCCTTGTTGCTATGGCTAAAAGCCTAAAATAGGTGCTTTCAAACAAGCTATGGATACTTAGAAAAAATATATCATAGCATAATAGTAAGCAATAGCATAGACAAGGGAATGAACTATTTGAAAAAAATGCCTCAAAGAAATGTGGTCTCATGGTGGTGGAATGCCATGATGGTGTAGGAGCACCCAAGTTCCTTGAGGATCATTTGGAGATTCAGGAGATGGTAGGGGTCTTGAAGGCCTATAAAACTTTCTAGAGCATCAATTATAGCATTTTGAAGCCTATAATGGCATTTGGCATGGATGTGTGTAACAGGAAGATCAAAAGTCCTAAGGGTCCTGATAAGGACCATAGGACCAAATTGACTTGTAAATGGAACAATGATGTTCTAGGAGTATAAATAGGTATATGATGCTTTAATTAGGTTAAATAAGGTTGAATGATGATATTTAATAGTTTTGGAAGCTTTTTAGTTAATAGGAGTTAATAAATTGCAATGTTGGAAATTCAAATATTTGAAATCCAACTTTTGTTGGAAACGTGATTTTTAGGAGTTTTAATCACAATAATGTAATAAAATCAATTCTAATCAGTTGGGATAGTTGTAGGATGAGTCCATAATCCTGGAGAAAGCATTTGTATGGAGGGTTGGCTGATATTGCAATTGTTGTATGGACTCCTACAGAAAATCAATAAAAACTTCAATCTTTTTGCATTTTCTTGAGTTTTTTTGATGAATCTCTAATTCCTTTTGTTTCATGCTCATTTGGATGGTTTAATAACTTTTATTTACATGCATTTAACCTTTTTAATGACCTGAATAACATTGGGAATCAGTTTCTTGTGTTATATTGCTGACTGTCCTCAAAAAGTGCAAATTTTTCACTAGTTTTGAGAGTCTTCATGAATAAATGATCCATTTCATGGGAAAGTGTGATTGAAAACTTGTGAAATTTATCATATCTAACTTTTATTATATAGATATAACAAGTTATTTTGTAGGAAAGAGTGATTCTTTGGTGTACACCGAGTTTTAGGAAGGAAAAGGGCATGAAAATGGTGCCTAAAGTGTAGCAGCAGGAGATCTACCTTAATAAGGGGTATATTTCTGAGTTGAAGGTGTTTATATATGTTGATTTATTGGTGAAAAGTCCAAGAGAAGGTTCTAGAAGTGTTGGGAAAGTTAATTTTCAAGAGGCCCTAGTTTTAGAGCAATTTATTGAGGGTTTTGTGATTTTTGGTGTTGAGGGTGTCAAAGAAGACTAATACCTTGAAAATATTTGGTTTGGGAACATTTTAAAACACTGTTGAAAGTTTCATAGTCAGGGGATAAGTTTAGAGAGGGGTTGCTTTGAAAAAGTGGGCTAATTAGGCCTTAAATTTAAGGAAACAACAGATTTTGGTAGGTTTGATCCATAACAAGTGCCATAAATGATTTGATATGTTGTGTATCATCATGAATCACATCTGAATCAGTCATTATATTAAGGATTCCTTTGGGGAAGTTGAGTGAAAAGTCAAAAAACCATCGCTAGAAGCCTAGTTGGGCTAGAAGCCTAGTCAAGGTGCAAAAAGTGAGTTTTGTCTAAGACATGGGTTTGGGGCTTTGAAACCATTCAAGAATTTTTTTTTTGAGTTCTTTCAGATCAATCCAAGGGTTTGGGTCCATTAGGAAAGCATCTAAGTTATAAGTGCACTATTGAGGCTTGTCTCCATCAGGGTGCCTGGAAGAGTGTTTGAGATTGCATCATTGTAATCCTTGAAACTTTGAGTTTTGACTAAAGTCCCATCCCTGCATCACATGAAAAGTAAATTGTTGTGGATTTTCAAGGCATTCCCTCACCATGATACCACATTTCTTTGAGGCATTTTTTCAAGCTGTTGCTTCTCTATGCTAGTACATTTATCATACATGTTTACCAAAGCATTCTATCAAACAGTTCACTTCTTTGTGTACTAAAAGCCTAAAATAGGTGCTTCCAAAAAAAGCTATGGATGCTTGGAAAAAATCTATCAAAGCATACTAATAAGCAATAGCAGAGAAAAGGCAACAAAACTGTTTTAAAAAGCCTCAAAGAAATGTGGTCTCAATGGTGATGGAATGCCATGACAATCCACAACAATTTGCTTGTCATGGCATTCGTCATGCCATTCCATCACCATGAGACCACATTTCTTTGAGGCATTTTTTCAAAGAGTTCATTTCCTTGTCTATTCTCTTATGAATAGAATTTATTGAAATTCGAGATGCTCTTATAATGTCTACGCATAGGTGGTCATGATAAGGTTAAATTCAAATGAATAACTTGAAATTTCCTCATCAAGCTATGCACACACTTTTTAATGGCTTAAAATCATAATTGAGATTTTTCAAGATCATCAAAATAAGGATGTTGCATTTCTTTTCTACTTGAGATTCTCTTGGATGGCTCATAAATCTGCATTTTATGCAAGGGGACACCAATCAATGTTTGCCTGGTTACATACAGATACACAAAGTAAAATAAGATGATAGCATTGGAATCAACCAAAATGATGTGGATACAAGTATAAATTAATAAGAACCATTGTTCATATACTTACAAATTAATCCAATGAACCATCTGGGTCTTCTCTACTCTTTATTGTGTCAAGTATTGCCTCATGGTCAAACTCACGGACCTTCCACAAGGTCTTGTTCAAAGGTCTACCCCCATATTTTCTCAAACAAACATTGGATGCCATGAAAATGTTTGAGTAATGAAGAATCTTATGATGTGTGTCAAATTCCTCAAACAACCAATGTTTAACACTCTTATGTGGGTACCTTCTCAGCCACATTCCAGTAATAACAACTGAGCCTGTAGGGTATTCAATGTTTTCTCCATCTATGATTGGGGCTTCCAATTTCTTTTTTTCCTCAACACAACGACACAAGTAATAGTTTGTACCCTCTTCGTTGTCTTCATCTGTAATAACTGCATAAACATGCCTTACATTTATATGTGCAACATATCTCTTGAAATTAGTCAACATTATGAATACAGTACAAAGTAAGATAACAATATGGAATTTCAAATACTAAGAAAGTAGATATATTACTTGGTTGAACTAGATCCAATACATGGTCAAAGTCGACCGATGATTCCATCCATGTTAGTTCCAATGCCATTAGAGGGCAATACATGTGAAGTGGGCTAAGATAACTTGTCAACCATTTGTCAACCCACTCCCCTAACTCACAATCATTCTAGGCTTGCATTGTACATGAAGAACAAAAGCATGCCATCTTACGTGTATTGATACTCCATGAACTTGCATTTGAGCTAAGGAAAGAGTGCAACTCACTCGATCCTGTTAGTGTACACAACAATCCTCATATGGTGCAATGTTAGTATCATCCATCAACCAAAAAAATCTATGAACTGAAGATGTACCTTCATTACCTGGACCCATCAAACCATTACACTAGTCAACGATTGACCTTGCATCTATCAACTGTGCACTATCTTTATACTTTAACTCTTCTCATGCTAATGCTATTTTCACGCATGCTCCTGCGCCGTCATGCTCTCCCTTTCCATGCCCGGCCTCACAAAAGTTCCACATATGTTGAACACTTGTAGTGAGATGCATCCTGCACAACCAGAGGAACATGAACACATTCTTGAACTGTGTTACACAGTTATCTGACCATATTATATGCCAATCATATGATATGCCCTTCTGAGCCAAATGATTGTAGAACATCTGGAAGCAACCTTGCATGAACTCTGGAGAATGTGTTTGATCATCACTAATATAAAAGTGATACTCCCTCAATACCTTCCTTTCATCCTATATACTTTCAGTTGCATGTATGAATGCTATGTGCACAAATATTGAAACCTGTGTGGAGTTGTAATACTATGACTGCACCTCACATTGTGGTTGTAGAGTGTAGTTATCTACAAAGTCAACCACTAATACTATGCTACCAAGTGGAAAGGTGTCCTTGCATAGCTTGAATTGTGTGTCCAACCATCAGGCTCTATGGGTATGCCTTGCATACTCATACACTAGATTCTCATGAAACATGGACATGAACTGATACACTGGAATCTTCTGAATAACCAACTCACACCTTTTTGCTTCAAACCCATCTTTTGTAGCATATGCCACTATTTTATACTTCCTGAACTCTACTAGTTTTTGTCCTACCTCATATGTGCTTTCCATATGTTGACATACTAGCATTCATTGCGAACCACCGCAACGCTCGTATGAACCATTCAAGCATGTTGTCCTATAGAATATTTGGCCATCCTCTATTTCACATAAAAAATTTTATAAGAATTTTCTTGAAGATTTTGGTGGGGCTTCTATGCCACAATCCTGCAAAACATCGTTAGTATGCAAATGTAAACATATAGAACAATAAACATCATAATGGTTAGAGAATTCAATATGTAGTTTATAGCAACAAGTAGTGCGTGTTTGATTTATCTTGACATAAAAAGGTTTAATCATCTCAAAAAATCTTTGAGAAATACTAATTTGAGGATAAGCATTTTGAAATTTATGAAAAAATTGGGTTTGAGTCATATCCAAAAAATTCTTTGGATGTGGTTCACGGTTTCGACTACCGATTCTCCTTCTTATGACATCCCTTTGATTCGAAGATGATGTTGTCTTATTCTTCCAATAATCTTCAATTAGTGTTCTCAATGCTTCAACAACTTTTTTATCATTGAAGATTTTGTGATTTCTAGATTTTTTATTGTGTTTAAGTTTTTTTCATCAACGTTTCGGATCACACTCAGTGATCCATCATCAGGATGATAAAGAGCTAAGGAGATGAGAAAAGGTTAGATGCAGACCTAAGATGTATAATGATGGATCACTACATCTAACCTTTTCTCATCTCCTTAGCTCTTTATCATCCTGATGATGGATCACTGAGTGTGATCCGAAACGTTGATGAAAAAAACTTAAACACAATCAAAAATCTAGAAATCACAAAATCTTCAACATGATGGATTGTGGAAATCTTATAGCATTAACTTTTTTATCTTTGTGTGGCAGTCTCCCCAAGAATTCCCATAATTCATTTGAGTCGGTGCCCTCAATTCTTTTCCACCTTTGAATGGTGTTTGATAAAGTTTTTGTACTAATTCCCATTTGTTCACTTGTCTTTTTAATGAGGTGAGATCTCTTTGTTTGATAGCTTACCAAAGTCTATGTAATGAAATGTTGGGTGACATTACTATCCTTTGAGCATGAGGTCTTACCCACACTATCATAAGCATCCATTAGATTCTTCACAATAGTGTTTTCACTTGATGCATTCGATGTTCTCAACCCAAGAGTCTTCATGATGTTTCTATACTTTAAACCCTGCATCATTTGAACAAATAGTTTAAATCTTACAATCTCATTTAGCCTTTCAAAGAAAATTTTCCAAATCTTATCAGCATATCTTCTACAAGTACGTTCTGGAATCTTACTTTCCATGTGCTGCAATATATCCTCATCAATATTAATAAAAAACTTTGGCTTTCTACACAAAATTCTAGGTGGTTTTCTCTTAGGTACATACATCTCAACATTAGAAATTTCATCAATATTTAATTGAGGTGGGCTAGATTGCATACCTTCGATCGAGGGTGGAATAGAAGACATACCTTGAGGTTCACATGGGGATGATGGCACACCTTGTTCCTCAGTTTTGAGTGATGATGTACTCTCAACTTCAGATGTGGTGGATGGTGTCCAACCATACTAACTTGCGGTAGATGGTGTCCCTCCATATTCGCGTGTGCTTAATGGTGTCCCTTTGTATTCACTTGCGGTAGATGGTGTGTCTCCAACTACGGTATCTACATCTCCCTTAGCACAACTCTTTCCCATTCGTGCCCTTTGTGCTTCCAATTTATTTTCTCTTTTTGACAGTTGAGGTTCCTCTTCAACTAGCTTGTTTTCATCAATCCTTCCCAATTTCTACTTTTCACGAAATTCCCTCATTCATTTTTTCTCTTTATCTTTGATGGCTTGGAGCTGATCATCTGGTAGTTTTTTCCTTTTAATAGTTCATTTCTTCAGCATGACGAATAATTTTACCTATGCAAAAAGTGCTAAGTTGTCAAATTAACTAATTGAAAGCTTTGGAAGCATACACAAAGAAAGTCAATGAAAGCTGGTTTGTATAACTGTTTGACAAAATAACTCAATGATAGCTTTGGAAGCATACACAAAGAAATTCAATTGTTAAATTTAACAAAATACCTCAAAGAGATGTGGTTTAAAAATGTAATAGGAAAGTGTATGTCGAATTGTGTGATTTAAAATTTCCATTAACAACGTAAAGGTTGTAACATGACAAAGCAGTGCGAGGGAGCACCTAGGTCATGAAATTCCTTCAAAAGGATAATTTGTTCAATTTTTAATGTTCAAGTAAATATGATGAGTGAAGGTCATTAAATGATGAATTTCAATGTATGTATGAAATAGGTCACTAGGTGATATTATTGAAAAGTTGCTTTTATAACAAAAGTTGTCAATTATTGTAAAAATGTAAAATTGCACAAAAGCAGGAAGGTGAAGAGTCTTTTTTGTGGAAGGGAAAGGATGGGTTGATGAAGATGAAGAGGTAATTATTTCAACTGATTTAGACACCTTTAAAAAGAATTGTAAGCTCGAGAAAGGAAGATCTTCTATCCCAAAAATCCATAAAAATTAATAAAAAAACCTCTGCTCAGTTATTTTGGAAACCTTTTCTATTCTTGTTTTTAGGTTGCATAGTGATTCAAGCATGTTCTAAGATTTGATTCTTGTCAGGGAAAGAGACTTCTTTCATTCTTGAAAGTTGTAGGAATTGTAATTCAAATAATCAATCTAATTTGAACTTAGTTTCCTAAGTCTCAGTCTGTGGTTTCCTTAGAATTGTTTAGAGTCTAAAAAGTGATTCTTATCCATTCCACCAATGTAGGGATAGTAGGTCGGTGGAATGGATCATATTTAGTGTCATTTCAATGTGAATATGTGTGTGGTAGGGGTAAATAGAAATAAGAATTCAGGATACTGCTGCATGAACAAAATTTTGAATTTTCTCATTCAAAAAAAATTTGAATTTTCTCATTCAAAAGTAGGGTTTGAGGAAACAACATGTAGAGGAGCTTAGAAATGATTTCAAAATAATTTGCAGACATAATGAAGCATGTTTCAATTTTTGGGTGGATTAGTAGAGGTTTTGCAAATGTTTCATTAAAGAACCCCTTATGGTTGGTGTGTTTTCACCCTATAATCAAATGTTTACTGATTTTGTGTATTGATGGGCGTTTCCCATTTTGAAACTTGTTTATTTATGAGTTTCTACACATGGCCTAAGACTGTTTGCAGGTTTGGTGGATTAGTGAGTAGTTCTATGATGATTTTCTTTGATAAATTGACCTATTTAAGGGCTTTTACCAGTAGACAGCATGTTGGTTCTACTCTATTTTGTGAAATAATTGTAAAAAATTTTATAGTATGTTGAAAAGGATCACAATAGGTCTGAGAATCTGTATTGGGATTGTGTAAATGCATTATGATAGAAAAAGAATCACCCGATTAGATGGAATGTTGGCCTCCTAGAGATATTTGGCATTGTTTGCTAAAAACAGAGAATATGTAGAAACAACGAAAGGAATTTTGTTAAGTGCTTGGGAGCAGTCTCATTTGTGATGCCACAATTGTCTCTATGCTTGGTAATGTTTTGAAGGTAGATCATGAAATATTTGATGATTTGGGCATATGTTTCCAATATATGGCAATGGTTTCTTGAAAGCAAAGTAGTTAGAGTGTGTCTATACTGATATATTGGAATATTACAATCAAAACATGTTGAAATTGGTATCTTAAAGGACTGGTGAAAGTGTTAAACTAATGTTGCTTGTTGTTGTTACAAATGGTGTTTAAATGAAGATAGGATGATGGATGTGTTGATTTGAGCAAAGATATCTTAAATGGTTGGGATGATGTTTGATTGTAGGTCTAAGGAACAGAGCTGTTTGATTGTTTTTTCCTTGAAGGGGTATGTTGAGTTGATGAGTGATTGTTGTATTGTTTATGACAAGAACAAAGTTGAAAGTTGATTCTGAAAATGGTTTGCTATATGAAGATGGTGAATTGGCTACTGATAGCCTTATAACTTGAAATGAAATAAATGGATTTTGGTTGAATGAAAAGTATTTTTGGATGAATTTGACAAAGTTTATATAAATTGATCTTTTACTCTTTATTGATTTGGGAAGGAAGTTCCCTAAAGAAATGATGTTGTTGAGTGGCTTGGCAATCTGATATTGCATCACAAACAAACAATTTGATCAACATGGAATAAGCTAAACAACAAAAATGAAAGTAATCCATAATAGAATGAAAGAAAATGTACTAAGATTTCACATACCTAAAAAGGAAAAGTTTCAAATAGAGTTCTACCCAATTATGCAACGTTTGCTTCTTCCTTCCTCAAACTCCTCAACAATTTGACTTCTTCAAAAGCTTGTTCCCCTCCAAATTTCAATTGTACATCAATTATCACTATAATTCAAACTTGAATTGATATTATATGCCTCTCAACATGAAAACTCTGCTATTTCATGCAAAGGTGATGGAAAGAACATTCAAAAGGTGATGGAATCTCAAAATCATGCATGCACACTTCACTCAATCACCAAAAAGCTACTTTTTGTCGAAGCACATGCAAAACCAGGAGAATATGCAGAATGTGGGCCGACATCATGGGTATACTTTGATTTTTTACCATTTTAGTGATAACATGAGCACATTATTTAATCCTAAATGAACATATCTCTACTGGTTAATAACGTACTCGCATTACAAAAACCATGTCAAGTTGTGTTGGCATATCAGTGAGACACTGTCTGTGTCTCCCCGATGCTAACACAGTCAACATTCAATATCGCCAAGAGTCCTTACAATCAACAAGAGGTTATATCGAGTTCACCCTTTGCATCAACTTCAGTTTTCCCTTTAGCAAGACTATTACTCTCGCCAAGATCACACACCAAAGTCATACAAGTCTTACCGAGTAGTATCCTTGTTTTATTCACCTTCACCAAGACATTCTAATTTTCTTACCGACAGAGTCCTCATTGTGTTCTATCGGTGAGACCGAAGGTCACTTGCTGAGACATTACTTTGAAAGCCCTGACTATTACCGAGATGTATCCTTTCATCTGGTGTATTAGCGAGACATGTCAATTCCTATACCGAAAAAGGCCCTCATTGTGTTCTATCAGTGAGACTTAAAGTATTCGTTGGGACAGTATTCTAAAATAACATAAGTCTTATTGAGATGTCCTTTGATTGAAACCCCAAGAGTAAAGTCGGCAAGACCAAAGGTCACTCACCAAGACCTCACCTTGATAGCACTGACTCTTACCGATATCCATCCTCTCACCACTGGTCAGTGTGACAATGTATGTTCACTATGACCTCACACTGGAAGCAATATGTTTGGCAAAAGAAATCCTTCATTGATTCATTCAGTAAGACTCTCCCCGAGAACATGTTGATGAAAACCCCATGTTGGCAAGACATAACCGCTTTGCTGAGATCCTATTCTGATACTGCTTAACTCTCACCGATAGGTTCCTCCTTTGTCACTGAAACCATGTGAATGCTACGCTGATAGAAACCAACAGGTGAATGCCGATCACTATAAAAATGAACAAGTCCTTCCGATTACCTACAACAAACATATGTTAACATACAAGCAACATGGGTCGGGGAGACCTAGATAGACTTATGCCGATATGGGCCATAGCATGAAAAATGCATGACTCGATTGATTCCATGGGGTTACATGACCAAAATATGGGTAAAAATATCATGAAAAGAGGAAAAAGTGCCTAAGGTAAGACCCACATGGAGACTCAAGGGGATGAAATATCCTTTTGAGTCACCGAGACAATTAAAATGTCTTGTTGATAGGCACCTACATATGAATTTCAATCATTGTGATATCCCTGAGGTCTTGCTGATAGGCAATGATAAAATTATATAAACAAAAATGAATTATGGGTCCGGGAGACCTTCATAATCTCATGCCAATATGGACGATATGGACTATTATGTGAAATACTCAGACCTAGATGGATTTTATGGGATGAAAATGGGTAGAATGTGAGCAAAATATTATTATGAGAGTCCCTGAGCATACGGTGACGACTTCAATGGAAACTTAGCTATATGAAAATCTTGTGAAATTATTTAGAATTTTACAGTTCTAATAGGGGGTGGGAGGGAGAGGGTTGAGAGAGGGAGATAGAGAGACCTAAGAGAGGGAGAGGGGGTCAGAGGGAGAGGGTTGAGAGAGAGAGAGAGGGAGAGGTGGTAGAAGAGATAGGTTTGAGAGAGAG